>OU343218.1:189398816-189487442 GCA_910596185.1 Chrysanthemum makinoi | reverse complement strand
CAAGTGATGTGAGTGTGCCAAATTTGAGGTGACTCAAACGGTTCTACTCCAATATCTTTTCTTGGATATATTTAAGGATAAAACACCCAATAAGACAATTAAGATTTCGGAGATGAGAAATGAAAATTGTGTGCCTTAAATTTCCTGTTCTTACTTGTTACTGGACAACTAACCAATTCCTTAAAAGAAAAAGAAAAAAGATTCTAACAAAAAGCGGTTGGTGCTAATGTCACCATTCCTTTAGAAGTATCGATGAGGTAAGTTCTAGATTCGCTAATACTGTGTATGATTTTTTCATTGGCAAAGTTTGGTTTACAAAGGGTTGTGCTTAATAATGGTTTTTCCAATTTAAAACCAAAGAGGGTATGGAAAGGGTGCTGGAAAAAGGTCAATGGTTGATATGATTGGTGGCTATCTTTTTGAATATTTGGACTCCAAACACTAAACTTAAAAAAGATGATATAACTTTAGCCCATGTTTAGGTTAAACTCCATAATATTCGGTTGTTGCGTATTCGAGGTTGTTCTTAGTTTGATTACAGCAAATTGGTCATCCTATCATGCTTGATTCTTACGAGTATGATCCGCCTTAAGTCGTGGGGTCGTAATTCCTATGTTAGGGCCCTTGTGGAAGTGTCGTCAAAGGAAGCCTTACTTGACTCTCTTTGTAGTTGCTATCCCTTACCATAATGGGTCAGGTCATTCATTGGAAAAAAATGATATTGAATATGAGCGAAAGCCGCCAAGATGTGAGACTTGTAAAGTATTTGATCACAATGATGATGGATGTCCTAAGAGAGTGAAACCGATTGTGAAAGATAAATCATTGGTTGATGAAGGGGGTTTCGTTGAAGCTTATAAGATGAAAGGAAAAGGTAAGCTTCAGGGTACTAATCGTTAGGTTGATGAGATTCGTTTTCAAAAGCCTAAAGTTTCGTATTACTATAGGCTGGTTACTAAGTCAAAGAATAGAGGAGCATCGACGTCTAAGCCTTCTGTCCAATCGAATATAGGTTCTCCAACGATTAATGTTGGTTCTACTTCTTGTACGAACCTACTCACGATCCTACTAGTAGTACGACTCCATCCCGGGATGACCAAGGTAAGAATAATAATTGGGTGGATGATATCAATCTTTTTGATTTGAAGAACAGTTTTGATGTGCTTATAGATCAAGATTCGGTTTTGAAACCGTGATTAGCACTCGTGTACTTCTGAAGTTATCTCTATTTCTTCCAAAACTACGCTTCCATCGCCTATGAAGAACACTCATATTGCTGACAAAATTGAGAAGCTTGAAAACCTTATTATTGATTGGAAAGCTACCCTTGTGGATAATGATGACAAACCTCTTAAAAAGGTTGTTTCTTCAACTAAGGTGGGTAGTAACGCATTATCTGAGGTGGGAAATGTGTTAGTTTCGATGCGAGGATGATGAAATTTTTGATAATCACATTGGGACGTTGTATTCGGAAATGGAGGTAAGAGCATAGTCTTTTATAGCAATGGGCGGATACTGGTTGATGGAAACAATTATGATGATGATGATTTTGGCCTCTCTCCTGCTCAGTTAAAGGCTGCTAGAATTGAAGATTTTTGTCTTAACTATGTCGTTTTATATTTTTTTCCCCATAAATAGTATCTTTTATGTTTGTTTTTAGTTTAGAGGTCTAGGTGGTTGTATGTTGTTGTCGTTTACGACATGTCATAAATGATTTAGTAGTTGTGTCAAACGATTGCTGCGATTAATGTAGTATCGCCAGTACATTTCATTTATTTAAACATTTTTTTGGAGTAATATATTTTACCGGGTAAAATACTTTTTATCAAAAAAAAAAATATATATCTAGAAATGATAAAAAAATAATAATAAAATGAAATGAAAGCTTCTTTTAACTTGTACGACTAAAAAGAGACAATTTTCCAACTTTTATCGCACATTGGTGATTTTTTAGGGACTTTTGTTAGGACATAATTTTTTTGACGATTTGTTTTACTGTTTAACGGATATCTCAAATTTTCTGAGTTTTTGAATAACTTTGTTTTACCCTTTGCGACATTTTACTTTTGACTTTAATAACGCTTTTTGACTATATGAGCAACCATGAATCTACCTACAAATAGGATAGCCTTCTCGAACCCAGTAAACTTTGACATAATAAGTATAAAAGTGCACTGCTTTTTATGTCCTAAACTAATGAAAGAAAATGACTTCAAGTTCCTGAAACTCCTTTTGCAACTTACACATATGCTTCCAAACCTTATAAAACCATCATTTTAATTATTACTCTCTAGTCCCAAAATTATAGTCCTTTTCTATTTTTTCTCTTTCTTTTCCACTTTGACCTTAAAATTTTTTTTTATGTTATATAATATTTGATGCAAAATATATGAATGGATTGAGGTTTTAATGTATTTTCATTTGGTATAATTTTCATCAACTATTGTATAATAAACGAAAAAAAATATTTAATTGAGTTGAAAAGAAAAGGCCAACGAGGAATATAATTTTGGAGACGAGGAATATACATAAAAGTATAACAACTTGATATTCTAACGCTTAAGATAAAAAGAATTATAATCTCTACCTTTAAAATTATTTTTATTTGACTTTTCCTACTTATAATACTTTTAGCTTTGCACCCGTGTAGCTTCTTGCTTTTTTCACACGGTTTTGCAACAGAACCATGACCTTTCTTACGATCTTTCTTAAATTCCCTACTAGTTGCCTTTTATAATTAAATAGTGGGTACTGGGGACATTTATTACAAGACAGTGGAGAGGAAACCTCAAGGTTGTCCAGATTGTACCTCAAAATCGGCTTGAAAACTATTTGAATTCGTCTCAAGCTCAACTTAAAAACTCAATTTATTTTAAGATGTTATTCAACAGAATATAAATAATGTACATACAATCTCGAGCCAGTTTTCTAATGGCTCGAGCTCGATATCAGGAGTCGAATGAGCTTGAGCTGGTAGACAAAATCTCAATTTGATTGCACCCGTGATGGGAGGTGTCTTCGTGGGCCAAGATGGTTTGGGGAGTATGAACATAGTGGGGTTAAATTCGCTGGTTGACTACTTGACTTTCACATGAATCTTTTTTCATCAGTCGTTTCAAATTGTAATATTGGTTTTGTCGTCGACTAATTTGTGCATGTACAATTTGAGCATGCTACAATATAACAAAACTTGATCTATTGTGTGTTTGTTGTTTACTTGAAAGAAGCAAAGATATCTCGACCTTCCCATATTTCTAGGAAGAGGAGGGATTTGGATGTCAACTAAATACTTGAAACTATCTCGACCGTCCCATATTTCTAGGGCAAATTTAAAAGTTCAGTAATCTTTATTTACTTTGGTTTTTCCATACAAAGAGGCATAAGGAAACAAGCAAAGATATTAATTAGAACAGGAAAAAATATGTATAACGTCACTAGCTACTGTGTCAGCTTCATGTCTCTTGCACTTTTTATACCTGTCATGTTCTTATGTTTCGCCATTCGTGTTGTAGTTGTTCACAAAGAATAAGCAACACAGGTCCCCATCAACTGTGGGTCGTAACGTACATGTTAGACTATTAGTATAAGGATTAGTATTTGGCCTATTGTATATTAGGCCCGTTATGTATCCTATATAATCTTGATGTACCAAATTGGCGAAATGCTATGTTTGATGAATATAATGCGCTAATTAAGAATAAAACTTGGACTTGTGTACCTCGTCCTGCGGGTGTCAATGTTGTTAGGTGTATGTGGTTATTTTGCCATGAGTATTTGGCTGATGGCACTCTTAGTCGGTACAAGGCACGTCTTGTTGCCAATGGCAGCACACAGGTGGAGGGAGTTGATGTTGATGAGACTTTTAGTTCGGTTGTTAAGCCGGACACCATTCGGACTGTTCTTAGTTTAGCTATTTCTTGACATTGGTCTGTTCATCAGCTTGATGTCAAGAATGCGTTTTTGCATGGTGATTTGGCTGAAACTGTTTATATGCATCAGCCACCTGGTTTTCGGGATCATGAGCATCCGGATTATGTTTGTTTATTACAGCGTTCTCTTTATGGTCTTAAGCAGCGCCTCGGCATGGTTTCAGCGGTTTACTGCTTATATTCTTACTGTTGGGTTTACTTCGAGTCGGTGTGATTCTTCTTGATTTATTTACCGACAGGGTGATGATAATGCTTTTCTGCTACTATATGTGGATGATATTGTGCTTACTACTTCCTCTGATAGTTTATTACAACGGATTATTACTTCTTTGCATAAGGAGTTCTCTATAACCAATTTGGGTGCTCTTAATTATTTTTTGGGTGTGTCGTTACACGTGACTCTTCGGGATATTTTTGTTGTATAGCTATGGAGATTTTGGAGCTGCACATATGATTGGTTGTAACCCTTCTCGGACTCCTGTTGACGCTGAGTCTAAGTTGGTCTGATGGTGATCCGGTTTCAGATCCTACGTTATATCGGAGTCTTGCAGGTTCTCTTCAGTATCTCACTTTTACTAGACCCTATATTACTTATGCTGTGCAGCAGGTTTGTTTATATATGCAAGATCCTCGCGAGCCTCATTTCACTGCTCTCAAGCGGATATTACGATATGTTCAAAGGACTTTGTCTTATGGTTTACAGTTATTTTCTTCTACTACTGAGTCCTTGGTTGCTTATTCGGATGCTGATTGGGCTGGTTGCCCTACCACTCGTCGGTCTACATCAGGTTATCGTGTTTTTCTTGGCAACAACTTACTTTCATGGTCCTCTAAACGTCAGCCGACGATTTCTCGTTCCAGTGCTGAGGCTGAGTATCGGGGTGTTGCCAATGTTGTTTCTGAGACATGTTGGCTTCGAAATTTACTATGTGAGCTTCATACATCATTGTCATCTGCTACTATTGTTTATTGTGATAATGTGAGTGCAGTGTACTTGTCTTCTAACTCTGTTCAGCATAAGCGCACCAAGCATATTGAGATTGATATTCATTTTGTTCGTGATTTTGTTGCTACTGGTCAAGTTCGAGTTCTGCATGTTCTTTCTCGGTTTCAGTACGCTGATATTTTTTATCAAGGGTTTACCATCTGCATTGTTTACCGAGTTTCGTGACAGCTTGAGTGTTCGGCCTCTTCCCGCTCAAACAGCAGGGGAGTGTTAGACTATTAGTATTAGGATTAGTATTTGGCTCATTGTATATTAGGCCCGTTATGTATCCTATATAATTTTGATGTACCAAACATTATTATTTATTCAATATACAAAAACTTACAGTACAATGCTTGCATATGTGACCCTTCTTTTAAAGGCAGAGAAACTCTTCCCGTACAGATCTGGCCGGTAAATAATTTACGTGTTTTACTTACAGGAAACAACAAAGTGCATGAGAGATCAGTGATTGTTTTTTCAAAACTGCCGCTATACGTATGGTGGGTATAGGTCTTGGACTCTTGTTGTTTGAGTCTGTCGCTAAAGAGTATTTACTGTCACTAAGGGGTGCTGGAGTTTAATCTTGTCCGCGTACAGTGGTTATCCTCATTCCAATTTAGGTTCTTTATCGTTTCGTTGTTGATAATATATGTGTCTCGAGTATTGCCTATGTCACGTTATATTGACACAAAATAGGTGATCAACAAATATCCTTAAAAAATACAATTTTACATATATACTTGTATTTCCAACACTATTTTCAATTAATATTGAAATAGCTAATCACCAACAGAGTTGTTTTCGGATCGGAAGCATCAGTAGTAGACAATCTGGTAAGTAATGGCACCAAAGTCGGCCTCTGATTCATTTCTGAAACCAGGTAACATGCATAAATAAATTTAAGGGGCAGCAATTTGTGTAACAAATTAATTTAATTGTTTTGAAAAATCACATAAACTTAATAACTTTCGATAAAAAGAAAAATTACAAGGAATCAGCATCAGTATTATTCTTAAATTCATTAACTATCAAGCTGTCTTTAACATTTTGATGGTAAGAAAAAACACATGTACGTTATATGCAAGCAGGTTATATATAATAGCAATCGACATAACATCATATCATATATTGAAATCTGGCAATGTGCAATTAAAACTAAAACAACATCGTTCTCTAAAGCATGGTATACACACCATATCATACATGCAATATGTTTGAAACCACCCGGACCTGTTGTAAAGACCTACAACAAACCTGAAAATCTAGAGCGGATAACTCGATAATGTGAATAAGAACAAGCAAGCAGATTTATATGTGTCGACAGGAAAGTAAAACCGCACAAGACCCAAACGAATTACATTGTATTAACATTTGTAAAGAAAAGAATGAAGTACGTACCCCCAAAAAAAACACCTCATAGAGATGAGAACTAAATATAGACATGGGGTGGCATTACACCACAAAGGACTTTTAGCTACGGTCACAATTGGAGATGAGAAGGGAGGCAAGCCGATTGTTTCATGGACGTGAGCCTACCATGCAAGGCAAAAAGCCAACTGAACTTTCAAACTCTCATTTGACTAAAACAAGAACTAAATTAACACTAAGACCCTAATCCAACATGACCATATCATACTAATCAATTACATTAGGGATCTCTTACGTAAAAATCACAATATATGAACAATCGGATTAATGCACGATCCAAACATTCTTCTCGACCAGTTGCCACTTCTTGGGGACACTATCATCTCTTCTTCACCTACACCATTCACCAGACCACATCTTGGTGGACTAAGACGAGTCTGCCTACTCTTTAAATCCGAAATTTCCATCCTTGTCGGAGACCCGCCAAATCCAAACAATAAGGTTTTCTTCCATGACCTTCTCCGCGGCCTCGAAACTGGTGCCAGATTAGCCAACTTTTGATCCAAAGGATCAACATTTCCAATATCATTCTCTGGCACCGGAAATGTTTTATGTCTTGAAGATTTTTGGGATTTACTAAATTTTTTCAGGTCGTTTTCATGTGTATGGATCGACTTACCAAAGAAAACAATTTCTTTGGGTGGGGTTGGATCAACGATTTTGAATCTAAACGACGAAAATGAACTCTCGTGATCTTGGTTTACTTCTGATGAACTAGATCGATCAGTATAAATTTGAAGGTCAGAAAGAGAGATAGTATCAAAGGCTTCTTCTTCACTAGTTTCATACATATCCATTGTTTATATGTTAAGCAAGTATATTTTCAAACATAAACACATGACATATATATACCATTGAAATATGGAAGTGCATCATGCATGATCTAGATGATTTCATTTGGTGTGTCATTTAGAACCTAACAAGTTACGGAATATTATATTGATTAAATATGTGCGTGTGATTTTTGTGGCGTAGTTTTTTACTCCCTCCGTCTCAAAATTATTACTGTCATAGACAAGATTTACACAATTTAATAAAAGTGGGGCCACTTTAATTTTCAACCATTCAAAAGGAATATTCCTCAACTAAATTCTCTTTCTTTACTATAAAGGAAAGTGGACAATAATTTTGAGATATCCAAAAAAGAAAATGTGGACAATTATATTGAGACGGAGGGAGTAATACATATGGTATGTAATTAAATACAATTAACATGATAAACGCCAAGGTACTATGATATGATGCATCACACGCGGATATGTTCACACTTTGGTTTATACTTATACTCTTATTTATTCTACAGAAATGATTCAGATATACGCAAAATATAAATAATTTTATGTATAAACTGAGGTGTCAGATTTTTATTGTTTGCATAAATGACTTTCTTCTCGAGAAACCAATTAATTCTTGCAACACAATCTTTTATAAAGGGTTTACTAATGCACACCCACGGGTTGTTGCATTTTTCTCTCTCCAATTATAGAGGGAAAAGACACTATGTCTAGACCTGTTACTATGTCAAATTGAGTCAAACATTAAAGTAAGCTGGAATAATAGCTAGCATCTACTGTATATCTTTAGCTGTACGACATATATGTCATTACGTGTGGAACCATGTAAATGTTTTACTCTAGCTTTATAGCGGGTAGCCCGCGCGTTGCTGCGGGGGCGTTGTGTTATTAAAACGTAGTTGCTCATCTTTTATTAGCACTTCGTCAAATTGCATCTTAGTAAAGTAAACTGATACAATTCTTTATACAGATTTCTCTTATATATGCACACTGTTGTACCAATTACCATATGTTCGACAACATATAAACACATATCCTTTGATGTTTCCACATCTTGCTTTTGTCTTCGTAACTGACGTTCAAGCATGAGAATGAGTGTTGTTCTCACCTGAAACACATGTTTTTGGGTTGAGTGAGTATATGCTACATAAGATGTTGGTCTAAAATATAAAGTTGCAAAATTCATGAGTTCAGCAACAATCAGATGGGTGAATTTTGTGAGTCATAATCGACTTTTTACGCATCAAGTAATTCCATTTTTAGCTAAAACATTTATTATTACAAAAACTTAAATCAATGCTTTTTTTAATGTGCATGACTTCAAGTTACTCTTACAAATCGAAATCAAATGACTTATAACGTACCAGTCGTGTCGATAGTTACACACTTTTGTATACTCCGTTGTTGGCAAAATTCTATCTTCCTCCTGCATTCGGCACGTGACTGCTCCCCCAACACTTTGCATCCCCTTGCAGAATGGATTGCTTACTTAAACTGCTAATTCAATGTACATCAACAGTTCCGAAAAGCGATACGAAATGATGGTGAAATAGAATTAAATTTTCACATGATTATTTTTACTAAAAAATTATGATTTTTTTACCCACTTAAAACATACATCCACACACACCAAAAAATATATATATATTATTTTAGTCGGTATGCCATACTAAGCATCAAACAATCCACCACATGTACCTCCCAATGTTTCTTAGAAGCAACAGATGGCTTCTGCATAGGTAGTTATTCTCGAAAACTCCAGACCACTTTTCCTTCAGCCCTGCAAATATAGAATAAAATAACCGTAGTTAAAAATAAAATCATAGGGACGTCATATTGTGTGAAACTGGGCGAAAGGATACACCAACCTAAACCAATATGATGGTCCTCTTTCTTGAGCAAACCATCAGAAAAACTACTTGATAAAGAGCGGAAAAGAACTTCATCTTGAAAAACTCAATTGAGAGGAATCATCTCCTTTGGGCACATCCTGTTTCAGTTAACGAACTATGAATTACATATTCCAAAGCCATTCATGACAGAATGGATATTTTCCACGTGATGAAAATCAGCTAGAATCCTGCCTTTATATCCTCAAAAAATTAGTGATGTCTGTTGGTTTTAGATGTGTAATGTCGATGCTTTTATGGTTGCTTGATGATTTCCTTGCCGGTAGAATTTGCTAGGGATACGGACGCACAACTATTTGCCATTTCCTGCAGATAAAGTAAAAGGTTATGTCAAAAAAATGTGTCCACTTATGTTAATATAAGCATACACAATAACAGATGGTTAAGCTATTGTGCTTTCATGATATTTGTTAATACAATAAAAAAATATAGACCCAAAACTATCATTTCTTGTCACTTCAAAAACGTTAATTTCTAAAACTAATATCAATATTAAAATTTTAATGAATCTAATACTCACATTACATTGCAAATCATCGACATTGTGGCATTTTGTCAAATGTATTTGTTTTTTTCACTTCTCTCTTCTACAATTCCTTTGTATGCGTCTCACAATCTGCAATTCCAAAGTGGGTTGTGAGTTTTCTTCTCGCTTCACCACACCATCTTCAAAGAGCTTCTTCAGAGCTGATCCATTTTGTAAAAGCTTACAACCACAATTGAGTTATGCTTCAATCTGAGATTAACATAAAATAATCTGGAATAGTGCTACACAAAAATGTATAAACTTACATTGAAACGTACTCAAATCAAGTGGACGCTGCACATACTGAATCTCCAGAAATGCTTGACCATCACAAATATAGACGGCATGTACTTAAACCATTACGTCATATTATAAATCGGCATTGGATTAGTTTTAAGAAACCTGGAAACAATTCATCTATTGTCCACTAATTTAAACATACCAGCAATTCAGTACCTTGGAAAAAAGAAATTTGTTATTTTTTTTTGAACATCAAAAATTTGTTTTTCAAAACAGATTATTGCAATCGCAAATACCCAAAAAGCAAGTGTCATCATAACTTTTTCCCTGCAAAAAAGCGCATATATATCACAAACACAGTACTGCAATAACCAACACTATCTAAGTTTCGTATTTTTATGTTCACCAATTCTAGTAGCTCAACAACCTAGTTTATCATTCAAAACTCAACTATACAATCAACACATACTTGTAATAAAAATACAACCACCCAAATAGAAGAAAGAGGATACGTACGCCATGGCTGCAAACTCAGTGAGTTGCCCCGCGCATAGGTAAGCAATCAAAGAAAGAGGATACGTACACCAAGGCTGCAATTCTAGACCTTCTTACCAACCCCTAAGTGAGACTTTGACGCTTTGTACCATGTGAATGCAAGCTGAAAATTCAACGTTGATCACTTCAAAAACGTGATATAATAAATGATTAAGTAAAGATTCAATAACGGCTCACTACCATGAAGTATTATGTTATGTATCTGTTAAGTTAAAATACCATGACATAACATGTTACCTGCTATTACACTTCCAAATGCGTCTATGTCTTCGAGGGGCTTGATAAATTCTCTAACCTCCGTCCCAAATTCTCGAACTTCAGGTTGTCTCAGCCCTGCATATCCAGTTTAACACCAATATTCCACATATCAAAATCACAATTATACACTCGCAATTCTAATAGAAAATACTAATCCTCACTTAAAAATTTGTCAAACAATGAGCAGCCACTGCTATCTTAAGCCTGCTCCGTTCTAGAAAACCAATAACCAAAAATCAAGATGATTCCACAAAAGTCACCCAAATGTCCAAAATACCATAACAAACACAAACCTTAAGTACGTAAAAACTAAAAAAATAAAATAAAATAAAATAAAAAGTAAGCATTTTTTTTCACTAACTCATAGAAACAAACACCTGGTATGCATATATACTAAACAATATAACTAATACCTTAATTCATCATACAAACTAACAAAATCAAAAACCCACATCCCAAATCATAATTTACAGCAAACCCATATCATGAACTTTAGTAAAATCAAACATAAATTAAGCAAGGATTAAAAACAGATTTTTTACTACCTTAAAAAAAAATTGTTGATTCTTGAAAGTAGGTGGGTTCATGCTTGGCTATTGAATCTGGGATATTCATTGGTTTTGTATGTGGGATTAATGATGGTGCCGTTCTTTTTAGTGGTTTTGTATTTTCATTATTGGAATATGGGTTAGTGATAAAGATCATATGTGCGTCTAGGTTGGTTTGTGTGTTTTGGTGTGCGTGGGCGGTTTTGATGAAGAGGAGAAGATGTATACAGATTCTTCTGGAACTGGTGTGTGTTTTGAGTTTAATGAGAGGCGGTGATTTATATGTATTATACATGTATATGTAATGTATGAATACTGTGAACAGTAAAACTTGCAACACCCAATAGCCAATGTTAAGGTGCCACGTAATTTTTTTGGGTACTGCAGTTTCTATATGGCCAATCAAATGATGCCAACATAGCATGTATACACACTTTTTTGATACACCCTTCAACTTCTTTTAGTATATATAATAATTTTCTTCATCTTTTTTTTTAAAGCAAAGAGTTTGTATATGAATGACAAACAGATCGATAACAACACGAAGAACGACATAAATAAAAAGAATATAACATAAAAACTATATAAATATATTTTATCATGTAAAGAAAAAATAAAAAATAACAAAAATATAATAAATATACAATAAAAAAATATAACGTAAAAACTACATAAATATATTTTACACAAAAACATATACACTCATATGTGACTTCACGTGATGTTGTACAGCCAGTTATCCGACGTTTTAGTTTATATATATATATATATATATATATATATATATATATATATATATATATATATATTTTCTTTCTTTCTTGTAATGTTTTTTAGTAATGTTTTTTGAGTTACAAGATAAAATTTAGAAGCTCAAATTTAGTTTAGCTTTTGTTTGACTATATCACACAATACTAAATTTTTTTTTTAACTTTCCTTAAGTATTTTTATTTACGTTATATCATACTTGAAAAAATTATACTAATGAAAATACATTAAAAACCTTAAGTATTTTTGGATTTAACATGATAGCTTATAAAAAGTTTATAAAAAAAAGTTTATAAAAAAAAGTTTATAAAAAATTTATAAAAAATAAAAAGTTTATAAAAATTCATAAAAAAGTTTAAAAAATTTATAAAAAAGTTTAAAGAAAGTTTATAAAAAGTTTATAAAAAAAGTTTATAAAAAAAAAGTTTATAAAAATGTTTATAAAAAAAGTTTATAAAAAATTTATAAGAAATTTATAAAAAATATATAAAAAAAGGTTTATAAAAAAAGTTTATAAAAAGGTTTATAAAAAATTTTATAAAAAGTTTATAAAAATTCATAAAAAAGTTTATAAAAAAAGTTTATAAAAAAAAGTTTATAAAAAGTTTATAAAAAAAAGTTTATAAAAATTTTATAAAAAAAGTTTATAAAAAATTTATAAAAAGTTTATAAAAAAAAGTTTATAAAAAGTTTATAAAAAAAGTTTATAAAAAAGTTTACAAAAAGTTTATAAAAAAGTTTATAAAAATTTATAAGAAATTTATAAAAATTTATAAAAAAGTTTATAAAAAAGTTTATAAAAAAGTTTATAAAAGTTTATAAAAATCCAGTTGATCACGCATGGTCATCGGTGGAATACTCTATGAGCTTATAGATGACATTAATAATCTTAATGTGAAAGAGATTTCGTTTGTAAAAATATTGAATACATTTGTTGTCAGGATTGTTTAATGTTTTAATGTCTAATGTTTTAACGTAAAAACAATACACAAATAAATATACTCTACATATAAAAACACTACACAAATAAATACACACTATATATACTCTACAAATAAAAACACTATATATATATACATTACACAAATAAAACTATACACAAACAACAACAAAACAAAAACAAAAAAACAAAAACTATACACAAAAAAAAAAAAAAACACAAAAAAAAAAAAAAAAAATGACAAACCAATCATTTGGCGTGTTTATTGACACCAATGATGGCCTAAGGAGGCATGGGAAGGAAAAGATGGGGTGCAAGATTAGATTGTCCCTTTATAAATAGCATTTTAGACATGTTTTTAATTATCATTTGTTTTGATTTTATTGTTAATATCAGAGCTTTTTGAAGGTATAGTACTATTTTACGAAAGGTAATAGATAAAATAAGTTTATTAAATTCACGATGAATGCTAAAATACAATGTCATTTTGGTATGATTACTACGGTTTGCAACAACGAGCTGACCAGCATAGAGAATTTGGCCTTCGATTTTTAGCCAGCAATAATTTTGACATGGATAAATAGTTAATTCCAAACCAATGCTCAGAGAACCAACCATGTCCTCATATAGTGAAAGAAAATGACTATGAATACCATTGCGAATTTTTAGAACACCTTTGAAAAATAGCCTTGAAGTGGTCACGGTAAGATTTTGAGAAGAGAGAGCTTAATTAAACCAGCCAGATCTTTGAATGCAATGTATGATTAAAACATCATGGATTAGTTGGCCAAAAGGCCGAAAACCATGATTACCCAAAACCAAAAAAAACAAAACAAAACAAAAACAAACAAAATTTTTTGTGATTTAAATCACAAAAAAAATATCATTTTACCACACTTTTAAAAGTGTGTAGAATATTTCAAAGATTTTTAACATTTATGAACGTGTAAAAGTTGGTTACATAAATAAGTGTGAACACATTTAAAAAAACAAAATAGTTTCCACACTTATATGTGTTTCAAAATAAAGTTAACACTTTAAAGTGTAAAGAAATTTAGAATTTGTCTACACTCTACACTTTCAAGTGTGTACTATATTTATAACACCCAAATTCTTCACACTTTTCCTCTTGTGTGGAAAATTTAGGATTATTCTGAAATATAATGCATACTTGTAAGTGTAGACACTAGATTTCTTCACACTTAAAGTGTGAACTTTTTTTTGAAACACATATAGATGTGAAAACTTTTTTGTTTTTTAAAATTTGTTCACACTTATTTATACAACCAATTTTACACTTAGTGTGATAAAATGACATTTTTTTGAAGTGTTTGATGCTCTTTCCACCCTTTCTTTTTTGTTCTTACGATTCTAGAAATGTGGTCAACAGCAATATGGATGTCATCAATTTGGACTAGTCTTACGCATAAGATATGACGCGACGTACTACCAAATGTTACTCCTTTTTTCTGCATTTATAAGGCTAGCCCCAATAGATTGAATCCCCACTCGATCGAGCTTAGGTGGCGATCGATTCATCTCGATCGCTGTTGCTGTGGCCCAATCGATCGCCAAGCATTTTGCATCAAATGGATCGTGCAGCCGATCGAGACAAATGTTTGGTACCGTTGCATATAAAACCAAAAAACAATGTTTACGTTGCATATCAAAAAAAAAAAAAAAAAAAACACATTTTACCGTTTGAGATAAAAAAAAATACAACTAAAACTACCCTATAAATACACAACATATTTACACACTAAACTCACAAATCTCACAATCCTCTCTATCAAAAATCTCACAATCCTCTATATCGAAAATGTCTAAGAAAACACTACCAACCAAAGGCCGAAAATCCCGTTTGGCAAACGCCCCGCATATTTTAACACCGGATCCGAATTTCCGGTTAACCGATGTCTCACCAAGAATCAATTTCCAACCCCCGCTTTGAATATCAATCCCAACAAGCTCCACAACAACAAGCTAACAATCCATTTTTAATGAATCGTCCATTTGTTCCACCGTATCAAAACATCCAACAACAACAACAATAACAACAACAAAGCCACCCCGTCGAAGCAACAATCTATGTATGGGTCACCAATCCGTGTACCGTCCAACAATGGATTCATCAATGTCTTCATATTCAAATTATCAAGAATATTCTCCGGTTAACCGTATCAATCTTGAGGGTTTTGATTTCGATGACCAATTATACAACAATCATAATTTTTATGCTTGAACCGGATCGGGTTATCCGGCTCAAGAGTATCACGGTTCGGGTACCGGTTCGGCTCATGGATCGTATCACGATTCGGTTAACCTTGATGACGTAGAAGAAGAAGAATGTCGAGAAGAGACGTCACCGGTCAAACCAAAGAAACGTGCTACTAAGGCGAAGAAGAAGGTTGTCGAGAAAGAGGCCAAGAATGATTCGTCGCTTTGGTAAAAAGAAGAAGAGACCGCCTTGTGCAACGCTTGGTGTGATATATCCGAGAATAGTGTAATCGGAAACAACCAAAATGCTAAAGGATTTTGGCAGAAAGTCATTGCATACTTTGAGAAGGAGGTTGATTTAGAAAGAACGTACAACTCTATCATTACAAAGTGGAAAAATAGGATTCGTCCTAGAGTTGGTCAATTTTGTGCCATTTACAACAATGCTCTCGGGGAATTACGGAAGTGCTGAGAATGACCTCACTGTTTATACACGAGCGTGTGATGAATACCAACTAGTGTGTGGTCATCCGTTTGTTTTGGAGCATTGTTGGAAGATTTTGAGGACCATTCTGCCGGAGGATAATGAGATGCGCTTTTAAGCCAAGATGGGGTCGCAAAAAGCAAGGACTTCAACCGACTCGGATATGCACTCGAATATGCCTGCTAAACCAATTGGTCGTGATGCCGCAAAGAAGAATAAAAAGAAATCTTGAGATTTGAAAGCTATGATTATGGAAGGTGTTGCCGAGAAATAGGGCAAGATCAAGTCTAAGGCATTCGAGCGAAGGGAGTGGCGACCTGCACTATGATTTGAAGAAGAAAGAGCTAGAACAACGGCAAATCGAGTTGTAGATTGAGCAAAAGAGAGAAGAAAGGGAAGACAAAAAATTGGCACTAGAAGAACGAAAACTTGAATTAGAGCGACAAAAGAAATATGATGCAGATCTCTTCTTCTATTGCACGCCAATCGACGAATCTTTGCCCGCAGTACAACAACAAACAATGGAGAAACTCAAAGAGGCGATCAAGGCACGCCACAACCTAAATTTTTAATAAGTGTTGTAATGTTTTAATAAGTTTCGTAATGTTTTAATTTTATTTGAATTATTATGTAACGTTTTAATTATTAATGAAATTTTATTTTGTGTTAATTTTTTTTTTAAATGAACTTGGTCGCCCTTACTGGGGCACCTAATCGCCGTAGAGGAGAAGGTAGAGAGGAAGTGATGTGGCGAGAGAAATGAGGGATTGAATCCCCCTACTGGGAATTGATATGTACACATGTAATTTTACTTTGCACACATAAAATTACATGGGGTATTGTTTGTCATATTCATTAATTCAATGTGTAAAAAGTAAAATACTATGTGTACATATCATTACCCTTCTTAATTTCTTAATTATGTCACGTGTGTTTTACGCGTTGATATTGGGTTAGAATTCAATAAAAAGTTGTGAAAGTTTAGAAACTATAAAATTATGAGTAGATGACAAGTTTTCCTTAATGTTTTCCCTCCCAATCCCATTTCTTTTAACAAAAACGGAAAGAAAATGAAAAAAAACAAAAAATTATCTTCTTGAGTAGCACTTAAAAAAAAATAGCGAAATTTTTTGTTATATGATTGATTTTTAGGTAAAGTGTTTTAAATGAACTGAGAATATTTACATCATATATTACTTTACTTTTCTTTACTAACAAAACTTAAAAACATAGAGTTAATTCACTTTCTTCATCACATTTTCTTTTCTTTTACTCATACTTCTTTTCTTTCTTTATCTTTCTTTTCTTACATTTAATATACCAAATTTTTTCATTACAAATTTTCTCATAAAAGAATATTGAACTTTAATTTTTTATTTAATTTGTTCAAATTAATTATGAACACAACCTATATTTGATCACTAACGTCTATTAGTCTATTATGAATAATTTATTTTATTGATAAACATTTTTTTTGAATGGCAATTAAAAAAAAAACAAAAAAAAAACAACTTAGCAAAATACAAAAGAAATTAGATGTACATACAACAAGTGATAACAAAAAAAGCTCATCATAGTAGAATCAAACCTCATCATATTAAGATTTTGTTCATCAAGAAAACTAATAAATATTGTGGTAACAAAAAAAAATGGTAAAAATAAATTGATTAACAATGTGATTTAATTGATGAACATAATAATATTGTTCATCAATAACCATTGTTAATCAAATTTCAAAAATTATTTATTTGTGAGATTATATATTAACAACTAATTTTTTTCATAAAAAGAATAAGCATTTACTTTTGATGATACACCTTAAAAATCTTAAATTAAAGAAAAAACTCGTTGAAACATTTCATCAAACATCTTCTAGGCGTTTTCATGAATAATTCATTTGTTTGAAAGAAAAGGTTGAAAAAAATTTAAAGAAACCTACCGTCAAATTGAAGATATTAAATCACGAGCTGAAAAAATTTGATCTACAATTGATGTAATTAAATCATGAATTGAAGTATTTAAATCTAGAATTATAATATTATATCATGATTAAGAAAAAGTAAAGTGAAAAAACTGGTACGTGGTATGCTAGAAAGAAGGAAAGAAGTATGAGGGGGAAGATATGTGTTATTTCTAGAAGATTTTTTAGACTTTTTAGTGTTTGATCACTTTTAATTTGTCAACTTTATATTAGTATGAAATCCAAATCTAATGCAAATAATTATACCTTAGCGCAATTGTTAATACAAATAATCACAAACAAATTTTGTTTTATTTATGATTTTTTATGTTTTGTTAATGACAAATATAAAATTTACTAAGTAAAAGTTCAAGTAAACAAGTTTTAAACTTAAGTTGCCATTTCTCAAATCACTTAAGGTATGTAAATAAATCCTTAAAACTTGCATAATAATTAAAGAAAGTTCTATCATACTCATTGCATGAAACTCTTGCGTCATTTTATAAAACCTCGCATATGTTTTTAATTCTTCACAAATATTACTTACATTTTACTTAAAATATTACTTTCTTTTAAATAATATATATATATTTTTTTTTTCATATTTGAACATATAGATAGAATCTTCCCTTTTGGGAAGTAATTCAAATGCAATATTTATGCAGCGGTTGCAACACCAAATTTTACAAACCTCTAGGCAGTTTACCTAACTGTTATAATATAGTATAACCAAGTCTAGGAGATTGATCATTCTTTAGGAGAATAGTGAAGTAGACTCGAATTGTATATCGAATGATATGAAGAGGGTAAGATTCTTTTTAGTATTTTTATATTTTATGAAAGCAAGTAAATAATTGTTGTTTTGAGGAGAGTTTGTTTTAAAACTATATTAATCTTAATTGAAAGAAAATTAAAATGACAAGTAAACTAAATTTGGTGTAAATCAATAAGAGGTAAATGTGTATTTACCTATGGTGCACCACTCCTTGCTCGGTATCCAATTCTACCTATTGATTGTCACGTCATTGAATGATCAAATGCCTATGATTCCTATATAACGGTTCTAACTAACAGCATGTGATAGCCAAGTTTCGTAGATTAAGCCAGAGGGACGGGCATTAGACATGGGCGTTATAGCTAGTTACTATGTTACTAACTAGAGGGACGTGGAAACTGATAAGGATTTAAAACGTACACTTTTAAGGGGTCATTTAAGCCCTTAATCGACCACTTTTATATCCGTTACGGCTTAATTTCATTCCTTTTCACTTTTTAGGTCTCTTGGAAGCAAAATGCTGGAATGATGCACATTTGGACGAAAAGGAGTGAAAACATGAAGAAAACGGCAAAGTCAAGATCAAAACCACTCAAGCTGCTAAAACTAAAGCTGACGGCGTCCCAATCAAAGGCGGCGCCGTCCCTCTATACAGATTTGATAAAACATGCACCGCGGCTGGTGGAATTTTGCTCATAACACCGACGGCGTCGCCGCTTTGAAGAAGAAGGGCGTCACTGACTTTTCATCTCATCGCGACCTAGATCGAACCAAGACGACATCCCATCTGAAGCTCGACGGTGTCACAACTCCAAGGTGACGCCGTCCCATTGATAACTTGGCCAAGACGAAAACCCTAACGACGGCGTCTACGGCGTCCCACCTATAAAGGCGGCGTCGTCGCACTTGTAAATCTATATATAGAATTGATTTTTCGCATTTAAGGAGCTAGACTTTTGGAGTAGAAACCCTAAACGTTTGTAGTCCGACTTGGACAGTATCTTAGGGTCCCAAACCCTATTTTACACATCAAGATAAGTGTTTTAATCTAATAGTATCATTATGTCTTCCACTGATTGTGTGTATGCTTGCTTGCTTAACATGTCTAGTTAAATTTCTTGTGTGTTTGCTTAGATGTATGAAACCTAGTTATTAATTATTGTTAGGTTGTCTCTTATCTTAATGGTAATTGGCTTATGAGTGCAACTAGGCTATCGTTGTGTTTAAATGCTTGAGTAATCTTTGTGAAAGTTAGTTCATGAATGACCTAGTGGATTTCGTAGTCTAAAAACCCAAAGATAACCTTAAAGTTAGTTTATGAATAACTTGTGGATTTCGTAAGCAAAACCAATAGGTAATCTCAAAGAGTTAGGGCATAGGCACACCCTACAACCTTAGAAAACACAACGCGTTAAGAATAAGGACGTAACAATTCAACCAACAATAAAAGATAACTAGGGAGTAATAGTATCTAGGTAAACACATTTTTAATCATCATACGAGCACACATCAAATAGAAATAGCTACCCGTAGAATTAGATCATTAGAATAGTAGAAGTAATCGGTAGAAGTACCACCCCCAAACCAATTGCCCCGAGATTTTACCCTTAGCTTTCTAAAAAACCAATAAAAAGATAAAAAAGAATCATCCTCAACCCCACCTTAGCGTAATACACTTCTTGCTAGCATTCCTATTCCCCTAGAGAGCGATATCAATACCGATGCTTACCCAATACTACACTAAAACGATTAGGTTCCTTTGCCTAGGGTGTTGAAAAACTTGCTCGACGAAATAGAAGTTCCTTTGACCCCGAAGCTTCGTGCAGCGCATCAAGTTTTTCATGCGCTACGGGGAATAGAATAGCTAGTTAGATTTCTATCTCGTTTAGGTTCCCTTACTTGATTCCTATCAAGTGAGATTTTTTCTCATTTTTAGCTTCTTTGTAGTCTATCCCCCTTCTTCGTGACTTTGTTAGTAATCCCATCACTTTTCATCATTGAAGGTGATAACCCAACACCACATCACCCAATTCACGTCCACCCACTACCAATTGACCCTCCAAGAGGCCGTACTCTTGGTGAATACTATAGACCAAGCCACCAAGGCTATAGGAACACCATTGAGCTCCCCGATCAAGCTCAAACTACGGCCCTACGATCCAACACCATCCGGTTGGTGCAAAACGGATGTGCATTCCATGGACTTTCGTTAGAAGATCCTAATCAACATCTCAAGGACTTCCTTAAAATTGTTGATTCCATCGACCTTGATGCTACCACACGGGAGACCACGTGCTTGCGTCTCTTCCAATTCTCTCTACGGTACCAAGCTAGTAATTGGCTTGAGCGACTTCCCACCGGATCCATCTCAAGTTGGGATGATCTCACCACTGCGTTCCTCACCAATTTTTCCCACCAGGGAGAACTACCAAACTTAGGAATGAAATCTTGATGTTCCAACAATGTCAAGGCGAATCTCTCTACGAGGCATGGACTCGATTCAAGGACTTGCTCTATAAAGTCCCTCACCACGACATCGATCTTTGGCTTCAAGTCCAAATCTTTTACGATCATGTCAACTTCTCAACTAAGCAAACCATCGACCAAGCAGCTGGTGGCGAACTTAGTGAACTTACCTCAGAAGAATCATGGGGTACAATAGAGGACCTTGCCCTCTATGACAACGAAAGTTGGAATGACCCCCGTGAGTTTCCCAAAACCGTCAAGGCAATCTCCTTTCCTCCCATTGACTCATAAACTTCCTGATGAGTGTGTAAATACTCATCATTTTTGTACAAATTAGACTGCAAAAACATCTGAAAACACTCAGAAATGCATCAAAATGATAAAAATGTCACAAATAAGTGTTTTATGTGTTTTAAATGCAAAAATATCAAAATCCGGTGAAAAAACGATAAAGTTTGCATAATTAGCAGTTTTAGTCCCCAAGTTTCAAAAGTTGTCAAAAAGCAGTCCACTGGTAAATCTAAATAAAAGAAAAATATCATTTCAAGTCCCTAGGGATTCCTAAGTTGTCAAAATTAGTCCTTGAGATTTAAATTTACAAAATTACAACTTAGGTCCTTAAACTTTCAAAAATGACAAGTTTAGTCCTTTGAAAATTTGAAAATGTCAAAAATGGTCCTTGTACTATTGGAACTTGTCAGTTTTGATCCTTGTGAAAATTTTGATAAAATGGCAGGAATGGTCCTTCAAGATTTCAGAATTACAAAACAAGTCCTTGTCATATATCTAAACCATGCCTTGTCAAAATCCTTTTGACCCCCTGCCATTATACCTTTTTGGACCCCCCACTTTCTTTTTGAACCTTGCCTGGTCAAACCAAGTCAAACAAGCAGAACCCGCCACCTCCTCGCTGTCTTCCCCATCTCTTGCTTGCAACACAGTCTCACCTCCCATCACCTTTTCTCCACTAACCCTCCACCCCTCATCATCACTCAACCCACTACAATAAATGCCACCCCCCTACTAGCTATTTCACAGAGCCACAAGTCAAATCCCTTTTCCCGCCAAAATGATAAAAGCGACCAACACACTCAAAACTCATCCATTGGTCAGAGTGAGAGGTGGGATTGGCTCAGAGGACACGTGGAGAGCCACTTGAAGTATAAAAAAGAAGAAGAAGAAGAGAGGCGCGTTTTTAGTTTTTAATTTAATGTATGTCATTTTTTATAAAACTGTCTTAATTAGTTTATGATTTTGTATCTTTAAGCTTTATTGTACTAAAACCAAGTGTTTTGATCATTGTAACTCAGTTTCAAAGCTTAATTCAATGGTTCATTTATAATTCAAGTTTCAAGTTCTTGTTTCAAATTGCAATATTCAACTGTTACATCCAAGCTTCAACAAGCTTATTTTCAAGTTCAAATAAGCTCATTGAAGCTTATTATAGCTTTTAGTGAGTTTATCAAGTAGGTACAAGCAGTTTTCATCTTTGGTCAACTAAAGTCAACTGATGAAGGAACATGGGTATAAGTTTGGAAATGGGTGATGCACGGTTTGGAAATGGGTTGGATTTGATATAGAGTAGTAGTATTTGGTTTGGATTAAGCTGCACAAACAGTTTGGACCTTTGTAAGTTGGTACTCTCAATTTCAGTTTTTCTTCATGGTTGCAGTTTGTGTTTATATTTTGAATTCTGTGGTCATTAAGTAGTGTAGACAAGTTTAATCAGTAGTAATTAAGATATTAGAGTTAGTTTAATGGGTGAGATGAGTTAAATCAGTGTTTAGCTTAGTTTTGATTATAAAACAGTTTATAAAGGGTGTTTGGATTTGATACTTAATCTATGTCTTAGGTTTGTTCATAGGTTGTAACCTGTTGTTTCATGTTTGGTTAGCTTATTTGAACTCAACTCTGTCTTAATATTGCATCTACAAACGCCAAAAGTCAAATTTACTTTAAAACAGTCTTAAGTACTTAACTTGTAGTAGTTGTGCAAAGCCAAATTCTTGTTTTGTGTTCAATATTCATAGACATAGGTTGCAGTAGCTTAATTTCATCAATAAACACCATATTCAGTCAACAAATTAGGATTAAAGTTCAAGAAAGTCAACCTTTCATAATTGTTAAAAGTCAAAAAAATCTTGCAAAACTCAGTTTTGGCCCAACTAGAAGGATTTTTCATGAGCACATTATTGGGTCAATTTCATTGAAACTTAGGACTTTAAATCTTCAACTGGTCTGTTTCCTTATTGTCATTTTTTCATAATTTTAGTAATTCTCTAAAGCCCTCAAACAAGCTCATCAAACAGGCTTAAAGTGCCTGTTCATACAACTCATCGAGGCGAGTTGTTCTCAAGCTTTTGTAGAGCTTTTCAAGAGCTCCACAGAGCTTCTCTAGGGCTGGTTTTTGGTTTGAAGGTACCTAGCCAGGTCTTCTTTAGTCCCCAATAGCTGTTTTCCAATTTCCAGTTTATTTAAGTGCTTATCTTCCAGCTACAAAGTAGCACTCAAATCTGTTTTAGAAACTTAACTCAAATCATCAAAATCTTAGCATGTTGCAATTCAGAGGTTAAGTCATGTTGTTTTTAGTTGTTTTAGATTAATTTTAACATAAAATAGCTTCTGTGAAAGCGTGGTGCTCAGTTTGAACATTGTGCTTATTCAAAGTGCTTATTAATAAGCACTTACAACTGCATTTTCAATTTCCACCAAACAAGCACATGTTTTTCTATTTTTCTTAGAATCTATATATTAAATTAGACTTTTCCTGAAATTTTCATATTTTTCCATAACAGTTTGCTATTTTTCTTAATTAAAAACAGTTTTTAAGTAATTTTAATTAGCTTTTAATACAATTAAATCAGAAAAAGTTCAAAAAAATAATTTTTCATTTTTATTAGGTTAAGATAAATATAAAAAGTAAAAAAGGTAATTTTCCAGATTTTTCATAGTTTATTTTGTAATTTTTAGCATTTTAATTAGTTTTTAATAGTTTAAAATTCATAAAAAATAGAAAAATAATAAGAAAAATATAAAAATAGTTTTGAAAATTCTATTTTGTTATTTTAGATTTTTCCAAGTCTTAATTTTATTTTTCTAGGTTTATTTCCTATTTTCTTGTAATTTAGGTTATTATTTAATAGTTAAAAATAGTTTTTAATTAATAATAATTAATTAAATAGTTATAAAAATAATTTTATTTTTCTTAAAATTTTCTTATATTATTAAGTTTGTAAAAATATAATTTTCATATTTTTAGGATTAATATTGTGTAAGTTTCACGTTTTTATTTGTACGTGACGTAGTTTTTAATTCAGTTTTATAAAAACAGAAAAATCAAAAACATCAGTATAAAATTAGTGATAGCGTTTATTTAAGATAGTTTAACTTTTTAATTTCCTTTAATTTGTATTTGAGTCACTGTAATTTATTAATCTTTTCTTTAGTTATTAAATAACTCAAAACCCTTACTAATCACTATCCTTAGTGGTTATTCGACATCTGATTGTGTTAAACACCAGTCATCCTCCGTGGGACTTAACGACCCGGGAATCCACTGTATTCTCCTGATCTTCATTGCATTTGCTTCTGAGCTGTTTTAAGTTTGTTACGGTCGGCCATTCACAAGTGGCCGGTTTGAGTGATTAAACTTGACGGTTTGGAGCAGATCAAATTTTGGGCTTGCCGGGAGGCTGTAAGCGTGTCCTAAACATTTTTCAGACCCGTACTTGCACATATACCACAGTTTGTAAAAAGTTTTCTGTAAAGTTATAACAAAATCAAAAAATTCATTAACACTTTTCCTAAAGTGTTAAAAACACCAAACAAAATACAAAACAACAAAACAATCGTAACGTTTTCTAGCTTGTGTTTCTTTTAAGGTGATTCTTAAAGAAATACGATTTGGTTAAACGAGACGATACCAAAAATATTGTCCAAAAGTTTTTAAACCCCTTTGCACAAATCTTACCTACGTCTTTTCAGTGGTACTTAATATATACATAAAAATCAATCCCCCACACTAACTGGGGGTGTGACCATAATAAGTTCCCGAACATCAGATTTAAAACTTGCCTTTGTGTCCTTGTGATTTGGTGTACCTTTTTCAAAGAAGCCATTTCATTTGTGATTATTGGTTAAGTTCACTTGTTGTTTTGCCTCACATTTGTTTTGAAAACTGATTTTTATACTTAGTGCATGCGCACTCGTTCTTCCAGTTCTACAAGTCCACTTTCAGAACTTGGAAAGATTCCTCGTAGACGTAGAGGACGTTCGCTCCTTCACCGTGGACTCGAGGAACGTCTACCACCACCACCACCTGCCGTAATGGCAGAAGATAAGCCTATGAATGAGCTTCTCCAAGCACCCATCGAGGGTTACGGAGATGCCATTGTTGTCCCACCATCGTGGTGATACTTTTGAGCTCAAAATCGGGTTACTTAATCTGGTAACCCAAAGCCAATTCTATGGTTTTGAGCGGGATGATCCTCATGCACACATTCGATGGTTTAACAAGATTGCATCTACCATCAAATACAAGAATGTCCCACATGAAGCTATCAAGCTTCTTCTGTTCCCATTTTCTCTAGAGGGACAAGCCCGAAATTGGCTTGAGAAACAACCCCCTCGTTCCATTGAGACATGGGAAGATCTAGTCACAAAGTTTGTGAACGAATTCTATCCTCCATCCCGAACTACAAGTCTTAAGAATGAGATAATGAAATTCTCTCAAAGATTTGATGAATCATTCGGGGAGGCATGGGCTCGTTACAAAGACTTGCTCCGCAAGTGTCCGCATCATGGTTTTACCGAGTTAATGCAAATGGATACTTTCTACAATGGTCTGAACCAGACTAATCAAGACTCTTTGAATGACTCCGCGGGAGGTAATTTCTTGAGCAAGACCACAAAAGAAGCCTTGCAAATCATTGAAAACAAGTCCAGGTCCGCCCTTTCCGCACAAAGACATATCAGACTCAGTCTAATGCTGGACCTTCTACTTCATCTCCAGTGAGTACATCTAGCACCGATGCTAAGATTGACAAACTCACGGATATTGTTCAGGCTTTGGTTCTTGCTAACCAAAGGAAAGTCACTTTCACACAAACACCATCATATGGTGAAGTGAAGAAAGTTGAAGTTTGTGTTACTTGTGGTGGTCCTCATGCATACTACAACTGTACTGCCACCGATGGTAGTCCTTTTGAAGCTAATGCTATAGCCGGTACTTCAAATCAAGGAGGTAATCAATACCGTCCTCAAAATGAACCAAACTACCGAGCTAATACTTATCAGGCACCACCCGGTTTTAACCAGAATCCTAACCGGAATCAGAACCAACCAAGAATGAACCAAGGTTATCAAAACTAAGGTAATTTCTATTCCGGACCCAATCAAGGTTTCCAACATCAAGGAAATCTTAATCAAAACACTTTCAATCGAGGAAATCAATTTCAGGGAAATGTGAATCCTAATCAAGGGAATTTTCAACAACAAGGTCATAATCAAAATATACGACCTCAAAATTTCCCTCCACCTCCTCCTGTATCAACATCTGATGAGCTTTTAAAACAATTCATGAAGACTCAAGAGGAGACAAACAGGTTGTTGGTCAGTCAGATCGCTGAATTAAAGAAGTCTTTAAATGATCGACCCTCGGGCTCGGGTACTTTACCTAGCAACACGATCGCTAATCCGAGGGCGATGCAAAGGCGATCACAACCAGAAGTGGTACTTCATATGATGGACCTGCTATTCCTACTACCTCTTCTTCTTCTCTCCCGAAGGTAGTGGAAAGTGAACCTGAGGCGACAAAGGACAAGGAACTTCCTACTAATAACGGAAGTACCAGCAATGTCCATCCTCGGTTGTCCGAAACCAAAATCCAATCCAGGAGTTGTCTTTGAACCTCCTGTAGCTCCCATTGAAAATACCAAATCCAAATCTTCTATTCCTTACCCATCACGTTTACATGAGCAAAAGCTCCGCGAGAAAGCCGGTCATCAAATGGAAAAATTCTTTCAAATTTTCCAAGAACTTCATTTTGACATAAGCTTCGTGGATGCTATCATGTTGATGCCCAAGTTTGCATCAACTCTCAAACACATGTTAAGCAACAAGGAAAAGCTTTTTGAAATGGCTAAAACTCCTCTGAAGCGAGAACTCGCTGCTGTTATCTTGAAGAAGCTGCCCGAGAAGCTTGGAGATCCTGGAAAGTTCCTCTTACCTTGTGTATTTCCAGGAATGGTTGAATGCTTTGCCTTAGCCGATCTTGGTGCAAGCATAAACCTGATGCCTCATTCAGATATGGAAGAAACTTTCTCTTCCGGACCTTACTCCTACATGCATGACTCTCGAGCTTGCATATCGTACAATATCCCGTCCTCTTGGAATTGCCGAGGACGTATTTGTGAAAGTAGGAAAGTTCCATTTTCCCGCTGACTTTGTAGTTGTTGATTTCGATGCTGATCCACGGGTTCCTCTCATTGTTGGAAGAGGATTCCCGAGAACGGGCCGTGCTCTCATTGATGTATTTGAGCAAGAAATCACATTACGTGTTGGTAATGAAGCTGTCACCTTTAACCTTGATCAAACTTCGAGGTACTCCGCAAACTATGATTCCGAAGTCGATTAACCGAATAGATATCATTGATGTTGCTTCTGAAGAGTACTCTCAAGAAGTTCTTGGTTATTCTCATAATTCTGTGAGTGGGGATCCCACCACATCTTCTCAACCTATCATAGCCAATTCTGCTCCTTCTCTCACTCCGTTTGAGGGAAGCGACTTCATCTTGGAAGAGATTGAAGCATACTTGGCTAGTGATTCTGTTCCATGGGAAATTGATCACGCCCAATTGACATCGAGGAGGACATACTTCTCATTGAGAAATTGCTTAAAGATGATCACTCATCAACCCCTCACACTAGTGATGCAATTCCGGAAGAGATTAATCACCATGAGATTAATCCGGAGGGAGATATTATTATTCTTGAGAAGTTGTTAAATCAGGACACTTCTCCTCCACTCCCTCCCGTCAAACTTCATAACAAGGAAGTCAAGTCAGTTGAGAAAAGAAGAATTTCCAAGTCGAACTTAAGGACTTACCGCCTCATCTCGAGTATGCATTTCTTGAAGGTGATGATAAATTGCCTGTCATTATTGCTCGAGATTTGAGTAAAGATGAAAAGACTGCTCTCATAAAGGTCTTGAAGTCACACAAGCAAGCAATTGCTTGGAAACTCTCCAATATTAAGGGTATCAACCCGAGTTCTTGTACTCACAAAATATTAATGGAGGATGACTTCAAGCCAGCAGTTCAACATCAGAGAAGGGTGAATCCAAAAATCCATGATGTTATCAAACAAGAGGTTATCAAACTTCTTGATGCGGGATTGATTTACCCAATCTCAGATAGTCCTTGGGTTAGCCCAATTCACTGTGTTCCAAAAAAGGGTGGCATAACTGTTCTCACAAATGAAGAAAACGAGTTAATTCCAACTCGATTGGTTACGGGATGGCGTGTGTGCATTGACTATCGTAAGTTGAATGACGCCACCCGTAAAGACCATTTTCCTCTACCCTTCATGGACCGAATGCTTGAGAGATTAGCAGGAAACGAGTACTATTGTTTCCTTGATGGTTTCTCGGGTTACTTTCAGATCCCCATTGATCCACAGGATCAAGAGAAGACCACATTCACCTGCCCATACGGAACTTTTGCCTACAAACGTATGCCTTTTGGCTTATGTAACGCTCCTGGCACGTTCCAACGATGTATGATGGCCATATTCCACGACATGATCGGGGAAACAATGGAGGTGTTTATGGATGACTTCTCGGTTATTGGGGACTCGTTTCAGACATGTCTCTCCCATTTAGACAGAATGCTAAAACGGTGTGAAGACACCAATCTCTGTCTAAATTAGGAGAAGAGCCACTTTATGGTCAAAGAAGGCATAGTCCTTGGCCATAAGATTTCCAAAAATGGGATTGAGGTAGATAGAGCAAAAGTTGATGTTATTGCTAAACTGCCTCATCCTACTACCGTCAAAGGTATTAGGAGTTTCCTTGGTCATGCCGGGTTTTATCGTAGATTCATACAGGATTTTTCTAAAATCGCTCGGCCCATGACCCATCTTCTTGAAAAAGAAGCTCCTTTTATCTTCTCTCCTGAGTGCGTCGAAGCTTTTGAAACACTAAAGAAAAAGCTTACGGAAGCACCCATTCTAGTTGCCCCCGACCGGGATTTACCCTTTGAGCTCATGTGCGATGCAAGTGATTTTGCTATCGGTGCAGTCTTGGGGCAACGAAAACCAAGCATTTTCAGCCTATCCACTACGCGAGTAAGACTATGACCGAAGCTCAAACCCATTACACCACTACGAAAAAAGAATTATTAGCTGTGGTGTATGCGTTTGAAAAGTTTCGGCCATACCTCATCTTGACCAAATGCGTGGTGTATACGGATCACTCGGCTCTCAAATATCTCTTTGCAAAACAAGATGCAAAGCCGAGATTGCTCCGTTGGGTTCTCCTCCGCAAGAATTTGATATCATTATACGTGATAAAAGGAGCGAGAACCCGTCGCTGATCATCTCGTCCCATTAGAGAACCTCACCAGGATGTGTCCGAGAAAAAGGAAATAAATGAAACATTTCCTCTCGAGACACTCAATGCGTTTCTTTTCGTGGAGACTCTTCTACCCCATGGTTTCTGACTTTGCAAATTACCATGCGGGTAACTTCATAGTAAAAGGGATGTCGACCCAACAGAAGAACAAATTCTTCAAGGATGTTAAACATTACTTTTGGGACGACCCCTTCTTGTTCAAAATTTGCGCGGATCAAGTCATCAGGCGATGTGTGTATGGCCAGGAAGCTATTGACATTCTCAAAGCTTGCCATGCTGGACCTACTGGGGGGCATCATAGCCCCAACTACACCGCCAAGAAGGTGTTTGATTCGGATTCTATTGGCCTACGATTTACAAGGATGCCCACGAATTTGTCAAAGCCTGTGACGCTTGTCAACGTCACGGGAATATCTCACAAAGAAATGAAATGCCGCAAAACGCCATTCAAGTGTGTGAGATTTTTGACATCCGGGGCATTGACTTTATGGGGCCATTTCCTTCTTCTCGCGGTAATAAGTACATACTCGTGGCCGTTGACTATTTATCAAAATGGGTTGAAGCTAAGGCTTTGCCTACCAACGATGCCCGAGTTGTTGTGAAATTCTTAAAATCTCTTTTTGCTAGGTTTGGAACTCCACGAGCCATAATCAGTGATCGTGGTACGCATTTCTGCAATGACCAGTTTGATAGAGTCATGCAAAAGTATGGTGTAACTCACCGTCCTCTATCTGCGTACCACCCCCAAACAAGTGGGCAAGTGGAAGTTTCCAACCGGGGATAAAAGAATTCGGAGAGGACGGTTGGCTAAAACCGTGCCTCTTGGTCGGATAAGCTAGATGACGCTCTGGGCCTTCGTGCTTACAAAACACCCATCGGTGTACTCCATACAAGCTTGTATACGGAAAGGCGTGTCATCACGGTTGAGCTTGAGCACAAGGCATACTGGGCCTTGAAGCATGCCAACTTCGATATTGAACATACCGTGATCACCGGAAAGTACAAATGAATGAATTAAATGAACTCCGTGATCAAGCATACGAGAACTCTTTAATCTACAAAGAAAAGACAAAGAAGATTCATGACTCCAAAATCAAGAACCGCGTTTTCAACGTCGGTGATCGAGTCCTTCTTTTCAATTCAAGATTGAAGATTTTCTCGGGAAAGCTTAATTCCCGTTGGTCTGGTCCATTTACTATCACTAAGGTTTATCCTTATGGCACCATTGATTTATCTCAACCCGATGGTACAAACTTTAAAGTGAATGGTCATCGGTTGAAGCATTACTTTGGAGAGGACATTCCCCCTGTGGTTGTCCCAGATCTACAAACTTTCCCCATGAACCAATGAATGCGGGGATCGAGTCAAGCTAGCGACTTCGGTAATCAAAAACAAGAGTATGCTACATGGGTTTTCACCGTGTGTACCACCCTAGTGTGGGGAGTTGCCCACATGTTGTGTATATATAAGAGTTTCAAAAAAAAAAAAATCCTTGCTAAATAATGGCCGTAGTATTTCCCTTTTACGTTCTATGTTTCGCATAACCGCTTAGGTACTTTGAATATTGAGGGAAATATTCATTTCTAAGTGTAGGGGGGAATTCTCACGAATTTTATCATGTAATTATACGCCTAATTCCCCGTTTTGGCCAAATTTTTTTTTGGAGTAAGTGTTTTACGCTTACTCATCTTATGGTTATCAGTCCGCCTTGTCTAATAAACAAAAGGATTGGCTAATCCAGAGCAAACGGCTCTTGGTAAAGATATCTCAAATCCGTTGGCGGCTTGCAATTTGCCCAAAATTGTATGGTATTCAACTCACCATATCCTTAAAAGTGAAGAGTTGGCTAGCCCGCAAGTTTATGGCTTGTGGTAAAGGCAGTTGGAAAACCATAATTGGTAATCACTCACCAAAGATATTTTATCTAAGAGTTGGCTAGTCCGAAGCAAACGGCTTCGGTAAAGACAAATCAAACCCGTTGGAAGTCGGGTGATTTGCTCAAACTCATTTGGTTATCAGTGTACCAAGGTTCTTACTTGAACTGAAACATTTGGCTACTCGAGAAGTAATGGCTTTTGGTAAAGAGATGAAATCCATTAAATTTTTCTCAAAACATTGCTAGGGACTAGCAATATCTTATGTGGGGATTGATGAGTGTGTAAATACTCATCATTTTTGTACAAATTAACTGCAAAAACATCCGAAAACACTTAAACGCATCAAAATGGTAAAAATATCACAAATAAGTGTTTTATGTGTTTTAAATGCAAAAATATCAAAATCGGGTGAAAAACGTATAAAGTTTGCATAATTAGCGTTTAGTCCCCAAGTTTCAAAAGTTGTCAAAAACAGTCCCTGGTAAATCTAAATAAAAGAAAAATATTATTTCAAGTCCTTAGGGATTCCTAAGTTGTCAAAATTAGTCCTTGAGATTTAAATTTACAAAATTACAACTTAGGTCCTTAAACTTTCAAAAATGACAAGTTTAGTCCTTTGAAAATTTGAAAATGTCAAAAATGGTCCTTGTACTATTGGAACTTGTCAGTTTTGGTCCTTGTGACAATTTTGATAAAATGGCAGGAATGGTCCTTCAAGATTTCAGAATTACAAAACAAGTCCTTGTCATATATCTAAACCATGCCTTGTCAAAATCCTTTTGACCCCCTGCCATTATACCTTTTTGGACCCCCCACTTTCTTTTTGAACCTTGCCTGGTCAAACCAAGTCAAACAAGCAGAACCCCGCCACCTCCTGCTTGTCTTCCCCCATCTCTTGCACCAAACACGTCCTCACCTCCCATCACCTTTTCTCCACTAACCCTCCACCCCTCATCATCACTCAACCCACTACAATAAATGCCACCCCCCTACTAGCTATTTCACAGAGCCACAAGTCAAATCCCTTTTCCCGCCAAATGATAAAAGCGACCAACACACTCAAAACTCATCCATTGGTCGAGTGAGAGGTGGATTGGCTCAGAGGACACGTGGAGAGCCACTTGAAGTATAAAAGAGGAAGAGAAGAGAGAAGGCGCTTTTTAGTTTTTTAATTTAATGTATGTCGCTTTTATAAAACTGTCTTAATTAGTTTATGATTTTGTATCTTTAAGCTTTATTGTACTAAAACCAAGTGTTTTGATCATTGTAACTCAGTTTCAAAGCTTAATTCAATGGTTCATTTATAATTCAAGTTTCAAGTTCTTGTTTCAAATTGCAAACTTCAACTGTTACATCCAAGCTTCAACAAGCTTATTTTCAAGTTCAAATAAGCTCATTGAAGCTTATTATAGCTTTTAGTGAGTTTATCAAGTAGGTACAAGCAGTTTTCATCTTTGGTCAACGAAAGTCAACTGATGAAGGAACATGGGTATAAGTTTGGAAATGGGTGATGCAGTGCTTGGAAATGGGTTGGATTTGATATAGAGTAGTAGTATTTGGTTTGGATTAAGTTGCACAAACAGTTTGGACCTTTGTAAGTTGGTACTCTCAATTTCAGTTTTTCTTCATGGTTGCAGTTTGTGTTTATATTTTGAATTCTGTGGTCATTAAGTAGTGTAGACAAGTTTAATCAGTAGTAATTAAGATATTAGAGTTAGTTTAATGGGTGAGATGAGTTAAATCAGTGTTTAGCTTAGTTTTGATTATAAAACAGTTTATAAAGGGTGTTTGGATTTGATACTTAATCTGTGTCTTAGGTTTGTTCAGAGGTTGTAACCTGTTGTTTCATGTTTGGTTAGCTTATTTGAACTCAACTCTGTCTTAATATTGCATCTACAAACAGCCAAAGTCAAATTTACTTTAAAACAGTCTTAAGTACTTAACTGTTGTAGTTGTGCAAAGCCAAACTCTTGTTTTGTGTTCAATATTCATAGACATAGGTTGCAGTAGCTTAATTTCATCAATAAACACCATATTCAGTCAACAAATTAGGATTAAAGTTCAAGAAAGTCAACCTTTCATAATTGTTAAAAGTCAAAAAAAAATCTTGCAAAACTCAGTTTTGGCCCAACTAGAAGGATTTTTCATGAGCACATTATTGGGTCAATTTCATTGAAACTTGGGACTTTAAATCTTCAACTGGTCTGTTTCCTTATTGTCATTTTTTCATAATTTTAGTAATTCTCTAAAGCCCTCAAACAAGCTCATCAAACAGGGCTTAAGTGCCCTGTTCATACAACTCAGTGAGTTGTTCTCAAGCTTTTGCAGAGCTTTTCAAGAGCTCCACAGAGCTTCTCTAGGGCTGGTTTTTGGTTTGAAGGTACCTAGCCAGGTCTTCTTTAGTCCCCAATAGCTGTTTTCCAATTTCCAGTTTATTTAAGTGCTTATCTTCCAGCTACAAAGTAGCACTCAAATCTGTTTTAGAAACTTAACTCAAATCATCAAAATCTTAGCATGTTGCAATTCAGAGGTTAAGTCATGTTGTTTTTAGTTGTTTTAGATTAATTTTAACATAAAATAGCTTCTGTGAAAGCGTGGTGCTCAGTTTGAACATTGTGCTTATTCAAAGTGCTTATTAATAAGCACTTACAACTGCATTTTCAATTTCCACCAAACAAGCACATGTTTTTCTATTTTTCTTAGAATCTATATATTAAATTAGACTTTTCCTGAAATTTTCATATTTTTCCATAACAGTTTGCTATTTTTCTTAATTAAAAACAGTTTTTAAGTAATTTTAATTAGCTTTTAATACAATTAAATCAGAAAAAGTTCAAAAAAATAATTTTTCATTTTTATTAGGTTAAGATAAATATAAAAAGTAAAAAAAGTAATTTTCCAGATTTTTCATAGTTTATTTTGTAATTTTTAGCATTTTAATTAGTTTTTAATAGTTTAAAATTCATAAAAAATAGAAAAATAATCAGAAAAATATAAAAATAGTTTTGAAAATTCTATTTTGTTATTTTAGATTTTTCCAAGTCTTAATTTTATTTTTCTAGGTTTATTTCCTATTTTCTTGTAATTTAGGTTATTATTTAATAGTTAAAAATAGTTTTTAATTAATAATAATTAATTAAATAGTTATAAAAATAATTTTATTTTTCTTAAAATTTTCTTATATCATTAGGTTTGTAAAAATATCATTTTCATATTTTTAGGATTAATATTGTGTAAGTTTCACGTTTTTATTTGTACGTGACGTAGTTTTTAATTCAGTTTTATAAAAACAGAAAAATCAAAAACATCAGTATAAAATTAGTGATAGCGTTAATTTAAGATAGTTTAAATTTTTAATTTCCTTTAATTTGTATTTGAGTCACTGTAATTTATTAATCTTTTCTTTAGTTATTAAATAACTCAAAACCCTTACTAATCACTATCCTTAGTGGTTATTCGACATCTGATTGTGTTAAACACCAGTCATCCTCCGTGGGACTTAATGACCCGGGAATCCACTGTATTCTCCTGATCTTCATTGCATTTGCTTCTGAGCTGTTTTAAGTTTGTTACGGTCGGCCATTCACAAGTGGCCGGTTTGAGTGATTAAACTTGACGGTTTGGAGCAGATCACTTCCAATCGTAGGATGCTCGAACTTGAAGATCAAGTCAAATTCCTAACGAGCTCATACGAGAATCCTAAGTCTTCACACCAAGTGAGCAAAATCACTCTACCTTGTGAATTATGTAGTGGTCCCTACGACACTCGTGATTGCACAAGACTCCCCGAACAAGCCATTGCGGCCTACGCCTCCACGCGTACCGACGGGGCGGGAGAGAAGTGGTACACTTTCAAGCCCGAGCAAAACAACTTAGGAAATTCCTACAACCCTTCTTGGAGAAATCACCCTAACCTTAGGTGGAGCCAAAACTCAAATCCGCCCCAAAACTCATCTAGTCCACCCAATAGGTCCAACCCTCCAAATACCGAGAATTCCACTAGTCTCGAGGCAATGATGTTCAAGTTCATGTCATCTCAAGAAGCTCGATAGACTAAGCTTGAAGCCGATTTCAAGCAAAGACAAAGCGGGATGACAACCAAGCTTGACGCCCTCTTAAAAGCCTTCAATGATCGGGAGATTGGAGCACTCCCAAGTGACACTATAAAGAACCCAAAAGTGAATTCAATTTCATCGACTTCATGTTCTTTCTCACCTTGGGAGAGTGCATATCCCAGCCGTTCACACCCAAAAGTCCACTCGGTCAACGCCATCAACACGGGTTCCAAGCGATCCCTCATGAAATTCCAAGGACCCGAACCATTGGTCCATCCAACTCTTGAGAAACCCATCAAACAAGAACCCAAACCTAATCTAGAAGAGGAGTATAAGGAGCTCCACCAAGAAAAACCGGTTCTTGAAGTCTTGACTCATGCACCTTATTATAATGCTTTAAAAGAAAAATATGAGCAAGAACTAAAATTAGGAGAACGTGGGTCCGCATTTATGCAGAATAAGTTACCTAAGAAGTTAGATGATCTCGGGCTATTCATTCTTCCGTGTAGACTTGGGAATTCCAAATCCTTCGACACATTAGCCGATTTAGGATCAAGCATCAATCTTCTTCCGTTGTCCCTCCATTGAAGCCTTAACCTAGGTAAGATAGAACCAACGGAAACCATCTTAGGTCTAGCGGACGGTAGTATTTCATATTCAATAGGGATAATTAAGGACATGGTAGTGCACATAGGTCGATTAACACTTTTGACGGATATCCATATGCTAGACATGAATAAAGACCCGACATGCCCATTTCTAGTAGGAAGAGGATTATTAGCTACCGCTAGTGCTATAATTGATTGTAAGATGTCTAAGATAGTGGTAGGAGAAGGGAGTGCTAGGTCAATGTATGATGTCAAGAAGCATATCTACTACAAAGAGGAAGAAATACCCTATGAGATCATGTTGGATAGAAAATCATCTAGATATGGACCTTGGATTAATGGAGATTTTGTAGGTCCTCAACGACCTTTCTATCTAGAAGAGACCTTTGTAAGTAATTCAACTTTCCATGAGCAACAATTGGCTAGGGACATTGAAGTGAACCCGTTCGAGGATACCTTAGTGTTTAGGAAGACGACCGAGTTCCTAGGAACCTTGCCCATTAATCTTAACATGAATAAGTGGAAAGTTGAGAGTGAGAAGCCTAAGCATAATTGGAATTGGGATAGACCACCTAGTGATGGAAATGGAGAATGGCACATTAGGATGATAATTTATGATCCAGATGGAGAAAAGTTTGAAAAGGCATACAGGACTAAGCGTACCAATAGGAAGTTAAATGATAAGTTTGATCCCTATGACATTCTTGAGGATAAACTTACTTATATAGGTACGTAGGAGCACGACTTTGGGTCTAGCTACAAAACTCATAAATAAAGAAAAGCGCTTCGTGGGAGGCAACCCCATGCTTAATTGTTTGCTTGTTTGTGTGTTATATATCTATTTCATTGTTGTTTATTCTCATGTTTGATTTTGTGAAAATACTTTATTTTGTCTTTAACCTCGTCTTAATTACATATAAAGTTATTTTTCAAAAAGATAAGTGTAGGGAAGATTACATACGTTTTTAAAAGAACGTGAACATAAGAATTACAATTATTGAAATTGATGTATATGTGTGTTTGTTAAAGTCAAATGCTTGTATCGAGTCATAATGGATGTTTTACAGGAATTTTTCCAGGTTTTAAAGATGTAATTTTTCCAGAAAACGCAGGGTTTCTGCATGACAACCAGACGGGCGTCAGGGATTAAAGCCTCGACGACGTCAGGTCAAGCAGAAACAGCTTATACAATTTTTCATTTTCTGTGCTACTTATAAATTTTTGGAAATTCTCAGGTCTTATTTTTCCAGAAAATCTGCAAACATCCATTCCACAAGCATTATATCCTAGTGTAGTTGTGTCATATATAGTTTTACCGCCGATTTTATGCAAAGGTTTCGTCTGTTTTCTTAAAGTGTGTAGGTTATATTTGGCAAGAAGAAGAAACTCAACATTTGATGGAGCTTATCACGTATACATTCTTCTTGGAAAAGAATTTAACCACAACTTCATACGGATCCTACCGAGCTAATCAAGGGAGTACTAGTTTCTTTCTCTTTTACTTACCTTCCTTTATCATAACTTTGATACTTTCGGGGAACATTGGGAACAATGTTCAGTTTAAGTGTAGGGAGGGAGAATAAAATGGGAACTGAGAAACTATGTTTATCCTTGATTATTTGTCTTGTCCTTGGTCATTTGTGTAATAAACTATGAGAAATATTCGTTAGGGCAATTTTAGCACAAAATTTAAAATTTTTTATGACATGTACGAGCTAAAACTTTAGTCTTAATAAAGCGTCTCATGGATAGAAGTTATATAACTAGCACAAAAACCGTTTCTCACTCAAATTCCACCCAAAAAATGTGAGGTTCGCCCCTAAATCTTTAGAAATAAAGCATTCACCTTTAATGCTTAGAGAGTGTACCGATAGTATAATAGATTGTAGAACTTGTTTTGTGATGCATTCCAATATCGCTAGTGAGACTATACTTGTGTAATTAGGAATAACTAAATGATAAGAGGCATTAGGATAACCCTTTTTTGAAACCTGTATTATAATTACTTCTTCCACATCGGTCGAGTAATTACCCCACACCCTTACGATGTACTAATCTTTAGTACACGATACCCCTAGTTAACCCCTCAGAGCCTATCCTTTTCGCGGTTCTCGTGATGTTTCAGTTTTCCGAAATATCAATGAAGAGCATTGTTTATAATCCACCCCCAAATCGCCTTAGCCTACCTTGTATGCACTCACCTTTAGTGCATTATTGTTATCATTATTAAACCCTTAGTTCAATTATCTAGTTATTTGCATGGTTGCTAAGTCGAGTCATATCTTTTGTACACAGTTTTGGGATGATTGGGACTTATGGATAAAAGTACTATTTTATGGAGTAACGGGAAGGAACGTTAAATTCAAATTCCTTTTGTCTACGTAATTAAATACTCCATAAGTTTTTTATCTTTTCAAATCGGGTCAAATTAGTATTATAGTAACAAAAAACTCAAGTGTAGGGATGCTCCTATAAATCCCTTATATTTTGATGTTATCGTAGAGGATGGTAGAGTAAAAATGTATGCAAAAAAAAAAAAAAAAAAAAAAGGCCTACCATCCTACATCTATCTTTATGTTTATGCTTTTCAATTTATGTATGTTTGTTTCAAGTTATCTAGAGTTTAGTGAGTCGAGTCTTGGCTTAGCAACACCATGCTTTTCATGCTTGTAACATAAGATTTTTGACTTGCCACCACTAAATCGCCTATCCAACAAAACCCTTTGTTTCCCTACCGTAAGCCTAACGTTACAACCCTTGAAAAGACCTCTTAGATAGTTGTTCCTAGGTGCTTACGCCAAAGCGGTGGAGGTTTGATCTAGTCTCAAGCCTATGGTAATCTATGTACTATGCCAGGTAATGAGTGTTTATCTTCCATTTCCATTTACTATATTTCATATAAACCCGAGAGATGAGAGAATCCAAACACCCCTTGTGAGGTGCTAGTGTATAATTTTCGTGCTTGTTATGACTATTGCGGTGCTTTTACTTGTTGTGAATTATTTTAAACCAATGCTTCATGCCCCCTAACTTATAAATTGATTGGCCAAAAGCACATTTGCTTGATGACAAGCAAACATCAAGTGTAGGGATATTTGAAAAGGATTTAAAAAGTACACTTTTAAGGGGTCATTTAAGCCCTTAATCGACCAATTTTATATCCGTTACTGTTTAATTTCGTTCCTTTTCACTTTTTAGGTCTCTTGGAAGCAAAATGCTGGAATGATGCACCTTTGGACGAAAAGGAGTGAAAACATGAAGAAAACGGCAAAGTCAAGATCAAAACCACTCAAGCTGCTAAAACTGAAGCTGACGACGTCCCAATCAAAGGGCGACCTTGTCCCTCTATACAGATTTGATAAAAACATTCACCAGACGGCTCAGTGGAATTTTTGCTCATAACACCTGATGGCGTCAGGCTTTGAAGAAGAAGGGCGTCACTCAGACTTTTCATCTCAGACGGCCCAGATCCAGAACCAAGACGACATCCTATCTGAAGCCCGATGGTGTCACAACTCCAAGGTGACGCCGTCCCATTGATAACTTAGCCAAGACAAAAACCCTAATGACGGGGATCTGACGGCGTCCAACCTATAAGGCGACGCCGTCGCACTTGTAAATCTATATATAGAATTCGATTTTTCTGTATTTAGGGAGGTAGACTTTTAGAGTAAAAACCCTAAACGTTTGTAGTCCGACTTGGACAGTATCTTAGGGTCCCAAACCCTATTTTATACATCAAGATAAGTGTTTTAATTCAATAGTATCATTATGTCTTCCATTGATTGTGTGTATGCTTGCTTGCTTAACATGTCTAGCTAAATTTCTTGTGTGTTTGCTTTGATCTATGAAACCTAGTTATTAATTATTATTAGGTTGTCTCTTATCTTAATTGTAATTGGCTTAGGAGTGCAACTAGGCTATCGTTTTGTTTAAATGCTTGAGTAATCTTTGTGAAAGTTAGTTTATGAATGACCTAGTGGATTTCGTAGTCTAAAAACCCAAAGATAACCTTAAAGTTAGTTTATGAATGACTTGTGGATTTCGTTAGCAAAACCAATAGGTAATCTCAAAGAGTTAGGGCGTAGGCACACCCTACGACCTTAGAAAACACAACGCGTTAAGAATAAGGACGTGACAATTCAACCAACAATAAAAGATAACTAGGGAATAATAGTATCTAGGTAAACACATTTTTAATCATCATACGAGCACACATCAAATAGACATAGCTACCCGTAGAATTAGATAATTAGAATAGTGTAAGTAATCGGTAAAAGTACTACCCCCAAACTAATTGCCCCGAGATTTTACCCTTAGCTTTCTAAAAAACCAATAAAAAGATAAAAAAGAATCATCCTCAACCCCACCTTAGCGTAATACACTTCTTGCTAGCATTCCTATTCCCATAGAGAACGATATCAATACCCGAGGCTTACCCAATACTACACTACAACGATTAGGTTCACTGCCTAGGGTGTTGAAAAACTTGCTTGACGAAAAGGAAGTTCCTTTGACCCCGAACGTGCTTCGTACGCGCATCAGAAACTAACACCACAAGTTATCTAGGAATCTATCGTTTGTTCTCGTGATTACCAAGATGGACGGATGCTAATCAGGTATCGTAGACAATCTATTATAAGCAATTAAGTAGAGCACGGATATTAATCAAGTTTCGTGCTTAATTCTCGGAGTCACAAACACACAATCAAACAAAAAATCAATAGAAAGCAAGAATTATAAACTAACAAGTTTAATGGAAAACGCTAAGTAAATTACAAGTGAATTTAGCCTACCATAGCAATGGAGAAACAAGCACAAAACATGATGAAACAATTAATTATAAACATAATTTGATTGGTGAAAGGAAGTGAAGGGTGTATTGATGGTAAGATGTTCACTTGATATACAACATATCATATGTTCGATACCATAATATATTGCAATACTTGTTTCTTATTCACCGAGTTAAAACCCTTTACTCAAAAAGTAAACTTGAATGATTAAACAAATATCTTATCTCTTTAATACATATGAGATCTAAGGTTGAAAAGCTCTCAAAAGTAAGTAAAATTTTTCTATGGTTTATCTCCAAATAATTCCACACGAAAATATGGAAACAATGTATAGTATATATAGAAAATAGGGTTGTGATGATGGCGCCAGCTTATGGTTGTGATGCAGTCACGTTATCAGTCGAGTTAGGGTTTGTTTTCTCCACTAAATTCACCAAAGCTTAACCCATTTTCTAAAGATTGTTTTAACAAAATACATATGAAATAATGTAATTCTTTTATTATATAAAAGATTTAAGGTACTAACTAATAAAATGCAAACATAAAAACAGTACAAAAGTGGCAAGCCATTAATTCTTCGATGGTTTACGAACTAATAAAATGATCTTATTGTTATTAGAACTGTTAGAAACCAATTCGGTTGTTTTTAAACACCTTCTACACTATTTTCAAAACCGAATTTGGCTAAGCCCCACCTTTCTTCAATTCTTCATTGTTATTAAAGTTTTTAAATTCTAACCAAAATCTTGAACCACCTAGAAATTTTACCAAACAATCTTTCAACGTTGAACGATGACCATACCGATTGTAGTTCTAAAGGTGATTGAATTACAAAAGACTTACCATCCAATGTGTTTCAAAATCTTTTGTGACTCGCTGATGGAGAAGAACTAAATGTTGGTAATTTATTCGATTTTGGAAGGTATATAGAACACTCACCAATCATTCTCACATCCCGGCTTAGACTTCAAAAAGGATTTTTTTAGACTTAGCATTGTTAGCTCTAAGTTTGAAACTCCGATTTAATCTTTTCCCAATAGCAAGAACATTTCCAACCCGAAAAACCGAGAAAAGCAATACATTTCCCCCTCCTTACTTACCTTTCTTGCCAAGTAAACATGAGCTATCTCCCCGAATTCCGAAAACAATTCATATTGATTTACCTTGTTCCGTTCCGATGGGAAGTTCGTAAAGTAGAAGTTCACCACGTTAATACAAGGAACATGTTGTTGTTTTTTTTTTGTCTCCGTCATCATTGTCATGCTCATCTTCTTGACCTCCTTACTCGATCTCCATTTCTATTTTTAATAGATCTAGCTAGTGATTACACGATTTAGGATTTAGTAGCCCGCAACACTAAAATGTAAATGTTATTATGCGTTTCAACATTTGAAATGTACTATCAATTGATTATTTGTAATACAAGCTAAAACATTAGAATTGATATTCTTTTGCTTGAGAAGATATGATCCTATAGAAATCATCAGCATTATTTGTTTGTGTAGATATTATTCTAACGAACTTAGCTATCTTGTTAAAATGTTTCTTAATCATCGTTCCGTGTATGTATATCTTCAACTTATTGCTAGTTTTTCTAAATGAATTAAACGATTTCACAAGGATTATAGTGATGATATTATTCAAAGTTTCAAATATGATTATCAACAAGCTAGATTCAAGCATGATTCGTTGAAAATTAGCTTGAGTCGCAATAAAAATGGATACATATATGCTAATAAAATGTTTCACAAAACACTAATAGCAACCCCAAGTTGCATGTTTAATTATACAAAAACCTAGAAATAAGGTAATCTAGCTAGTTAAGTGCACTAAAGCCTTAATTAGGGCACATTTGGTTTATACCTTTTAGAATCAAGGATTTGTTCCAATCCAAAGTTTATTTGTTTGGTTCAAGTTTTTGGGAATAGTTGTTGGCCCAAAAATGATAGATTGATTCCTATCAAATATGGTATCTTTTGCAAATAAAAAAATATAATGGGCCCCACATTTATATATTCACTCAAAATCTATACATAAATTAATTATTGAAAAATAAAACTACTCCACTTATTCTTTAATAAATTATTTATCAACTATTATAATAAACTTTTTAATATAATATTAATTTTTTTCCTATCTTATTTTCTTTCATCCGAAACCGAATCCAAATCCGATTCTAAATCCTTTTGCAAACCAAACGGGCCCTTAGTCACTAACTACTATGGTATCTTTTTCATATCCACCACCACATCCAAGAACATTAACTAGCCGCCACCACCTCGTGTTTCTGATTCTTCGGACACCACCCTCCTCCTTTCCATCATCAATTGACTGTCATAGTTGCCTACTCTTGATGTTACTCATATCTATGTTGGTTTTAGAGTCTTGATAATCAAATAATTTCTTGGATAATTCTTGAATCATGTTAAACCACTTCCCGAATACAATATTTCAACCCTATTTGGTGCCCTGGTTACACGAAATTCGTCTATGGGATAAGACAAGAACACACTCAAATTCTAGACACAAGAATGAGAGCAAAAACATGGAGAATATTGTATGTATTTCTATGATTGTTCATCTCTTAATGAAAGACCAAAGTGACTTTTCATGAATAATCACAACCATTCATGAATGGAAGGTGATTTCCACACTCTCACTTTTGATTTGCATACATCAAACTATGTTATAAGCAGTTGTACATTTATTATACGCTACTTCTATAGATTGTACAATGGAGTATAGAAGTGAAAGTGTGACAATCAACTCCCTTCATGAATGGTTGCACCTTTTAGTGGAAAGTAACCACTTTCCATATTGAATATAGTGACACTTCATTAGAGACATTTTTTTGTTACTATTTACAACAATCATATCTATTGAGTGGTTGCAACGTCTTAGCAACAATTCTTTTGTCACAAACTTTGCCATCACACCTCCTAACCAGTATTAGAAATTAACTAGAAATCACTTTGGTCTCAGGTAATCTTAATTACGCAAAATGTTTGATGACACTAAAATCACCAACAGTCCATAGTAGTTGGAAACTTGCCTGACCCAAAACCAAATATAAACACGTGCCACTTTGACTTGCATAAAGATGATGATGGTAATCTAGTTGGCAATGACTTAGACCTAGGAGTGCTCAGCTTTGATCCATTTTTCATGCTCACAAATCTAAAAGAATCATAATTCAACCGAAATAGTTGGCTCGTATTGTCTCTAGTAACTGGGGATTTTGAAGAAAATTGCTTTCCAAAGAAAATTATGTTTTCAGGCAAAGTATTACAAGATTGATCACGACCCCATTCTGGTAGACGATAAGATTAATGGACCAAACCCGATTGTGGGTTTGAAGTCTATTAGGTTTATGGTTTATGTTAGCTTATTCCAAAAGCTATGTTTTATTATAAATAGACACGCTACGTTAGGCTTGGCACACCAAGGTCAGTCGACCTCCGGTCTGCTCGGTCGCCTTTGGTGTGAGTGTGTCAGTTGAGGTCAGTCGGAAGGACATTTTGGTTGAGAACTCGACCATTGTCATGTGTTTAAAAAATCCATTCGTTTGGTACTTGTATTAAAAAAGTAAAAAATAAAAAATAAAAATAAAAGTTTAAAAAATTTAAACACTTTTACCATTTAAATACCCATTTATTTTATCATTTTATATACATTTTATACACTTTCATCAATTTTTTTAAATGGCTTGTTCGCTTTCACACAACGTTGATGAAATCAAAACTATGGTTTAGAAACAAATCGACAAGGATAAATTTCGTCAGCAAGCCCTTATGAACTTAGCCGTAGAATTTGATTATGCAAGCAGAAAGCATACGTTGAACGCAGTGACATTCCACAAGAGAAACGTACTTTGATCGACACTTATGTTAATACAAATAAGCCGTAAAAACGTTTATTTATATTTTACGATCTTCTATTGTTTTGTCGATAACAAACGTAAAATCATATTAACGAAACAAATAAAATACGTAAATGGTTTGAACTAATAGTTTCTAACATATTCACATTTTCACATAAAACACTAAAACAAGTATAAGTGATTTTATGATTTAGTAATACATATGTACAACAACTAGTGTTTACATATTTGGATAAAATATACACATAACTAGTATGTAGTATATTGGGTAATATAAATGGGTAGAAACTTAAGTATCACAACCCATTGGGCAAATACATTGAATGTAGTTGGGTACAACCCAAAGCCCATAACCCATGGATCTTGACCCATAACCCATTGCATGACATCATGCTTATATCACATATGGATAATACCCATAACCCATGGATCAACCCATACCCAAGTGACTAAGTGCATTGCACTCAAAGATACATTGTATCTAGCCAAAGATCCATGATCCAACCCATGACCCATGACCCATAACCAAAATACCCATGGGTAAAGAGGAGCGTTCCACGGATCCCTAGCTTTGTGCTAGCCGGATCCCCAGTGAATGGGATCCGTGGGATCCGTGGAACAGTAGGATTTTTCCTCTATAAATAGTGAGTCATTTCTTCATTATTGATCATCCCTTTCTAACACACTTTCCCCCTGAGTTAAATCTCACTAACCTTAGATCCAAGAGATCTATGTTTGTAGTTTTGTTTTTGTGTGATCTTTTAGGTTCCTCTTAAAGGCAAGATCACCACCTTTGAAGTCAAGCAAGCTCAAGTCCATGAGTTGCCATGCTTCCTCATCATCAAGGCTACAGAAGTCTTCTTGTTGATGATTCCTTTCTTTCTTCAAAGAAGTGTAGTGTTGAAGACATTAGTGAAAGATGTCTCAAGTGTCAAGACGAAGATATTAGTGAAGGGTATCTATCGTCTATAGGATAAGCACTTGTGGTAGGTGCTTAGAAGTCAAGACAAAGAAGCATTAGTGAAAGGTGCTTAGAAGTGAAGACACAAGACATTAGTGAAAGGTGTCTTATAGATCTAGTCAAAGGCATTAGTGAAAGGTGCCTTAGATGTATATTCGATATGGTGTGTTTCGATGTACAAGATAGACTAGTATTAGATCCAAGGATATTGATATCCTTGATGATGTTGTAAAGGAGTAGATCTCCTTTGGGATTAGTCGTTGGTGTAGTGTGGTAGTAGTTCCTCTATTGCAATGGAACTAGGTGCTTAGCCTAGTACCTAATAAAGGGTAGGCGACGTTGTGAAGGTGTAGTTCACCTTGGAGTGAAAGAACTAGGTACTTAGCCTAGTACCTTATAAAGGGTAGGCGACGTTGTGTAGGTGTGGTTCACCTTGGAGTGAAAGAACCCGGTTGGTTAGCCTAGCACCGAAAAAAGGGTAGGCGATGTTGTGAAGGCTTCTCCGCCATAAGGAGATTGGTGTAGTGATTACTTAACTCTGAGTAGGTGACTCGGGAGTGGAGTAGGGCAAGGAAGGTATCCTTGTAGCCGAACCACTATAAATACTCGTGTTGTGGTTTTGTACTTCTTACTCTTATATTTTCATTACTTACCTTTATATGATTGTTTATCAACATCCAACACACACATCCAAATAGATTGTCCCAAGTCAATCTAAATAGATTAAAAGGAAGTTTTAATTGGCAAAACTATTCAACCCCCCCCCCCTTCTAGTTTTCCACAATTGGCATCAGAGCTTCGTTACCAAGTTTCTTGAAGTATATTGTACTTTAAAAACTTGATACGATCCATGGTTAATTGAAAACTACAAAGAATGTTTTTCATAAAAACAAACACCTTGTCTTTTAAAACTATATGTTTGGATGTTGATTTGATAAACAACATTTTTCTTATTTACTTTTTCATTTAATTGCACTAATCTTCTTTGTCATGTTGATTAGTCAAAGCTCATATCCACCAAGCTTTAGGAGTCGCTTGGTAACAAGAATACCTTCCTTAAGAAGGTATCTTAATCGCAAAGGAGCGGGAATCGTCTAAGTGACATTTGTTGTGTCATTTGTAAAGACATTCCTAAGTGCGCTATAGGTATGATTTTCTTTTTACTTTGCCTGATAATTAAGTATACCTATTTAGGTATTTATATGATTATCTTTTGTGCTTATACATGTTTTACATAAAGCTTCATTAGGAAGCCTTTTTTCTCACATACGTGTTTTATTTCTTTTCTAAAGTCGTGGTATATAAAACTTTGTTTTGTTTCTTTTTCCAATAATAAAACAAAACACGAATTTCAAAAATTCCTCCTTCCCTATAAAACCCCATCGTCGACCACTCTACCAAACCCTCACTTTTTCAAATCCTCCAATTTCGAAATTTTCTCTTATTCAAAAACTTCATCTTCCTCCTCATTTCATCTCAACCGAAACCAAGAAGATCCGTCATCAACATGGTTTACATCGCACTCGTGCTCATCGCCCTAACACTCATCGCACTTGTGTTTCCTATGATGAAGTTCACATATGTAGACATTTACTTTGTGTTGTTAATCTACATTGGGATCATATATCCAATCCTTTGTATCATCCTTAGTATTGAAATGCAATATTATTAATAATCTAGTTTATCTAGGTTATTTTTATCTTAATGTGTTTGTCACTTATTTTGATTTATATGTTTTATATTCTTCGTGGATACATTAGAAGTCATATGTGCATGCTAAAAGAAAATGTAGGATAAAACATATTTCGTGGTATAAAACTGTAAAATCTATGTTTTATCAAATCATTTGGCTACAGATCCACTTGATCCCTGAGGACATACTAGCCGGATCCTTTTGTAAAAAGAACCGTGGGATCCGTCCTATGAAAAAATGTCTTCATACAAGATTAAAAACTAATATCTTTCTAAATGTAATAATCCACTAGAAAGTCAAAACCTTGAGTATGTTAAAGTGTTAAATACCATTGTTAATAAAAATCTAGTAAAAACATTAGATTATCATAGGTTGACCACAAACATCTCTGTTAATACAAATATCGTCATTAAACGTTATTTATATTTTTGATCTTTACCTAAGTTTTGTTAACGACAAAAGTAAATTTAATTTGTATAAAAGCTTAAAGCTTGTCAAGTTTAATAGATATTAAAACAAGCTTTCTCAAACAATATCTTCATCATTCAAGCATTTACATTTGTGATTAATCATATCTTAATATGACTTTAATCATTATGTATGATAGTAGTTTTAGAATGTGTTAGGTTCTTAAAACCAAACACTACTTAAGTACTTGCATATTTCTAAAAATAGAAATACAACATATGACATCATGTGATGCATCATGGAAATCATTGGAAGATTTCATTAGATATTTTGTGTAGATTTGTACTCTTCATATCCTACACAATCTTGCATAGATATGTTTGACTTTGGCAAAATTTGATATCTTGCTTGCAGACCTGGCGGCACCAAAATCCACAACGGGCGGAACCCTTTTAGGGGTCCGCGGTCCGTGGATGCTGCTGATGGTTTTGGCTATAAATAGCAAAGCCAAACCAAGTAGTTTTTCATCCCTTTCTATCATACTCTCATACATATCTTCTCTCTAACCTTTCTAACTCAGTTTCATATCATATTAGTGATCTCTTTGTAGCAAAGAAGATCAAGTGACATTCAAGCTTCAACGAGAAGTTGGAAGTCTTGTTTGTTTAGTGTTGTATGATCTTGTGTTGATTCATACTTCATTGTTGTACTAAACCATGATAATCTTGTGAGTGTGAGTGGTTAGTATTTTAGTCCTCAAAATACATTGTGTGTGGGAGTGGTTGTACCCTTGGAAAGAACTCGACATCTAGCTTAGTGTCGGAAATAGTGTAAGTTTAAGTGTAAAGGTTTCTCCGCCGGTGAAAGGAGCTTGTTGACTAGTGAAGTTAACTCTCGAGTGTGAGACTCGGGGAGTGGAGTAGGGCAAGGAAAAAGAGTCCTTGTAGACCGAACCACTATAAACAACTTGTTGTGGTTTGATCATTTCTTTCCTTATTTACTCTTTACATATTTCTTGCATATTTCAATAACATATCTAAGATCAATATCAATTGATCTTTCAATAAGTTTCAAAACAAAGTTTTTAATTGGTAAACTATTCAACCCCCCTTCTAGTTTTCTACAATTGGTACCAGAGCCTCGTTGCTCAAGAATTTCTAAAATAATTTGTATTTTATAAACTTGAAACGATCCATGGATTTTGAAAACTTTAAAGAAGGGCAATCTATGCAAAGACCACCACTCTTTGAAACCAATGGATTTATCTATTGGAAAAACCGTTTTGAAACATATGTAAAATCAAAAGATATAGATCTTTGGTTTTTATTGTTAAAGGGGATTTTAGTTCTACAACAAAGGATATTTACGTTGATGAACAAAAGAAATTAGTTGCTAAAAATAATGAAGCTAAAATGATGCTTTATAATGCTTTACCTAGAAAAGAATATGAAAGAATTTTTATGTGTGAAACCGCCAAAAGATATTTGGGAATCTTTGATTGTTACACATCAAGGTAATTCACAAGTCAAGGATAACAAAATTGATCTTCTTGTTCAACAATATGAACAATTTGTTATCCCTGAAGATGAAACCATTGATTGTGGCTTTTCTCGCTTTAATACTATTATTACATCACTTAAAGCACTTGATGAATCTTTTCGTAGTAAGAACTTTGTCAGGAAATTTCTTAGAGCACTCCATCCCAAATGGAGAGCTAAAGTGACCGCTATTGAAGAATCAAAAGATCTCTAAAAAATGTCACTAGACGAGCTAATCGGTAACCTCAAAGTACACGAAATGGTGATGGAGAAAGATTCGGAGATCATCAAAGGAAGAAGGGAGAAGATCAAATTTGTTGCTCTAAAAGCAAAGGCGGAATCAAGTGATGATGACGAATCTTGCTCCGGTAGTAAAGATGAGGAGTATGCCAAGGCCGTTAGAGATTTTAAGAAGTTCTTTAGAAGAAGAGGAAAGTTCGTAAGACAACCTCGAGAAGAAAAGAAGCCATTCCGAAAAGATCAGGATGACAAAAAGGGTAAAGGTGAAAGAAAGTGTTTTAGATGTGGTGATGCAAGTCATCTCATAGGAGAATGTCCTAAGCCACCTAAAAGCAAAACTCAACGAGCTTTCGTAAGTGGTGCTTGGAGTGATAGTGAAGACGATGAAGAATCAAGCAAGGAACAAACCGCTCTAATGGCACATGAGTCAAACGAGGTACTTTCCGACTCTTCTTATTCTTCTATTGAAGATGACACCTTGCAAAAACAATATAATCAATTGTGTGAGCTAAGCCTAAAAATCATAACTAAAAATAAATTTTTAAAAACCAAAAAGGAATTTTTGGAAAATGAAGTTTATGAGTTAAAAGAAAAAGCAAAACGACTTGAAAAAGGAAAAGCAAATGACGATGGTTGTAAATCATGTCAAGAGCTTAAAATTGAAATAGAAAAACTAAAGCTCACACAAGATGTTCTAATCGAAAATAATTCTAAATTCAAAAGGTTTAACAAAAACATCGCTCTTGCCGATGAAATAGTTAAAATCCATAAAACACCAGGAGACATGAATGGGCTGGGATTTAATGAAGTATTAATTCCAAAGAGTCAAAACAAAACGGCCGAAAAAGACGAACAATCTGTCAAAACTGCTGCAGTACAGCACGGACCAGACGGAACCAAAATAAGGGTTCCGTCCGTTGAACAAAATGGTGCCGTGGGTACTTCAGCAGGACAAAATGTTCGTAATACGGACCGTACTGAATTTGTAAAAGTAACAAAGAAAACCAATGATAATGTTAAACTAAAACCAGCTGTTACATCAGGAGTAGGACTTGCTAAAAATGAATTTAGATAAAAAACTACTCAACAACGATATAAAACACCTTTTGCCAAACGCCCTTTTCCTAAAAGCAACCACAACATACAACCCAACTACCAACACAACGGTTGGAATCAAAACTTTCCTAGACCATATCAAACTCCAGATTACATGTCATGGAACTCTTATTCATCGTTTCCATACATGAATCAAATAAATGGTATGTTTAACCCAAACGGACCCATGAGATATTGGGGACCAAATGTTTGAGTTATTTGCTTCTTAGGTATGCTTAAAAGTTGGATTAGAACCTGATGAATGGATAAAAGATAGTGGTTGCTCACGGCACATGACGGGCAATAAAAGTCTCTTCTCATCATACCAAGAGTATGACGGAGGTAATGTCACTTTTGGTAGCAATCTCAAAAGCAAAATCATTGGCAAAGGTACGATCGCTCATAACTCCCTAACTATTGAAAATGTTGCTCATGTAGATAGGTTAGGATTTAATCTACTTAGTATTAGTCAATTGTGTGATAAAAAGTATAAAGTACTATTTGATGAAAATGGTAGTAAAATACTAAAAGATGGTATCACCATAGCTAAAGGAGTTAGGAAAAATAACATATACGTCATGAAAATAGATAAAACATCCAATGACAAACTTTGCCTAATAACGTTAGATGATAACTCATCTCTTTGGCATAGACGCTTAGGTCACGCTGATATGAGACTTATACAAAACCTATCTTCAAAAGAACTAGTTAGGAATTTACCAAAACTAAAATATGACCAACACTTTTGCGACGTTTGCAAAATTGGTAAACAAACCCATAGTAGTCATAAATCTAAAAATTTGGTGTCCACATTTAAGTGTCTAGAATATTAAATATGGACTTGTTTGGTCCATCCACTATAAGAAGCTACGGAGGCAACTTATACACTTTGGTCATAGTAGATGATTACTCAAGATTTACTTGGACGTTGTTTTTGAAAACCAAAAATGAAGCTTTTGATAAATTTGAAATTCTTAGCAAGAAAATTCAAAATCAACTAGGTGTTAAAATTGTGTCGATCCGAACGGATCATGGTCGTGAATTTGACAACGAAACTCAATTTGGAAACTTTTGTGATACAAATGGTATAACACATAACTTTTCGGCTCCACTAACACCTCAATCAAATGGAGTAGTAGAACGTAAAAATAGAACAATTCAAGAAATGAGTAGAACAATGCTTAATGAACAAAACATTCCTCAAAAGTTTTGGTGTAACGCGGTTGACACTTCTACTTATATTTTAAATAGAGTCTTAATTCGTCCTTTTCTAAACAAAACACCATATGAGCTTTATAAAGGCAAAAAGCCAACTTTAGGATATTTTAGAGTCTTTGGTTGTAAATGCTTTATTCTTAATACTAAAGATTACCTCACCAAGTTTGACCCAAAGTATTATGAAGGTGTATTTCTTGGTTATTCTCAAACTAGTAAAGCTTACATTGTCCTAAACAAAGAAACAATGATAGTCGAGAAATCGTTGAACATAACATTCGACGAAAGTCCACCTCCCTCTAAAACATCACCTTTGGTAGATGATGACTTAGTTGAAAGTCAAATGATAGAAAGTCAAGAAATAATTAATAATAACAAGGAAGATGAACCATTAAATAAAGAAATTGTAAACATCAAAGAATCTAAGAGTCATCCTTTAGACAAGGTCATAGGACAACTAAATCAAAGAACCTTAAGGTCACAAGCCCAAAATCAAAGTAATTATTTTGTTTTGTATCCACCATTGAACCGAAAAACATAAATGAAGCAATAAAAGATGAATCATGGGTAATTGCCATGCAAGAAGAGTTAAACCAATTCGTTAGAAATGATGTTTGGAAATTAGTTCCAAAACCTAAAGATCAAACTATAATTGGAACGAAATGGGTTTTTCGAAATAAAATTGATGAAAATGGTATAGTATCTAGAAACAAAGCTAGGCTTGTAGCGCAAGGTTATAATCAACAAGAGGGGATTGATTATGATGAAACTTATGCACCGGTAGCTAGACTTGAGTCCATTAGAATATTACTTGCTTATGCATGTGCCTATGATTTTAAATTATTTCAAATGGATGTTAAGAGTGCATTTCTTAATGGGTTTATTAACGAAGAAGTGTATGTTGCTCAACCTCCCGGTTTTACCGACTTTGAGAAACCACATCATGTCTTCAAACTCAAGAAAGCATTATACGGTCTTAAGCAAGCACCAAAAGCTTGGTATGATCGTCTTAAGACTTTTCTTGTTGAAAACAAATACACTATGGGATTAGTAGATAATACTCTTTTTACCAAGAAAAAGGGGTCACATATTATCATTGTTCAAGTATACGTTGATTACATCATATTCGGGTCAACTTGTCAAGAGTTATGTGATGATTTCTCTAAAATCATGCACGACGAGTTTGAAATGAGTATGATGGGTGAATTAAACTTCTTTCTAGGACTTCAAATTAAACAACTAGAAGATGGCAAATTCTTTAATCAATCTAAATATATAAAAGATATGCTTAAGAAATTTGGTCTTGAAGATTCGAAACCAACTAAGACACCCATGTCTTCGGACACTAAACTTACCAAGGATGAGGAAGGTGAATCCGTAGATAACACTAAATATAGAGGAATGATTGGTAGCCTACTCTATCTCACGGATAGTAGACCCGACATTATGTTTAGTGTTTGTCTATGTGCTCGCTTTCAAGAAAACCCAAAGGCATCACACTTAGAAGCCTTAAAAAGGATTTTTAGATACATTAAGGGAACAACGTGTTTAGGATTATGGTATCCCAAAGGAACGGGTGTAGAAACCATAGTGTATGCCGACTCGGATCATGCCGGTGACTATGTCGATAGAAAAAGTACAAGTGGTATTTGCACTTTTGTTGAACATTGTCTCACCTCATGGTTTGCAAAGAAGCAAACGGCTTTAGCCATCTCAACTCAGTGAAAGCCTACGTCTCAGCCAGAAAAGCATGTCAACAAGCTCTTTGGATGAAGAAAACGCTCTGAGACTACGGAATTCATCTCAACGACATTGCATACTTTATGACAACAAAGGAGCCATCGATCTCAGCAAGAATCCCGTTCAACATGCTCGTACAAAGCATATTGAAATCCGTCATCACTTTCTTCGCGACAATGTTCAAAAAGGAAACATCTCAATCGAGAAAGTATCCTCCGAAGACAACATTGTCGACATCTTAACTAAGCCTCTTAAATGAGAACCTTTTAATCTTCTTAGACTTGGTTTAGGGTTAATGGAACCAAACATGTAGGATAAACATAGCCCAAAACATTAGAATAGTCAAAACAAAACAATTTTGTTTTGTATCTGGTAGTGCAGCCACGACACCAAACGATAACACGGACGGAACCAAAAATTTGGTACCGTCTGGTCCGTGGTGTCTAAAGAAGCAAAATGTATACCTACAAAACATCTTCTTCCTGAAAACTCACTTTACCAAAACGTGTAAACATTAAACCAAGCTCATTATTGACACCTTCCCACTCACTAATCAATGAAGATAACATCATTGTAAGTATCCTAACTACATTTTATCTCCTAATTCTGAGTCTAGGATTCTTATTTATGCACAAAACCATTACAAATCATTACATGGGTTTTATGTATGCTTTTATGCCAAATATGAATTCAATTGGCAAATTGCATAACTAGTCATTGAAATTAGGTACTACATTATCATATTGCATAAACAAATCATGCTTCCCACTAATCAATAGATAATGACTATAAGGCCTTATTCAAATAACCAAACACCCCATGTCAAAATTTTGAAAAAGCTTCTCACTTGTAGGAAAACAATTTTTCATTGTTAATACAAATAGAAACGTTAGACCTTTATCACTTGCATGCTCTTGAATACTAAAGGTATTGCATAACTAATATGCATTCCCGGGTATATTCAAATGAAGCCACATTGAATTAGGAGCATTTGGGTTATCTCATGGTATTTGCCAAACACCCCACTAAAACCTTTTTTTGTGCATAAAATGAGTCGAGATAACCGCAACTCCAAATCGTTTTCATATAGGCACACACTAGAACCAAAACGTTAAAGTGTAGTCTCATTTTTAACATATTAATTCTTGCTCTTAGGAATAACCATGGTAGCCGCAAGATTCTATGATCACAAAGACACCCTTGCTTACATTCCCAAACATCACAAAACCAAAGGACTTTCCAAGGAACAAGTAGAAATCTTTAAGAGTCTAGAATCAAGGTATTTCAATTAGGGTAGAACCATTCACCCATCCTTCCTTGAAAATACCAATCTTCGTAAAGAACTAGCCGCCATTCAATTCGATTGTCTCCTTGACATCGATGAACCAATTTGTCCTAGGTTTGTGTTAGAGTTCTATGCTAGTGTGACCGGCTTTAATGATGAAGACGATGATGAATTTTGTCTTAGGTTTAGAATCAATCAAAATGACTACACCATCACCTTAGCCAACTTTGCTCAATTGCTAGGAATTCCCAACTGAGGGACTTGTGTCTACTCGGATAAGTGGTCACTCACCGCTCTTGATGCAATCAATGACCGCACTACTCCCTACCAAACCCGTTGGTGATAAGGATGTTATCCTTGAACACCTTTTTAACCCAAGGGGTGATACAACCCGAGTTACCCGAAAGGGAAAGGAGGTAAACCGAGATCTATATGGAATGGAGCTAAATGAACTTAAGCCCGAATTTACAAAATGGGAGGAGCTACTTAGAGCCAACGTCATTAGCACCATAGGAAATAGGGATCACATCAACGCTTGCCTTTGTCACATGCTATACAACTTGTCCACCCGTCAACCATTCAATTTAGCTTACTACATCGCTAGGAGAATGATTGATATTCCAACTCAAGGATCGGTTGCTCTTCCATACAGGATGCTTCTCACCCGACTCTATAGAAACTTTGCACCAATTCAACCAAGCCCAAAAGGGATGCACCTTCACTATGAGCTCATCTCTCACATCTTTGTATCTTTAAGTGATGCACGAGTTGCTAAGACAAAAGGCAAGAGAGCAAAACCTCCAACTCCATCATCATCATCATCAAATAGCTCCGAGGATGGTCTTCCAAGCTCTCATCTTCCACCTCATGAGTATTATGCGTCTCTTCCCGAGATCGAGAATGAATCAGCGGAGTTCAAGCAAACTAAAGGAATGTTCAAGTGTCTTAGTAGGATGATGAACAAGATCTACAAGAAGTTGGACAAGTAAGGGTCCATTAAGGAGTGTTTGGAACAATACATTATCATCAATGTTTAATACAATTTAGGTGTTTTTATCATGTCGGATGCTAATATAACGTAAAACAATGTTGTATGCTAACAATCTTATGCAGGGGGATAACACAAGTATGCTATCAAATTTTACCCATTTTCACTATAATGTGAAAATCACTAGGCCTTGCTCAAAATCCATGCTCCACTGTGTTTATACATGTGTTATTTACTTTTTCTAACTAGAAATGTTTAGTGTCACATGTTTTGAGAAAAATTTCAGGTTTCGGAAAAGTCCCGGACACCTAAAAATGAACTCTGTCAAAATTTTTGGACTACACAGATCAGACGGCACCAAAGTTTTGGTACCGTCTGTTATGACAAATGGTACCGCCGTACCTGTACAGACGGATCAGACGGCACCCTTTTTTGGGTTCCGTCCGTGTAAACTTTTGGTGCCGTGGATCCTCCAGGTAACTCTCTGAATTTCGACTCTTTCGTGATTCCAAATTACCATCCATTGCTTATAAGTCAATCTTAACTAGTTTATACACTTATTAGAATTAGTATAATTCACTTAGGTATATAAGAAATCCATTTCCCACCAAAATTCAAAAATTTGAAAAATCCACCCAAGGAGCCATTTGGCATAAAGGAAGGAACCAAATTTTTGGTACCTTCAAATCCGTGGGAAATTGAGTTAGGAAACTCCAATCATTAGAAACATTTATTGCAAATCTTTCTTCTTCACTCCATCTCTTGTAGGCTTGACTTGGGTGATATATATGACTAGCATTCAACCCACTTCCAAATCATTAGGAACCTCATCTCTTCAATGGTTTAACATCAAATCAAACACATTTCTCCATAATTTTTCATTTCTATAAATTGAGAGGTTTTACCATGATCATCCTCACACCTTCTTCATTCTTACCATCATCTAGCAAAGAAAAACACAAGTCAAAATGACTAAATCCTCTCCTAAACCTTGCAAGAAAACCGCTAGAATTAGTGTGAGGCCTTGTTGCTTCGTAAACCTAAGGTCCTCATCCGAGTCTTCTCCACTCACAATCTCATCTCCCATCCGAGATGATACAAGCCTTACCTTGGCTACACCTACTCAATCACACATTGTGATCACCACTCCACCACCTAAAAAAACACCAACTTCACCTCCACCGGCACCCATCCAAACATCCAAAACACCCTCACCACCAAAGTCTCCAACTCTCATTCCTATGGAGTTATTTTGCACAATTGAGCGGATTGCTCATGAGTCACCTCGGTCATCTTTTGACCCAAACGCCCCATTAGGGCCAAAACCTCTTCTCTTCCACCCCATTCACAAAGACATTCATGGTCCTTTGTATGGGGACCATCCACTCCCCACATCAATGTCCCCTCATCTTGAGGACATTGAGGAGTGCATGTGGGATGCAAATCCCACAAGAGAGGAGATTCAAGTGGAACTCCACAACCTCCACCAATTCAAAGGCATGGTGGATTCTCACCTTAGTGAGACTATGCAAATGCAAAATGCTTTGCTAGCCTCCATCATGACCACCCCAAACATCCCCACCAACAATAACACATCTACCATTCCACCACCACAACCTCACCAAACATACTATCCTCCTAGGCATGGTTTCTCAACTTGTGAGCAAACGGCCCAAACCGTTGAAAGGACCCGGGTTATGGTCCATGACTTTCAAGAGGAAATGAGGTTCATCCTCAATCACATCCTTGAGCGCCTCAACGCTCTTTCTCATCCACCATCTCATTAGGATGGTCATAGACTAGCATTTTTTCTTTTCTTAGGATTATTTTCTTTTTCTTGTACTAAAACACATCATTGTGTTCTCTTTTCATGATCTTTATTCATGAAAATTTTTAACTAATGAATGGTGTTTATTATATTGTTGGTGCCATTACATAGTGTTTGGAAATGTTTGTGAATGATCATTATTACTAACATTTTTTTTGTAGCTTTACTTTCACAATCCATGTATCTTCCCATTAAGCACCCAATTTAGGGGGAGCTTTGATCAAGGGGGAGATAATGGCTCGGGCTTATTACATTCCGCATCGCCTCTTCTTTTTGTTGAGACAAAAAGGGGGAGAAAATATAGAACTTGCTTATATTTGACTTTTCTAAAAAAGTCAACTGCATACTTTGACTTTCTGAAAAAGTCAACATCATGCATCAACTAGTGAATACTTTGACTTTCTGAAATAGTCAAACATCATACACTTTGCATTATCATTTTCTTTTCAAATTCTAAAACTAATATTTTTATAACTCTTGCACAAACTTTGTATCTTTTATAAAAATAAAATTTATATTTTGTCCTCAACAAAAAGGGGGAGATTGTTAATACAAATATCGTCATTAAACGTTATTTATATTTTTGATCTTTACCTAAGTTTTGTTAACGACAAAAGTAAATTTAATTTGTATAAAAGCTTAAAGCTTGTCAAGTTTAACAGATATTAAAACAAGCTTTCTCAAACAATACCTTCATCATTCAAGCATTTACATTTGTGATTAATCATATCTTAATATGACTCTAATCATTATGTATGATAGTAGTTTTAGAATGTGTTAGGTTCTTAAAACCAAACACTACTTAAGTACTTGCATATTTCTAAAAATAGAAATACAACATATGACATCATGTGATGCATCATAGAAATCATTGGAAGATTTCATTAGATATTTTGTGTAGATTTGGACTCTTCATATCCTACACAATCTTGCATAGATATGGTTGACTTTGGCAAGATATTGAAATCTTGCTGTCAGACCTGGCGGCACCAAAATCCACAACGGGCGGAACCCTTTTAGGGGTCCGCAGTCCGTGGATGCTGCTGATGGTTTTGGCTATAAATAGCAAAGCCAAACCAAGTAGTTTTTCACCCCTTTCTATCATACTCTCTTACATATCTTCTCTCTAACCTTTCTAACTCAGTTTCATATCATATTAGTGATCTCTTTTGTAGCAAAGAAGATCAAGTCACATTCAAGCTTCGAACGAGAATTTGGAAGTCTTGTTTGTTTAGTGTTGTATGATCTTGTGTTGATTCATACTTCATTGTTGTATTAAACCATCATAATCTTGTGAGTGTGAGTGGTTAGTATTTTAGTCCTCAAAATATATTGTGTGTGGGAGTGGTTGTACCCTTGGAAAAGAACTCGACATCTAGCTTAGTGTCGGAAATAGTGTAAGCGAAGTGTAAAGGTTTTCTCCGCCGGTGAAAGGAGCTTGTTGACTAGTGAAGTTGAACTCTCGAGTGTGAGACTCGGGGAGTGGAGTAGGGCAAGGAAAAAGAGTCCTTGTAGACCGAACCACTATAAAGAACTTGTTGTGGTTTGATCATTTCTTTCCTTATTTACTCTTTACATATTTCTTGCATATTGCATTAACATATCTAAGATCAATATCAATTGATCTTTCAATAAGTTTCAAAACAAAGTTTTTAATTGGTAAACTATTCAACCCCCTTCTAGTTTTCTACAATCTCTTTTTATTAACTTATCATTTTTATAGGTTCAACTATGACGCATGAATATGATTTTGATTTTTCACTCACTAGCGTCTACAATCCGAACATCTCTCTCGAACCCAACACACCTGGCAATCATGTCCGTGGGTTCACTAATCTCGAAAACCGTCACTTCCACGAAGGACGTATTGTAGACACCTCTCTACAATTAAAAGAAGGTATCAATACCTCCTTCCGAGCCATAGGACTAGAATGCCTTCTTGAAATCAACGGGAAGATATGTCCAAGGTTCATAATGGAATTCTTCCGTCAAGTCGAACTCGTTCGTAACGAGGATCGCTCTCTATCTCTTTGGTTTTATATCAAAAACCAAAAGTTCACTCTAACCCTTGGGCATTTTGCTCACATCCTTCGGATTCCAAATCATGGAAAATGTGCCTTCACCGAAGATTGGTCTCTTGATTCTCTCTTCAACTTTCGTGAAGAAAATAGTCCATATTGTTCACACATACCTCTCCTAAGATTTAAATCGCATTATATGCAAACCTCGACCATATTACTCCGATCCAAACATTATCTTTACAAGGGATATCCGAGAAGAGTACAAGCCTCTTGCACTCATCCTACGTGAAAATGTTTGGAGTCTTAGGGGAAATCGAGAAATTCTTCCGCTTGTTGTGCTCACATGTTGTACTGTTTGCTAACACAACAACCATACAATCTCGCCTACTTCTTCGCAAGGCGAATTGAAAATCTTCAAGGCTCCAAGAATAAACTCATCCCTTATGGAATGTTCTTGACACGCCTCTATCATATGTTATGCACTTCCATCCTCAATTTAAAAGTCTGTGTCGTTACGTGTGAACAAGATGATGGCACCGCTAAACATATCTCTCATGAAGACTTTCTTCATTCTTGATTCCACCAACACTCATCAATCACATAATGATCCTCCTAGCGAAAACACTCAAGGAAACTAATAGTATTCCAAGATAGGATCAAATCTCTTGTACTGGTGCTTTATCAATGTAATCCAATTTCCTTCATGAAATAAAACATTTTACATTTGATATCTTAGTATTAGAACTCTTTTTAGACTATCTTGAGATATAATGCGTTGTCAAGATCATTTCATACCTTTAGTAAATGTCCTGCTGAGCAGATAGGCGGATCCCAAAGATTGTACTAGACGGATCCCTACTCTTAGGGAAACGTGGGATCCGGCAAATAGAAAATGCAATTGCAAGCATTATATTTCAAAAATATCCTTAGAACACCTCACACACTAAGCTAAGCATAATGCCTTAAGGCAAAAGTAAGTGCTTATCAAGATAGGTTGATCTTTCCTACTCATACATAACTCACCTAGATCACACTCTAAGACGATTGTAGATCTACCGTTTCGTCCTTAATCCACTACTCTTCCGCTCTTAAACTCACACTTCATTTTTTTCTTGATCTCTCCCATCTAGCCTTAGAGATCTTTCGATTATGGCAAAATTGATCATTAATCATCCTCACCTCAAAATTGATCAATGTTGATCAAAATCTAGTTTTCCATCTCAAAGCTTCTAGGATATTTTCAAAAACACTATCCTAAAACACAACCTGATCTCTAGGATCATTTAGCTTCAATTGACACTCTAAATCTTTAGTGTCATCCTTGATCATCTATTAGTACTCTTGAAAGTTCCAAATCCTTCCATAAATGACAATCATTAGCTACATCATTCATTACCTTTAAGTACTCAAGCACCCCTTTATTTAAAACACTTAGGAGGACTGAAACACTCAAGATGATATTGGTCTTAGATCTTAGAAACATCATTTCCACCTTTTCATAATTGCTGAAAGCCGGATCCCTAGGATTAGTCTAGACGGATCCCTCTGAGGAAGGAACCGTGGGATCCGGATGACAGATTATGTCAAATCTTGCAAAAACAATCATTTCAACTCATCTTCCTAACTCAAACACTCCATCTCATCTTAAATGAGTTCCTAGATCAGTACAACCTCTGAAGTTGACTCTTGTGCATGTCAATCATCACATTCCAATGAATCCTAGTGGCTTAAGGCTTAAATGCACTTGCCAAATCTCTTAGTTTATAAACCACCTTGTTAGGACCTCCATAGTCATCACTCTCATCCTAAATTTCAGCTCTTGCAACCTCTTGAAATCATCTCATCATGAGGAAAACCCCAAGTAGTAGCTTATCCACCAAAGAACCACCCATGAAAAGGGCTCGTGTTATACACGAAATTTCTTCAACCGAATCATCTCCCGTCAAGCCAACAAATGATAGAATTCTTCATCATCCAATCAAACCAATTCCTAAAAGGATAGTACCCACAAAACTACCTATGCCAAACACCACCATACCTCCTAGGCCAAACAATATCATCTCCACAAAACCATCACCATTGGTTCCTAGAGCTATTTCATTTACATCCCCACTATCATCACCACACCTCTACAATTTAGAGGACTTGCCTCCTAGGCCGTCTCATCCGCTTCCGCCAACAACATTCTCCTCATTAAGAGGAATAATGGTTCAAAATCAAGGTGTTGAGTCAACACTTGCTCCGGCTTCCTTTTTCGCCATCTCCATCATATAATCCCATTTGGATTATGAGAAATCATCAAAGTCAACCACCCGACCATATGGAAGTTGACACTTCTCTACCACCACCATCATTTTTGGTTGAGTCATTCTCAAATGCACCTCCACCAATCCCTCCGTTGTTTGAAGCTCCACAAGCCGCTTCACTTGATCCTTCGCATCAAGCCATTTCACTTCTTCCACCACCACTACCTAGCCATGACAAAGATTGCTATCATTGTCAACATGTTGAAAGTTTGATACATGAAGTACGAGAAGACCAACGTTTCATGTTCTATCATCTCCTCGAACGTTCGACGAGATCAAACCTAAACAAACTTGAGCTAGAAGATTTTAGTGGTGTCCTAGCATCAAGCGATAGTTGGTTTAGAAATCCCTAGTCATGTATTTTCTTATTTCCTTAGTTTTTAGAGTCATGTATATCATAACTCTAGTTTTATTAAATAGAATTACATGCTACTTGTTATTTTGTTGAGCATATGATTACTTTGTACTCATATCTTATTTTTGTGATAACATTACTTGTTATATCACCTTGGCTGAATTAAACCGCTAATACGGATCCCTCAGAATTGCCTAGACGGATCCCTACTAGGAGGGAACCGTGGGATCCGTGAAACAGAAAGCTTTCTTTCTACTAACTTGAATCACATTTGCAGGAAATTGTGAATTATACTTGCTTTCTAACCTTTGTTTTGTAGTTATTCAATTTACATATGAAGACTTTGACATCCCAAAGCTAGGGGGAGCTTTATGTCAAAGCAATACATTGCAAATTACTTGCAATACTAGGTTTACATTTCGTGACATCCCCTTGCAAAATTGCAATCATCAAGGGGGAGCACATTCGTCTCTTAGACGATATATTTTGCAAACTTATTTGCAAACAAACTAGATTAGTATTACTTACTTGACGCCCTTACATAGGAATGGACTCGTCAAGGGGGAGTAAAAGATGAGATCCTTTCCCGTTATTTGCTCTCTATTTCCTTTTACTTATTTTTTCTTTCACATGTTTTTCTTAAAAACGATGTGTTGCCTTCCTTGAAAGACTTTTTGTTTCGACAAAAAAGGGGAGAAGAAAGTAAAAACTACAAATTCAAACTTTTACGAATTTTAGCTTTTCCTTAAAATAATTTTATGTTTTGTCATCAACAAAAAGGGGGAGATTGTTAATACAAATAAGCCGTAAAAACGTTTATTTATATTTTACGATCTTCTATTGTTTTGTCGATAACAAACGTAAAATCATATTAATGAAACAAATAAAATACGTAAATGGTTTGAACTAATAGTTTCTAACATATTCACATTTTCACATAAAACACTAAAACAAGTATACGTGATTTTATGATTTAGTAATACATATGTACAACAACTAGTGTTTACATATTTGGATAAAATATACACATAACTAGTATGTAGTATATTGGGTAATATAAATGGGTAAAAACTTAAGTATCACAACCCATTGGGAAAATACATTGAATGTAGTTGGGTACAACCCAAAGCCCATAACCCATGGATCTTGACCCATAACCCATTGCATGACATCATGCTTATATCACATATGGATAATACCCATAACCCATGGATCAACCCATACCCAAGTGACTAAGTGCATTGCACTCAAAGATACATTGTATCTAGCCAAAGATCCATGATCCAACCCATGACCCATAACCAAAATACCCATGGGTAAAGAGGAGCGTTCCACGGATCCCTAGCTTTGTGCTAGCCGGATCCCCAGTGAAAGGGATCCGTGGGATCCGTGGAACAGTAGGATTTTTCCTCTATAAATAGTGAGTCATTTCTTCATTATTGATCATCCCATTCTAACACACTTTCCCCCCTGAGTTAAATCTCACTAACCTTAGATCCAAGAGATCTATGTTTGTAGTTTTGTTTTTGTGTGATCTTTTAGGTTCCTCTTAAAGGCAAGATCACCACCTTTGAAGTCAAGCAAGCTCAAGTCCATGAGTTGCCATGCTTCCTCATCATCAAGGCTACTGAAGTCTTCTTGTTGATGATTCCTTTCTTTTCTCAAAGAAGTGTAGTGTTGAAGACATTAGTGAAAGATGTCTCAAGTGTCAAGACGAAGATATTAGTGAAGGGTATCTATCGTCTATAGGATAAGCACTTGTGGTAGGTGCTTAGAAGTCAAGACAAAGAAGCATTAGTGAAAGGTGCTTAGAAGTCAAGACAAAGAAGCATTAGTGAAAGGTGCTTAGAAGTGAAGACACAAGACATTAGTGAAAGGTGTCTTATAGATCTAGTCAAAGGCATTAGTGAAAGGTGCCTTAGATGTACATTCGATATGGTGTGTTTCGATGTACAAGATAGACTAGTATTAGATCCAAGGATATTGATATCCTTGATGATGTTGTAAAGGAGTAGATCTCCTTTGGGATTAGTCGTTGGTGTAGTGTGGTAGTAGTTCCTCCATTGCAATGGAACTAGGTGCTTAGCCTAGTACCTAATAAAGGGTAGGCGACGTTGTGAAGGTGTAGTTCACCTTGGAGTGAAAGAACTACGTACTTAGCCTAGTACCTTATAAAGGGTAGGCGACGTTGTGTAGGTGTGGTTCACCTTGGAGTGAAAGAACCCGGTGGTTAGCCTAGCACCGGAAAAAGGGTAGGCGACGTTGTGAAGGCTTCTCCGCCATAAGGAGATTGGTGTAGTGATTACGAACTCTCGAGTAGGTGACTCGGGGAGTGGAGTAGGGCAAGGAAGGTGTCCTTGTAGCCGAACCACTATAAATACTCGTGTTGTGGTTTTGTGCTTCTTACTCTTATCTTTTCATTACTTACCTTTATATGATTGTTTATCAACATCCAACACACACATCAAAATAGATTTTCATAAGTCAATCTAAATAGATTAAAAGAAAGTTTTAATTGGCAAAACTATTCAACCCCCCCTTCTAGTTTTTCACAACTTATTTGAAACAAGAATCTGATTTCGATTATGAGATGCATAATGCTTTGTTTAGAAAGGCGAAAAAATTAGAATAACAAATGATTTTTAAAATTGTTTGGATGCATCTAAAAAATAAATAGGAGTATTGTGTTTTTGTATTGTTTTTTACAGCTCGTAATTTAATATCCATTTTTATTTAAAATGAATAAAAATTTATTTTCTAGTACAAAGATACAAAGTAGAATACGAACTTTTATTCTTTGAAAGGCATAGTAGAATACGACATTGAAATAAAAATACAAATTACGATACGAAAATTAAAACACATAAGTTCGTCAGTTAAACATGGTTCGAGCTTTTATCTTACTTTAATTCGCAATGAATTCTTGTTTCTCAGCAACGCTTCGCAACATTTCCTCTTTTGTTGTCCTTAAATTGGTGGCAGTACATATGTCTACTTCATGGCTCATAAGAAGAGTGTGTAGACTGTAGCTAAAAAGAGGCTGGTCCAGTGGCATGAAACGCAACCTCTCTATTTCTGCAGTACGACTTTGCAGTTGCTCAAGAATACGTCCTAACTCTGTCAACAATTCATTTGCTAATGTCACCCCAGCAACTAGTTCCTTTCGTAGTCGTCTAATGATTGTTCATCGCACTTCATTTGGGTTATCAGCAATATTTTGTGAGCTTGAGAGAAGTTGTGTGTGAGAGACAAGTTTTTATTTTATTTTATTTTTTTATTATTTATTTTTTTTTGAAAATGTAGTGGATATATATAGAGGGGAAAAAAGATGGGTTTTGTTTGAAAAAAGAAAAAAGAAAAAGATGAAGGTCACCTTAGTGTGTTAAAAAGTAGTCTTTAGGTCAACGGAGAGAGAAAGCTGATGTAGCATGCAAAAGGAAGGTCGTTGGAGGTCACTAGTAAGTCCGGTCTTATGTAATTGAGATGCCATTTAATTAATATTAATCTCTATTTGCTATTTTATATGGTATCGGAGCTTTAGGTTCAAACCACCAAAAAATAGTTACCCTCTGGTCATCGGCTACTAGTCGATGATTCGGAGGGATCCCGACTTACTCACCTTTTTTTCGCTTTATATTTTCGTTTTATAAGTCTTTTCATCTCATCCAAATCATAAACCTAAAACACAAATATTCTAGCCGTCACAACACATTTCATATTATGTTGATTTAGCAATTGATCAACAAAATTTTTCTCATCATTGCTCTTTGTTTTAATGTTGAAGATAATTGTCTTTTTTCAAAAATAGTTGGTCGTAAAATTGCTGCTCCTATTTAAAGGCAAAGTAAGCCATGCTGGAAAAAAAACATTACGCAAAGGAGGAAGCCGAAGTAATAAACAATTATGCCGACAAATATAATTATGCTTTCGTTTAGACAATAAGGAAAAGAATAAGCGGCTATTAATATTCATTCCGGTTTGGCCGTCCGAAAGACTCTGATTTAAACTGTGAGGGAGTGTTAGATGATTAGATTAATGGCCCAAACCCGATTGTGGGGCTGAGGTCCATTAGGTTTATAGGGTTTATGTTAGTTTATTCTCAAAGCTATGTTTTATTATAAATAAACATGCTACCTTATGTAATCGAGAGATCATTCAATCAATATTAATCTCTCTTTGCTATTTTACACATTCTTCACTGAAAACTCCTAAGAAGTCCTGCTCATACAAAGATGAGGAAGATGAGAAGGAGACGAAGAGGTCGTCTTTCCTTTACTAACTTCTTGTGAATTGGTGGTATCGTCTTCGAAAGATCAGATAGAGAAAAAGGATGTTATCTTCGTCATGCATATGATCTTCCATTAGTATTATATATATTTTGGTATTGTTGATACAAAAGTTGGGCGTTCCTGGTTTGGAGCTCCAGTTCTCGTACCAATTGAGAATTGCTGCTTGAGACCTGCGCACTAAGAGGCAAAAGACACCGTTAGGCTTACCGTGGGATTGTCTCCCACGATTATCCTCCGGCGTGAGAGTAAGTAATCGGTTTTAGGGTTTAAGGAGAATTAGGGTTTGAGATTGTACCTTAAACGAGGGGTATGATTCCCTTTATATATGCACGGAATCCTTGTTGGTTCCGTGTTCCTCAACCTTCGGCGTATCCCGCCTAAGTCGGTTGGGAATGATAATCTTCTTATTTAGAAGATATCGGATATCTATTCCGTGAATAGCTTTGGGCTTGGGCCTTCGTGAGCCCAAACCTCTAATTGGTATAGCCCAGCTCGTACCAGGCTAAGTGAATGTTGGACTTTAGCCGGGTTCGTGACCCGGATGTAGACTATACGTCATCATGTCCCCCCAGTCTAGTATGCGCAGTGCGTAACTGCGGATGCTAGACTAATAACCGTGTCAATGAAAAATAGACCAAACGTAACAAAGAAGCCAAAGAAATAGACGCTAGATACATTGTATCCAGCCGCAAATTTAAAAAATTGGCGCCTCGTAACTCGGGGGAAAGTTACTGCACCTATGTCCCATCAAGCGATCTCAACCACACAATTAAGGTTGGTGGAGTCCACGTGTCGCTTATCGTGTGGATGAGAAAAACTATATAACCTATCGTTCCATTTTCACCGTCTCCCTCACAGTAAAATTCCATCCACCATTGTGAAAGCATTTTTGATAGTTGCAATCCAGAAATTAGCCAATCACAAAGGTAACCACGCGTGCGCTTTATCAAAAAATAATAACACTATGGTTAAGCAGTTGTCTGACTTTACCTCCGACCTCACCGTGAGCGATCTGATGGAATTCACTTCGGAGTACTTCATACCTCTGGATGTGCATCCGGTTGTTCCGGGAGCGCGAGCAACTATTGCGGATTTCCCCGAAGGGAAAGTGGGTGTATATACACGATTATTCGAATTCGCGAATCAACGTGTGCCCCTGTCACGCTTTCTGTGCGATGTGTTAAATTATTATAATCTACACATATCGCAGTTGCACTGTATTGGTGCGGCCAAAATTACCAATTTTGAGGTAAATTGCCGTTTACTGGCGATTAACCCAACCATCCACCTATTCCGCGCCTTTTATCACACTACATGGGCACATGGTTAGGTATCCTTTGCGAAGCGCGCTGGTAGACTTCAGTGTTACACGGATAAATTAGATTCACTTAGGAACTGGAGGGAGTATTTCTTCTGGGTAGATGATACATGCTTTCCCTGGAATTATGATTTTTATACCCGGGGTACATTAGAGAGGGATGAGTGCCCGTTTCCTGGGTCTTATGTCGCCGAGGATGCGGAACTGATAAATGCTAACCGCATCCCCATTAGTGCCTATCTGAAGGATTTTGGTGCATATGGGAATCAGCCGTAATTATTTTGGTCCCGAAGATGAGATCCCAATCTTCTTAGACGCACATGGCCAGGGTGGGTACTTATTCCTCCGTACCTCTGTGTGTAAATAATGTAAGAGCATTCTTCCTTATACTTCGCGCATTATATAACCTGTGTGTATATGTTGTTTTGTGGTGCGCAGAGATGGATCTCTTTACCGTAGTACAGCTAGCAAAGCCCGTAGAGGTAAGGACAGGAGCACGGCCCTTGAAGGAGAATGAGGAGCCGATTCTAGCTGCTACCGCAGGGCGTGTCATAGAGCTGAATGCGGGGGATACAGGGACCAGTTCCTCAGTCGCAGTGGAGGCAACACCCCTGCAAAGCCGTCCTAATCCCGAAGTACCTTCTCTTGTGGCACAGCCACCGCCCGTAGCTGTGGCTCACCCTATGGAGGAAGTGGAAGAAGAAGAATCTGGGCTCAGTCGCAAAAGGACCCGAAGGGATGATGGTGCAGGCACATCAAGGAAAAAACGCCCCGTGATCCAGACTGTGGAATTATCATCCACTGATGAAGCGTCTTCGCACCCTTCTGCTGATGTTGCGGGACCGCAGTAAGTAAAGCCGTATATGTATAATTTCCTTTGTTGGTTGATGTGCCAGTTGTGAATCTAACATTTCTCTGGTGAGCATACGCAGGGTGGAACAGGTTATAGAGTCACCCCCCAAGGCTAGTCCTGTACGGTCAGCGCATTCTGAGCCACAGAGTCAGAACAATGAAGACCTGTCTGATGCAGATGTGCCCATGGAGCAATTGGTTGAAGAATTGGTGCAGGTCTCCGCACATCAGGCTTCGCTAATTGTGAAGCTGAAAGACCGAGTATCTGGTGGGGAGAATCAAGATTCACAAAAGGACCAAACAATAGCTTTGTTGGAGGCGCAACTGGCAAACACCCGGGCGCAACTGGATAGCGCCCAAGCGGAGGCAAAGGATCTGAGCGCGTACGCTCAAAAACAGGCCGAAGACAAAATGGCGCTAATGTGCCAAATAAATCAAGAGCGTGCGGATGCTGCCGGGTACAAGTCTGCGTGCCACTGGGTACTTAAATATCTTGAGAAGGGCAAAGATGCGATGACCTCCCAACTTGAGGGATTCTGTGCCACTGTGAAAGAAGCACTGGAGGTGCAAGAGGCAAAACTGCGCAAACTTAGCATTGAGTACGACGAGGAGTTGTATCCTCAGCTGATGTCAACTATAGCTGAGCGCAGGTGGCTTGTAGGGCATGGTCTTCGTCTTGCCGCCCTTAATACCCTGGAGTCACCAGAAGTGCGTAATGCCTTCGGGGAAGTAGTTCAGTGCGCTCTTGAGCGCGGCAAGGCAGAAGCTGTGGAGGCTTTGCATGAATCGGAACTGCTGAAGGTACCTGTTAATGAAGTACCAAATTATGACGCTAAAGCGTATGAGCACCTGGTTGCTGCAATGCAAAGGATGAAAGAGTTAGAAATCCCTATGATTTCCGATCTTGAGCGTGATCAGGATTATCCTATGGACGTCATCATGGCAGGGTTGACTCTTGCGCGTCATCGTGCCGAGGGTGCAGAAGCCCAGCCGGATTACATCTTGAAACCCCATGATTCACAGCTTCAGGTACCTGTTTTCACGCGTCCAAAGGATATTTTGAATCCATTTGCTTTAGAGAAAGAAGTGCCCTTGAAGAAGGTACTAGAAGCGCATGCGACCAGACTTGCCCAAAAGAAAGGTATCAAGGGAAAGGCAATCTTGTGCGGGATTGGCGCAGCGCACCAACCGAGGTCTGATGGGGTGCCGGTAAGTGTTGCCACTGTGTCTCGGCGGGACTCAGATCTGTTGAAGAAGCTTGACGAGGCTAAAGGATCCTCGAACCGCGTGGGTGGCTCATCTATTGAGCGTTGTAATAGCTGGTAGGTTTATGTGTTGCAATATAACAATCTTGTTGTAATAACTCGTGGTTATTGAATAAAATCATCTCTTGGGAGTTCACGTGGATATTTGTTGCAACTTGTGGTACGAAATTTGTTTGTCTTTACGTAAAAGACGTATTCATTGTTACATGTATATGCACGTGTGAATAATGCAGGAAAGCCATAATCGTGTATGAAGAACCCAAAGATTTCAAGTATTATCATAGTCGTGTATGCTAATAATATTCAGCGTACTGTAAATATGAGATTAAGGAAGCAAGTATCTTGGTTCCAAAGCTGTTAAACGTGCACATGTGCGATGTTGCGCACCCGTCGTGGGATGCGCACAGGACTTATTCCAACGTCTTGAGAACAAGGTGTTTAACAAGGATGCGTGATCCAGTGTTGATGGGTTTGCAACCCTCTTACTCAACAAGTTGTTTAGTAGGTTAACTTATCCTTTTACCATCGTGGGTTTATTACGGTGCATGCACGCCATCGTGGGCAAAAAAAAAATAAAAGATTGTTAAGACATACAGTATATGGAAATAACAAATTAGAATATGTCGCGGAGTTAGCTAGAAACCGCGGCGTTTTATTGATACTTGCAAGTTTTGATGAGAAGTAAATAAGACAATTATACTAAGTAAAAGAAAGAGTGACTACACAGATGTTTATTGGGCACTGAAAGTGCGAGAGCGTCTGTGCGCTGGGCCGTAGCCATTCCTACAGGTAGCACCTCTTGAGGTTGCAGATGTTCCATGTGCGTGGCAGCTCACGGCCATCCAAGTTTCGTAGCTTGTACGAGCCCGTGCCCGATGCTTCAGTAACCTCGTAAGGTCCTTCCCATTTTGGTCCGAGCTTTCCCATGTCTTCTGCGTGGCTTGCATCATTAGCGCGGTAGACGAAATCACCTGGTCTGAAGGAGACGCTGCGTACCTTGGCGTCATAGTAATGCTTCATTCGTGATTTTGATTTCTCCTCCCTTATAGATGCGCGTTCGCGCCTTTCTTCCAATAGGTCCAAATCAAGACGGCGTTCGTCGTCATTAGTTGCCATGTTAACCTCAGCGGTGCGAATGGTTGGCATTCCAATTTCGGCCGGTATGACGGCTTCTGTCCCATAGACTAGCGAAAAGGGAGTGTCTCCTGTGCTAGTTTTTATGGAGGTGCGGTGTGCCCACAAAACATGCGAGAGCTCTTCCACCCATCTTCCTTTGTGTCTGTCCAGGCGCGCTTTAATTCCTTCGCCCAGGCTGCGATTTGCGCGCTCGACTAAGCCATTGGTTTGTGGGTGTTTAACTGATGCGAAGTGTTGTGTGATGTTCAACTTCTCGCACCAATCTTTGAAAGGGTTGTCGCAGAACTGTTTCTCGTTATCTGAGATGATTTCGCCAAGTAAACTGAAGCGACATACGATGTTTTCCCAGACGAAGCGTTTTACTTGGTTGCCAGTGATTGTTACCACTGCTTTCGCTTCGATCCACTTAGTGAAGTAGTCTATGGCGACTATGAGGAATTTTAATCCTCCCGCAGCGACTGGAAAAGGTCCTGCAATGTCAATACCCCACTTATAGAATGGCCATGGGGATGTGATTGGTGTTAGCTCGTGCTGTGGTTTGCGCGGGACAGGTCGATGTACTTGGCAGTCGCTGCACTTCCTTATTAAGTCCCGCGCATCGCGGTGCATGGTTGGCCAGTAATACCCTGATCGCATGGCCCGCGCTACAACGGACCGTGGTCCTGAGTGCATGCTGCATGAACCTTCATGGATTTCTCGCAGCACGTAATTTGCTTGTAGTGGGCCTACACAGCGGAGCCATGGTTGAAGGAAAGAGCGTCGGTACAGTATGTTGTCTCGAAGTTCAAATCTTTGCGCCGTGCGCCGTATCCTGCGAGCTTCCTTCTGTTCTTGGGGTAACATTCCTTTGTTTAGGAAGTCCGTAATCGGTGTCATCCATGTAGGACCTTCCTCCTCTATGACTGTGGAAATCTCCATCTCAGATATGGATTTGCTTTTCAGTGTTTCCACCAGCACTTGCTTTGACAGATGTGCGAAGCTTGTCGAGGCGATCTTGCTTAGTGCGTCTGCCTTGCGGTTTTCTCCTCTAGGGACTTGCTTGATGGTGAATCTATCAAAGCCTTTGATCAATGTCTTGGTCTTGTCGAGATACTGAATCATATTTTCCTCTTTAGCCACGTATTCGCCCAACACGTGGTTGGCCACTAGCCGGGAATCCACATTTGCTTCCAGGTTACGTACACCCATTCGAGCTGCAATGCGTAGTCCGGCGATTAGAGCTTCATATTCTGCCTCATTATTTGTTGCTGTAAATTCAAAACGCAGTGCGTAAGTGAATTCCATTCCTTCTGGATTTGTGAGAATGAGGCCAGCTCCTGACCCGTCCACGCACGAGGATCCATCTGTAAACAAGATCCATGGATCTAGTAGTACCTTCTTACCTGGTGTGGGGACCTCGTCGGTATCTGGTTTCTCGATGATGAAGTCTGCCAGAATTTGTCCTTTGATTGCGGTACGCGGTCTGTAAGAGATGTTGTGTTCGCCTAGCAATACGCTCCACTTTTGGAGTCTGCCTGATGCATCAGGTTTGGAGATGATCTGTTTGATCGGTTGGTCCGTGATTACTGCTATCGGGTGCGCTTGGAAGTACCTGCGCAGTCGTTTGGCAGCAAACACCAATGCAAGGACTAACTTTTCCATTGCACTATAATTCATCTCCGTCTTCTTGAGCGCTTTGCTTACAAAGTAGATGGGGGTTTGTACTGAATCCCTATCTGTTAGTAGCACTGCGCTGACTGCTCCATCAGTTGCAGATAAGTACATGATCAGCTCTTCCCCTGGTCGGGGTGCAACAAGTGTTGGGAGCGTTGCCAGATGCTGTTTGAGCTGAGTGAAGGCTACTTCTGCCTCCGTAGTCCAGCTGAAGTCACCCTTCTTTATGCACTTCTTGAGTGTCTTGAAAAGGGGTAGCGATTTTTCTGCTGACTTGGATAGGAACCTGTTTAGGCCGGCCAACTTTCCATTGAGAGATTGGACCTCCTTCAACGTGCGCGGTGAGGGAAGGTCGATGACCGCCTTTGTTTTTTCTGGGCATGGTTTTATACCATCAGGTTCGATAAGGTATCCAAGAAACATGCCTTCAGTAGCTCCGAAGGTACACTTTTTCGGGTTCAGCTTCATGTTGATCTCTCGTAGAGTTTTGAACGTTTCCTCAATGTCGCGTACTAACTCGCCTTCAGTATGGCTCTTTATGACTAGGTCATCAACATAGACTTCTAGGTTGCGGCCCACCTGCTTTTCGAAAGCATTATCTACTAACCGCTGGTAGGTGGCGCCCGCGTTTTTCAAGCCAAAGGGCATTTTTGTGTAACAATAAACGCCTTGGCTTGTGTGGAAGGCTGTTTTTTCCTCGTCTTCTTTAGCCATCTGTATTTGATGATATCCTTTGTATGAGTCGAGGAAACACTTTAATGGATATCCGCACAAAGACTCTACTTTCCAGTCTATCTCTGGTAATGGATAGCAGTCTTGTGGACATGCTTTGTTAAGGTCCGTGTAGTCTACACACATACGCCAGCTGCTGTCGCTCTTCTTTACCATGACTGGATTGGAAAGCCAGTCATGATAATAGACTTCCCGCATGATTCCTGCGTCCACAAGTTTGTGTACCTCCGCCAGGATTGCTTGCGCTCGCTCTGGGGCCTGCCCGCGCTTCTTCTGGCGTATTGGTGAGTACCCTTGTCGGATTCTCAGTCTATGCTCTGTTATGGAACGTGGTACTCCGGTCATGTGTTTTGGTTCCCATGCGAACATGTCCAAGTTCTTTTGTAAGAGCGCGCACACAGCCGCTTTGCCGTTGTCCGACAATGATCCTCCGATGGATATTTCCTGGTCTGGGTATTCAGGGTGAATTGCAACTTTCAGATTTGGAATTCTGGTTGCACGTTGTTCTGGGACCTGTGTCGTTTCGCTTGTAACCGTGTTACATTCTCTATGTGGAATAGTGGCACTGTATAGAGTAACAATGCCTCCTTCCACTGGGAATTTAAGCATCCCGTGCGCTGTTGATGGCACTGCGCGCATGGCTGATATCCCAGGTCTCCCGATAATGCCATTATATGGTGATGGAGATTTGATCACCATGAATTCCATCCAGGCCGTCGCGGAATGTTGTTCGTTTCCGATGCTGACTAGCAGTCTTATTTGTCCCATCGGCCATATTTTTTCTCCTGTAAAACCAGTCAACGCCGTGCTGGCCAGGCTTAACTGACTGCGTATTTCAGGGCGCAGCCGCTTGAAACAATGCTCATACATTATGTTTGCAGAGGCTCCACCGTCGACATACATGCGGTGGATATCGTGACCCCCCGCGCTTATCTCTATAGTGAGTGGTTCCACCTCTGCGTTGTCCGCAGTTAAGGTAGGGAATGAGATTTCCTTTCCACGTGAAAAATCTTGGCTGACCTTCTGCCTAGTGATTCGCTGCCATGATTGTATCATGTAGATTGTGTCAGCCTTGTCTTTTGGTGTTTCCTTCTTGTTTCCACCTTTTTGTCTATCCTTTCCCTCTTTGATGTTTTTGACCAAGTGGTCCAATCTGCCTTCTTTAACCATCTTGTCGATGAGTTGGCGTAGTTGGACGCATTCGTTGGTGGTATGGCCCTTCTGTGCGTGGTAATCACAGTATCCATTCCCAGTGCGCCGATCCTCTGGAGTGCGCATTTGTGTCGGTCTTGGAAAATTCGCACCTTCAGTTGCGAGTATTTCCTTCGGGGACTTGGTTAGCGGGGTGTATTTGTCATTATCCCTCCCGCTCCCCTGGCTGCGATAGCTCCTATTGCGGTTACTACCCCGGTCATTGGATTGTCTCCCAGGTTGTTCCTGTGACCGGTAGTTCGAGTAGTTCCTTTTGCTATCCGCCGCAGCGGCTTCTCCCTGGACGAAGGACCGAGAGCGTTTCATGAGTTCATCAAAGGTTTCAGGAATCTTGTCGTTCAACCTCTTGATGAGTTCTGGATTGTTAATCCCGTTCATGAAACCAGAGATCTTCAATACTTCTGGGCATGCTTTAACTTGCATGCATTCGTCTTTGAAGCGTTCCATGAATGCACTTGTAGACTCTCCTTGGCGCTGCTTTACCCTGGCGAGTTCAACAGGATTTTTAGCGCACTTCTTCCTTTGAGTAAAGTTTAGGCGAAACACCTTTCTTAATTCCTCAAATCCGTTGATGCTTCTGCGTGGAAGTTTGCTAAACCAATTCCGCGCGTTTCCCACTAGTGTGGAATTGAACATGTGGCACCACACAGGCTGCGGCCAATTTTCAATTGTCGCAGCTGACTCAAAAATTTTGAGGTGATCATCAGGATCACCTGTTCCATCATAGGTCTTTACGTTGGCGGGCATGCGCCTTCTTTTGCTTTCTGAGAAGTCACTGATGCGCCGAGTAAACGCATCCACCTTTTGGCGGCGCCAAGGGAGGGATATATCTTCATCCTCCTGGTCATCATATCTATTTCTGGACTTCCAGTGTCCAGTTTCACTATCCTCGTTGTCCGAGGAATTTTCAGAGGACGAATTTTTCCTCTTTCGGCGTTTGCGCCGACTGTCCTCTGAGTTTGTACTTAGAGGGCTTTCACTTGGGGAATAGTGTCGTCCCAATCTGTCTTGGATTCTGCGGCTACCAAGTCTAGTGTGGACATTGGTACGCTTTTCATCTTCATCATTCTCACTCAGATGGTGCGAGTGAGATGTTTCATCCTCCTCAATTCTCCTCCCGATTCGGTTGAATACTGGGAGTCGGCGGCTGTCCCTTCCGCGCTTCTCTTTCTGATAGCGCTGTGGGGAAGTTTCGTATTCAGAATCGAAATTGAGTCGGGCTTTCAAGTTCCGACCTGATCTCTTCTTCTCTTCCTCTTGCATGAGGGCAGTTAATGTTTCATAGTTTTGGGATACGAAAACTTCTGGTGCTAACTCCGGAGCTACCCCCTCAAGAGTGAGTGCGTTTGTTTCTACCACTATACCCTTATTCCGGTCCGGTGCTTCTGGTACCTTTGTCAGGTCAGTTTCTAGCACCGATTGGAAGGGAGTAGTAAAGACGGTGTGCAGTGGGTCTACTCCACTCGTGGTGGTTGTAGTGGCTTGGGTTGTTCCCGAGTGCGGTTCCACCAGAGGGAAGATCAAGTCTTGGCCTGATCCCTTATTTTTAGCAGCGCTGGTTGTCCCAGGGGTCTGCTTAGGAGTTAGTCCACTTTGCGACTTCTTCCCCATAAGGTCTGACTGCGATCGCTGATTACCGTGCTTTGTCATTCTAGTGTTGGTTCTTAGTGTCGGGTCCCACGGATGGCGCCACTTGTTGATACAAAAGTTGGGCGTTCCTGGTTTGGAGCTCCGGTTCTCGTACCAATTGAGAATTGCTGCTTGAGACCTGCGCACTAAGAGACAAAAGACACCGTTAGGCTTACCGTGGGATTGTCTCCCACGATTATCCTCCGGCGTGAGAGTAAGTAATCGGTTTTAGGGTTTAAGGAGAATTAGGGTTTGAGATCGTACCTTAAACGAGGGGTATGATTCCCTTTATATATGCACGGAATCCTTGTTGGTTCCGTGTTCCTCAACCTTCGGCGTATCCCGCCTAAGTCGGTTGGGAATGATAATCTTCTTATTTAGAAGATATCGGATATCTATTCCGTGAATAGCTTTGGGCTTGGGCCTTCGTGAGCCCAAACCTCTAATTGGTATAGCCCAGCTCGTACCAGGCTAAGTGAATGTTGGACTTTAGCCGGGTTTGTGACCCGGATGTAGACTATACGTCATCAGGTATGGATGAAATTTGTAGAAGAATTGTGTGGTTTAAATTTGTGAATGTTGTGAGAAATTATATAAAGCCAAGGAGATTTTATGTCAGAGTAGATGAAGATTCTTAAAAAGCTTAACTAGAAGGTTAGAATCAATCTTTTAAAAACCCGGGTTTTTAGTTGATTCGGTCGAGTCGTCGCTTCACCGGGTCACCGGTTCAACCAGCCAGCAGGTATCAAGCTGTTTTTTAAATTACGAGGAATCAGCATCAGTATTATTCTTAGTAACTTTCGATAGAAAGGGAAATTACAAGGAATCGGCCTCATATTATTCTTAAATTCATAAACTATCAAGCCGTTTTTAACATTTTGATGGTAAGAAAAAACACATGTCATATGCAAGCTATAATAGCAATCGACATAACATCATATAAATATTGGAATCTGGCAATGTGCAATTAAACCTAAAGCAACATCGTTCTCTAAAGCATGTATACACACCATATCATACTTGCAATACGTTTGAAACCACCCGGACCTGTTGTAAGAACCTATAACAAACCTGAAAATCTAGAGCGGATAACTCGATAATGTGAAGACGAACAAGCAAGCAGATTTATAAATGTCGACAGAAAAGTAAAACTGAACAAGACCAAAACAAGACCATATCACACTAATCAATTAAATTAAGAATCTCGATCTTTTTGTAAAATTTATTATAGATGAATACTCGGATTAATGCACGATCCAAACATTCTTCTCGACCAGTTGCCACTTTTTCGGGGCACTATCGTCTCTTCTTCACCTATTCCATTCACCAGACCACATCTTCGTGGACTAAGACGAGTCTGCCTACTCCTTAAATCCGACATTTCCATCCTTGTAGAAGACCCGCCTAATCCAAACAATAAGGTTTTCTTCCATGACCTTTTCCGTGGCCTCAAAACCGGTGCCAGATTAGCCAACTTTCGATCCAAAGGATCAACACTTCCAATATCATTCTCTTGCACTGGAAATGTTTTATGTCTTGAAGATTTTTGGGATTTACTAAATTTTTTCAGGTCGTTTTCAGGTGCAAGGATTGGTTTACCAAAGAAAACACTTTCTTTACGTGGGGCAGAATCAACGATTTTAAATCTAAACGACGAAAATGAACTCTCGTGATCTTGGTCTCCTTCGGATGAACTAGATCGATCAGTATAAATTTGAAGGTCGGAAAGAGAGATAGTATCAAAGGCTTCTTCTTCACTAGTTTCATACATATCCATGTTTATATGTTGAGCAAGTATATTTTCAAGCATAAACACAAGACTTATATATACCGTTGAAATATGGAGGCCAGTGCATCATCCATGATCTATATGATTTCATTTGGTGTGTTATTTAAAACCTAATTAGTTAGGGAATATTGATTAAATATATGCATGTGATTTTGTGGTGAATTTTTTAACATAAGGTCAGTAATTAGATATAATTAACTCTATAAACGCCAACTATGATGCATCAAACGCGGTTAATGTTCACACTTTGGTTTATTAGCGCTCTTGTTGATTCTATTGTCAAATTCAGAACTTCTTAATTAAAGGCATGGTACTTTTTCCGAAAGATAATCGTATTGAATGATTGTAAAATAAGATTATTAAATCCACGATGAATGCTAAATAAAGTAAAAGGCCATTTTGGTATAATTTCTACTGTTTGTAACGACGAGCTAACCAACATAGAAATTTTGTCAGTCTTGAGTTTTAGCCCGTAATAATTCTGACAAGAAAAAATAACTAGTTCCAAACCATTGCTCAAATAACCAACCATGCCCCCTTATAATGAAAGAAGATGACTTTGATACCGTTAATTTACTAAATACCTTTTTTGCGAGTTTGATGTTCTTTTTGTACTTATATGCTACTATATAATAAGCAACGTTAGAGCAACCTTTCGAGAATAAACTACACTCTGATCGTGCTCCTCTGAGGGTCGCTTTCTGTTGTTTTGGCTGGCGGCCAGGTATTTAGTCTACAATAAGTCCTTATATATATGTACTTGCTTTAACTTAAAGATGTAAGAATCGTGATGGTCTCAATCTTCAGAACTCAAATTATCACCTTCCACTTCTTGGGACATTGTGACTAGCTACATCTCATACCTTGGCCTTAATTTGTTCAATCATTAACTAAAACTCCAGCTAATACATAATTGAACATTGATCAGGTCGCTATTGTCTCAACGAGACCATTAAAAGTTATACATTCCAATTTCTTTGAATTGTTGTGAAACAAATATTTATGCCTAAATCTAGGTGGCGTTAGCTCACTAATTTATGCTAAAGTTGGTTCATTTGTTACAACCATAATAGAAATACTAACACCAATTTAGATATACATTTAGGCATGAGTTTAGTCCTCTCATCCATTTCTCTTTGCAACATTGTAATGGCTGTTAGGTTAAAGTAATTATTCATAAGTTACATATCAGCTAAAGGTTCTAAATAGAAATGGTGTTTCTCTTTTGTTCTTACGATTCTGAAAGTGTGGTCATGGACAGCAATATGGGAGATTAGGAGTCATCAATTTGAGCTAGTCTTACATATAAGATATGACTTTTTAAACGGTAACTGTGGCTACATGGCTCTTAGCCCAGAAGGCGTAGCGAGCCCACATAATCAGGTTGGGTCCAGCCCAGAAGGCAATGACACCCTTCCTTTTACGCACGCGGGAGAAGAAACCCCTATCGCTCTAAACAAGACTCGAACTTGAGACCTTGCCTAGAAGTGTAAAACCTCCATACCGCTAGACCAGATGCCCTTTGTTCATCAGTATTCTTCTATCTACGTTTTAGTATTATTTCTTTCTGCACTTGTAAGAGTTTTTAACTTTACTGCAATTCTTAATTTCTTAATTATGTCACGTGTGTTTTTGTACGCATTTGAAATTTTACCAAGTTGATATAACTAAACAATAAAACTGCACCGTCCATTTCTTGGATTTTAGAAAATTTATATATTCTTTTGTCAACATTATATTATTATAGATGAAATCCAAATATAATGCAAATAATTATACCTTAGCGCAATATATAATCCAAATATAATGGTGTGTACTGTACGTGTAGCTGGTCAAATTAAGCCAACAACGGATCGGTTTAGGATCATATCTCTGACACAGGTGATTTTGCTATGAGATATTTGATGCATTGTAGATACATGTAACATGTATATATATTCACATCTTGCTTAATAAATGATCAGTTTTTTTTATTATTAGCTGGTTGGTCAAATTAAGCCCTCATGGTACGTAATGGGTTTACTAATAATTTAGGGTAGGTTGGTCAAATTAAGCCCGCATGGTACGTAATGGGTTGACTAATAATTTAGGGTAGGTTTTCATGACGTGTCATCATGCGTCAAGATAAATGTTTCTGTGAAAGCTGCCAAGAAAATAGTCATTAGCAGCTATTATAAAATAAAATGGTTTTTTTTTAACTTGGGACATGGTGGCACAAACTTAGAAGTGTTTAATGAAGACAAATGTTTCTTGAAAAAACATGAGTAATTTGGTATACATCATAAATTTAAAAATTTATTAATATAAACGAATATGAAAATATGGTAATTTGAGTTTATTTAAAGCCTTTTAACCTCTACCACTATGACACAAGTTAAAAATTCACTAAAATAAAATGCAAACACAAAAACAATATAAAAAAGTTACAGCCGGTAATTCTTCGATGGCTTACAAACTAATATAATGTACTCATTAAAAATTTTAAAACCATAGTATGTTTTGAAGGATTACCAAAGGGTTAGTAAAATGTCAATTTGTGACTAATATTCAATGCGGATAGAATATAAAATTTGAAACCCTTATGAATTATTATCGTTCTATTGATATTATTATATCATGCTAAAACAAGGTTCATAATTTTCATTTTATAATGCAAACTTAAGTTAACTTAGGTTTTTGGCTATTTCATCTTGTTGTGTTTGTTTAGCTGCCTTGTAAGAATGTTTCTTAGTCATCGTTCCGTGTATGTATATCTTCAACTTATTGCTAGTTTTCCTATTTGAATTTTACGGTTTCAGAAGGATTATAGTGATGACATTATTCAATGTCGTTAAATATGATTATCAACAAGCTAGCTAGATTCAAGCATGATTCATTGAAACTTAACAACCTCAAATTGCATGTTTAATTATACAAAAACCTAGAAATAAGGTAAACTAGTTCAATGCACTTAAGCGTTAATTAGTCAGTAACTACCATGGTGTCTCGATCTTTCATATCCAGTACCACATCCAAGAACATCAACTAGCCGCCACCACCCCTTATTCCCACTTCTCCGAACACCAATCTCCTCCTCACCATCATCAATCGACCGTCGGAGTTGCCTGCTCTTGATGTCACTCATGTCCATAGTAGTCGGGAACTTTCCCGACCCAAAACCAAGCATAAACACGTGCCACTTCGACTTGCATGAAGATGATGGTGTCAATCTTGTTGGCAATGACTTAGACCTAGGAGTGTTTGGCCTTGATCCATTTTTCGTGCTCATGAATCTAAAAGAATCATAATTTGACCGAAATAGTAGGCTCGTTTTATCTTTAGTACCAGACGATTTAGAAGAAAATTGCTTTCCACAGAAAATTATGTTTTCGGGTGAAGTATTACAAGATTGATCACAGCTCCATTCTTCACTGAAAAACCCTAAGAAATCTTGCTCATACGAAGACGAAGATGATGAGAAGGAGGACGAAAAGGTCGTATTTGCTTTACTAACTTCTTGTGAATTGGTGGTATCGTCTTCGATATGAAGATCAGATAGAGAAAGGGTATCATCTTCGTCATTCATATGATTTTCCATTAGTATTCTACAGATTTTTGGTATTGATGAAATTTGTAGTAGATTGTGTCGTTTGCTTTGTGAATTTTGTGACATATATATAATGGATGTATATATATAGCCCAGGATATAATGGATGTATATAGAAGGTTGGAATGATAAACATAAATAGTAATTCACGGAGTTTGACCATGTTTACTTGGTTGACAAGTGTGACTATCGTTGATTGGTCCGTGCTTTAACGATATGATGTTGATTGGACTAGAACATGGACTGTTTATGTTATTTTATATTAGAATAAATAGCGTACCAACGAACGGAAACTTGTTTGAAAGCAATCAATGTTTTCTCGATTGAGTAAGCGTAGAGAACTAGAAAATGATACCCACCATCAAAATACTAAATGAAAGCAACTGGGTTAGCGTAGCTCGCCATCAAGGTTTATTTAAGGTGCTTTGGAGAAAGGAGGTTTTGGTAAGGGGAGGTTTTAAGTTCGAGTCTCAGCCGAGACTTTTACCTCTTCAGACGATAAGAAAGAGCAGGCGGGTCTCAGGGTCAACATACTGTCCCAATTAAATGTTACTGCTGGACTTTAACTACTAACAACTAACAAGCCGTTAAAAAAATTGTCAATTTTTGGCTATATATAAATGATTTTAAAGGTATGTAAATGCATATAAACTTGGTTATAATTTCATTGGCGATTCTTTTAATGTATGCGAGTCTATAAACGGTTTTGAAATTGGCTAATTGTTTTTCTGTTTTATTAATGGGTATTTAATTTCTTGATTTGTAACTACAGTAATTTTCTCATTGTAGTGATTTTTTTTAGTTTCATCAACACGTGTTTCTTTTAGTCTTGATTTTCTCATTGTAATTCAGCTTATACTATATAAACATGTATATTTTTAGCTTATTTCTCGATTTATAATTTGTATTCTTCACCTTTAAATAACAATAAGTTAAAAAAAGCCAAAAAGATAATAATATAGGCTTGTGATATATATGACAAAATCATATTCGTTCACAAACCTGAACTTAACCAAAATCCCTCTAAAACCATCTTGAAAACCTAAGTTTAGAAATGGAGATTATAGTTTATGTGATTAGAGTAACTATATATTCAATAGATGATGGACATTATGTCAAGAGTTGAAGGGTGGTCTCCTGTTATAGAGAGATTAATTAATAGGTGGACGTCTCACTTTATCAAAGGCTATTTTAGAAGAGGAATGCTATAATCACATAAAAACATTCATAAAATCTTTCATAAAATGACGTGTCAGACATTTACTGGCTCAAGCAGAGAGAAGAGAAGGAAATTATAATAAAATACACCAATCAATGTCTTATCCATCATTCTGTAAAAGATTTTGTGAATGTTTTTTTTGAGGTTTCAAGGAAGATGAGAAAGGTATGGTTAGGATCAAATGAAAGAGCTCCTTAGCAAGTAAAGAAAAAGGGAGGGTATGTGTTAATAGCATCAAAGAAAAAAATTTAAGTCTTATTGGAAAATGGATATGGTGTTTCGATACCGAAAAATCAGCTCTTTGGTGCAAGGTTATCGAAGGGATTCATGGGAAAGATGGCGTTTTTTTTCTTTGGTTGGATTAGGTCTTAGAAAAAGTGTATGGAATAGTGTTAAAAGTAATTATGTGGCTATTGATAAAAATTTTGTTCCTTTCTCACAATCAATTTTTAAAGAAGTTGAAAGTGGAGAAAATGTTTTGCTTTGGAAAGAAGAATGGCTTGGTTCATGTCAAAAACTTGAGATCTTATTTTTCTAGATTATATGATTTAGAACGCGATAAGCATTGCTTTTTAAGTGATAGGTAAAATTGATCGATGGTGTTTAGGCTGGTTGTTGGAATTGGAGAATTCCGCCTTGTATTCGTACTCTCGATGAACTTATTCTTCTGGTTAATAGTTGTTCATCTATTACTTTAAATGAACATGTAAAGGATGGATGGGTATGGGTTTTAGATCCAAAAGGTGAATTTTCGGCTTTTAAATCTACTCGACATAAGCATATTGAGCATATTGAACATATGGGTCCGTATTAGAATTGAATAATTTATTTGGGGAGCTATAAATAATCGGTTGCTTACTTATTTATGCAACCTGGATAACCGAGACCAAGACACGGGCTCTTCTTTATTTCATATATGCCCCTCAGTTAGAACTCAAACCTGACCAGTAGTAATCAAATCTCGAACAAAGTGAATATTAATCTCTATGTGTTTCATACGCTGATGCTGAACTGGATTACAAGATAAATATACTACACTAACATTATCACAGTAGACAAGCGTAGCGGAAGATAAAGGAGTGTGTAGTTCACAAAGTAAATTCCGTAACCAACAAGTTTCCGCAACTGCATTGGCAACCCCACGGTACTCTGCTTCTGCACTAGAGTAAGAGAGAGTTGGTTGGCGATTAGAGGGCCAAGATAAAAGGTTGTTGCCAAAAAAATACACAGTAGCCCAAAGTCAATCTCCTAGTAGTAGGGCAATCAGCCCAATCTGCATCAGAATAGGCAACCAAAGATGAAATAGAAGAAGCAAACAACTGTAGCCCATAGTTTATGGTACCCCGAATATACCGCAAAATCCGTTTGAGAGCCGAGAAATAGGGCTTTTGAGGGCTTTTGGGGGTCATGCATAAGAAGGCAAACCTGCTAAACTGCATAAGAAATATTTGAGCGAGTAAATGTGAGATCCAGAAGGGAGCTTGCAAGACTCTGGTATAAAGTAGGATCAAATATTAGATCACTATCATCCGTCAGTTTAGACTCAGTGATAGGAGTCCGACTGGGATTACAATTAAGAATACGTGTTCTCTCCAAAACCTCAATAGCATATTTCTTCTAAAATAAAAACAACCCTATAGAGTCACGTGTAATAGAGATACCCAGAAAATAATTAAGTGGACCCAGATCTGTCATAGCAAAATCCTAATGTAAGGATCCAATAATCCACTGAAACAAACTCTTAGAAGAAGCTGTGAGAACAATATCGTCAACATATAATAACAAGTAAGTAGTATCAGGTCCCTGTCTGTAAATAAATAAGGAGGAGTCACAACGACTCTGATAAAATCCAACCAGTGTAATATAAGGGGCAAAACGTTGAAACCACGCTCTAGGGGCCTGTTTAAGCCCAAACAATGACCGCTGCAGTAAACACACATAATCAGGATGCACAGAGTCCCGAAATCCCAGAGGCTGATGCATATAAACTGTCTAAAATAAATCACCATGCAAAAAAGCATTGTTGACATCAGGCTGATGAATCGGCCAATGTCGAGAAGTAGCTAAACTCAAAACAGTCTGAATAGTGTCTGGTTTAACTACCAGACTAAAAGTCTCATCTACATCAATCCTCTCTAATTGGTTACTACCTTTCACTACGAGACGAGCCTTGTAGCGACTAAGAGTGCCATCAGCCAAATACTTATGGCGAAAAAGCCACATACATCGAATAATGTTGGTGTCTGTGGGTCGGGGCACAAGAGTCCAAGTTCTGTTCTTAATAAGTGCAGTGTATTAATCACGCATAACATTTTGCTAATTTTGATCATTAAACACATCACGATAGGATTTTGGTAATTGAGAGACCGAAGATACATGCATATTGAGACGTTGAGTGGGACGATTAGTGCCGACACGATATCGTGTGACCATGGGATGAATTGAGACAGGGTTCGGGTTGTGGGGAGGATCGGGAATGATTGTTGAAGTTTGGGTTGCGGTAGGTGGAGTTTAAGTTGAAGGTGCACCTGGTGACAGAGTTGGTGTTTCAGGTGGGGTGTCATTTGGTTGAGCCGTGCTGGTGTGTTCAATTGGTGTTGTTGGTTCGGGATGGTTAAAGGTTGTTTGGGTGCGAATGGATGGAATGACTGTGGGAATTATATCGGGTAAGTCATCCAAAAAGGTGTAGGTAGGTGATGTCGTTGATCGAGATGAACCATATGGAAAAATAGTTTCATCAAAGGTGACGTGACATGAAATTATGATTTTATTGGTTTGTAGGGTTAGGCAACGATATCCATGATGATTAGAAGCTTGGCCCAAATAAATGGAGGTTGTGGCGCGAGGTTCGAGTTTATGATTGGGTATAGGTGAGGGTAACATAGGCACCCGAACGTGCGTAAAAGGCTATAGTCTGAAATTTGTCCAAACAAGAGAGTGTATGGAATGTCGTTGTCAATAGCAGTTGAAGGTAGGATATTTATTAAATGGAAGGCCATATTTAAGGCTTCAACACAAAATGTTGGTGGAAAGTTGGCTTGAAAGAGCAAGGTCCGAATTTGATTGTTAATGGTGCGAATCATCTTCCCGGACTTGCCATTTTGTTGTGATGTTTTTGGGTATAAGAAACGAATTGAATGCCATTGTCGGCAAAGGGTTTGTGTAAGTTGCGGTTTTCAAAATCACCACCATGATCACACTGAAATGACCTGATTTCACACTTAAATTGAGTGTGAACATAGTTATAAAATAATATAAACTTAGACAAAACATCAGATTTGTTAATCAAATGATAAACCGAAACAAAGTGTGAATAATAATCCAAGAACAATACATAATATTTGAATCCCGAAAGACTTGGAATTGGTGAAGACCGTACATCTAAGTGAATAATATCAAAGCAACCATAAACTACAGTGTCGAAACTAACAAATGGAAGTCTAACGTGTTTGCCAAGCATGACAAAGCACGAGAAGCTATGATAAGAATTGTGTTTATTTGATTGATTATCATCCAAATACATCGTACAGTTAAATATGTGAATACAAAAGGTTCTAGACATGAGCTTGAGTCTGTTACACATTTACGAGAGATATACGGGCTAACAAGATTTTGTTGGATTGGTGTGTTGTGATTGCTTTGCTTTTAGATTCAATTTTTTTGTTAGGAATTAGAAATTCCAGGTATTAAAGAGTCGGTCACCTCAAGTATATGTAATCGTTAGAAAGCTCGTAGTCATAGTACTTTTATGTTAAGTAGTATTTAGTTTAGTAACACCGTGGAGGACGGACGGGTCTTTACCCACTGTATGCCTGATCCACAGCCGTTGTGTGGCGTTTTATTGTAAGACTATAAATACTCTCTACCTTCCAAGGTAGAGAGTTGGAGCTCATAATAAGAATTTTCTTTCTCTCACTAAAGTTCCCTAAACCTCTAACTTTCTCTCTCTAGAATTCCACTTATATGCCTACTTTGTGTTATGGTTTGATGTGTATGTGAAATCCAATATCCTACAATTGGTATCAAGAGCCATGGTTAGATCATATCTTACACATCTTTGGATTTCTAGTGGTTTTTAGGTGGTTTTTGAGTTTGAAAAAGTTTAGTGGTTTTTGCATCATTTGGTTGATTTCTTGTGTTAAAGCTTGGATTTTGTTAGTACTTTTGTGTTTAGAATCATCACAAGTGTTTAGGTTTTCATTTGGTAAGATTGAATCATCTTGGTTGGGTTGTTTTTGGATTGAAAAGTGGTGTTTGTGAAGTTTTCTAGCTATCGACTTGACCTACGGATAGCTTTTCTTGCTAGCGACTTGCTTTATATTTTGGTAGCGAGTTGCAGTTTGTAGAGTTAGCGACTTAGGCCTAGCGACTTGCCTAGTGAGACAAGCCGACAAACAGTACAAGTAGTGGAATCTCCACTACGGGTAGCGACTTGGTGGAAGTTAGCGACTTGTACTTTATATTGTTAGCGACTTGGTGTTAGCGAGTTGGTACCTAGCGAGTTGCTATTTAGCGACTTGAATATTTAGCGACTTGGTGCTTAGCGAATTGCTGCCAAAATTTTGTTAGCGACTTGGATTGTAGCGAGTTGTTACATAACGACTTGGAACTTTAGCGACTTAGCACTTAGCGACTTGGTTCACAATTTTCCTAGCGACTTGAGTGATTTAAATACGGTTTTCTCTTGATTCAGTAAAATCCCGTGAAGGAATCTATTTCCTGGTTTAATCATAGAGTTATAAAATCTCGTTTAACTTGTCATCATGTCTACCAACGTTCCTACAATCATCTCCACTGTTGCCGAGGATGTTCAAGCAGCTGGTTCAGACACTCGTCCACCCATGCTTGACAGAACTGACTATGACTCTTGGGCTTAACGAATCAGATTGTACTGTCTTGGAAAAGAAAATGGGGTTAACATTCTCAAATCCATTGATGAAGGACCTTACCGAGTTGAAACTACTAGAGATATACTTGATACTGCTGAAGATGGAACTTTGATTTACCGAATGGACAGACCAAAGATGTATGATGAGCTTGACGATAAGGAGAAAAAGAGATTCGATGCAGATATCCGAGCTTCCAACATTATACTGCAAGGTCTACCAAAGGACATCTACAAGCTTATCAATCACAACACCGAGGCAAAAGCTGTATGGGATAATGTCAAGATGCTTCTTTCAGTGGTCTGAGCTAACTGTTGCAGACCGAGAATCACAGCTGTATGATGAATTTGAGCACTTCAAGATGAAACGAAATGAAAGTGTCTATGAGTACTATGTGAGATTTCATAAGCTGGTGAATGACATGAGGAACATCAGAATGACTATGCCTAACATTCAGATAAACTCAAAATTTGTGAACAACATGAATCCCGAATGGCACAAATTTGTTACTTCTGTGAAGCTCACTAAAGGATTGAAGAATACTACTATGCGCAACTCTATGCCTTCCTTCTTCAGAATGAGAGACATGCCATGTTTGAAAAGAGGATTCTTGAACAATTCAAAACAATGGTAGGAAGTAATTTGTTTTTCATAGGAGTCTAAGGTTATCTTTTGAGTAGTGGTTTATTTTCTTGTTTAGAGAATAGGAAGTACCTTGTTATGTAAGCTTTTCCGCCTATGTAACGGGCTGCGAT
>OU343218.1:189371666-189398716 GCA_910596185.1 Chrysanthemum makinoi | reverse complement strand
ATGGGAGTCACCCATGTCCTTTGTACTTAAACGTTTTTGGGAGTAATATATTTACCGGGTCGTTGACCTTTTACCCAAAAAAAAACAATTCAAAACAAATCCAGGAGAGACAAGCTCATCAAATGATTCAACTGCCTTCTACTCAACCATTGGGATTACCACTAAAGCTTCACAAGTTATACCCATGGGTGATGGAACTCACAAACTCATTCCCGATCCAAAGTTCAAACATGCGATGCTGATGCACCGGGGGGTAACTTCATTAATAAACTGGCTCTCCTGATTAGTCAAAACATGAATTCTCTCCCACAAACCAACAACAACCTCAGAACAGCTTCTAACCCACACAATCAAGCTACTTTCAGAGATGGGAAAATTGTTGTGCAACCATTCGAAAGACAGTATGATCAAGGAAGAGGAGGAGCTGGTAGAGGTTATGGTGGTAATCAGAATCGAGGAAGAAATGGAAATCAAGGTCAAACTAAGCCGATCAAATGCTATAACTGTGGTCGTGAGGGACACATTGCAAGGAACTGCACATCTCCAAAACGTCCACAGAATGCTGATTACTTCAGAGATAAGATGCTGCTTGTACAAGCTCAGGATAATGGTGCTGCGTTGGATGAAGAGGAGTTATTGTTTCTTGCTGAGGGCAATGCCAAGACCTATGATGCAGATGTGGATGAGCAGCCAATTTAGGAGATAGGTCACAATCATCAAAACGCCTTTCAAGTCGCTGATTGTGATGCATCGACTCTTCGATGTGGATGATGGACCTACGGCACACACAATTTTATGGCTAGCATTTCTCCAATGGTTTCTCCCAAGGTCTCTTCTTCACCAGGTGGCCCATCCAAAGACAAACTCATCTCAGAGGTATTAAAACTATACGATGATGCTGATGTACAAAAGACGCATGACAAAGTACAATCAACTGAAACTATTGAATCAAATATTGAAAACATGGGTAATATCAATGTTGTCCCATATGATCAATATGTGAAACAAAGTGAAAGTGAAATTGTATCAAGTGATGCATCTTCTGAAGTCAACAATGACTATGTTTTTATGAATACCTTTGCATGTGCCCACGATGATGCGGTTATCTCTGTACTTGAATGCCTATAAAGACCGTGTTGCTATTTATGAACAACGTGCAAAATTTGAGTTGACCACCCGTGGCAGAAAATGGATGACCAAATGCGTACAACTATTAGAAAAAGTAGGTTTAGAGAAGAAGTATTAAAACAAGAGTTAAACTCCTTACAAGAAAAACTTTCAAAAAATGCTAAGCAAAAACAAGAACTTCAAGAAAATGTTAAAATGCTTAAGCAAGAATTCGGTGCTAAGGAATCAAAACTTTTGAATGATTTTTCTAATCTAAAACCTTGAAAAACAAGCTTGAAAATAAGTTGTACATACAAGGAAACACCATTCAGACTGCTCACATGATCACTAAGCATAGAGTCCTAGGCGATAAGCATAGCATTCCCCTTGTTGAGGAACCAAATCCAGAGGTCATTAAAAAGGCTAGAAATGCTCATAAGGTTCTTTATGATGGCAAGGAAATCCTTAAACCTAGACGAAACCTAGTTGCTGAGTGCACAGAGTAAGATAAGAAATCAGATGAAATCACTAGGGAAAAGTTAAACAAGAAACTAGCTGATCCAAATGTAAAAGAAAAGAAAGTAATCATCACACCCCATGATTACAAAAAGGAGAATAGGATTGCCTTAAACAAGTTTAAGCCTCAGACATTGTTAACTCCCGAACAAGTGTTCGGGAAAATGGATTTAGATAAGCAGAAAGCTGAAAATATTGTTGAAACCAACCCCCCCCTTTGGAAAATGCCTAGAGCGACTGTGTATCCTCCAAATACACCAATGCATCTAGTTCCTAGAACAATTGCCACTAAAAGCAAGACCTTAATCAGTCAATATGTTATCTTTCAACTATTTGTTGATTTTGAGAAAACTTGCAAGAAAAGGATCACACCCACTGGTATAATTGAAGGAGAAAGAGGTTTTGAGCAAACTAAAGAATGTTATTTAACTGAAGTCATGCCTTTCTTTAAACAACTAAAAGATCACTTTGAGAGTCTTAAAAGGGGAATGAATTCAGACATTAAAGAAATGGAAAAGGAATTTGATGCTATGATAGTTGAGGTTAGTGACTATGAGCGAGCATTAAAATATAATGAGATTGAAAGGAAGAACTTGCATACACTGAATGAGAATATGATTCCTGAATGTATTGCTCAAGATGTGTTTTTCACTGCTACAACTTGTTCTATTAATGCTTCTCAATTTCATGAATTATCTGTTGCCCTGAAAGTCTCCCATGATCGTGTCATTGAGCTTGAAAAAACTAATTCTAAATTAACGGAGAAAATTGAACTGGATGATCACGACAATTTGGTTAAACATTTTTCTAAACTAGAGGCTGAGCATTTTAATTTACAACTAAAATATCAACATCTTAAAGAAAATGTCAAAACTTCAAATATCAAGACATCCTCGGATGCTCCAGAGTTTGATGCAGTTTTCAAATTAACAAACGTGATGAACAGATTCAAGCTCATTGCAACACGATCGGAAAGTTGAAAGCCCAAATCTCTCAATTAAAGGGTCAAAAGAACAATATGACAGGCTCCCAAATGCCTCCTCCTTTAGATTCTCAGAATTCTCAAACTTTTCATCTTCAAAACTTAGTTAATGCCTTACAAAAGGAAAACGAGAGTTTTCTAGAAGAAAATGAAAAAGTTAAACGACATTTTAAAGAGTTATATGATTCAATAAAAGTCACCCGTGACCAAAACAACGAAAAAATAACGTCTTTACAAAAGGAAATTGAGAATCTGAGAAGTCAGGGAAATGGGAAACTACCACTTGTTTTCAATAAGAATGTTGTCTCACAGTTAAATATATTTCTCTTCATCTTAGGAATAATGAACATGCTTTTCATGACTACTGTGCTCACCTTAAGGATAGTCTAGAATGTCTCCGTGAGATTGTCGAAGAGGATTTCATTAACAAACCTCTTGATAGTGAAATTAGGTTTGCTTGCCTCCAGGCCAAACGATCTCAAGAGCTGCTAGAATGTGTAATTGCAACATGTCCCAAATCCTTAACCTTAGGTGCAAAAGGCAAAGCTGTGATGCCTTGTTCTATGCCTAGTGCCGAGCCTTCAAACCATTCTAGGCCCGGTTTTAAGAAAGTATACATCAATGTGTCGTCTAGTAATACAGATCCTTGCACGTCTAGTTCAGGAATGCAAAAGTAGATCAACCAACTAATGTTCCCATAATTCCCTCTACAGGAGTAATCAATGACATTAAAGCGGGCAGGTCAAAGTCTCAAGACAATACAAGGAATGATAGGACCTTGCAAGCTAAAATGTGCATTGGAAGAGAGTAGAAGACCAACCTAGGATCTTTAAGCTTGAGTTGAATAAAACGAATCGTGTTGATTCTAGTATTAGCCTTAGGCGTCCTGTAATTAATTCGAATTCTGATACTATTTGCAAACCTTGTAATGATGTCTGCTTGAATTCAGTTGCTAATCATGAATGTGGTGTGAATGCTTTGTCTAATGCTGTCAAATGCCCAGTTAAAATGTTAACGCTAATAATCGTGCAAGAAGGCAAAAGGCAAAAGCGAAAGATTGTTAGAAAATAGTGGAAACCCACGGGAAGAACTTTTATAAAGATAGGTTATTATTGGATACCTTTTGGCCATAAGAATAATCAGTTTTGCTCTCAAACTGCTAAGATTATGCCCACTAGAAAATGGATGCCTCCTGGTAGAACTATTCCCTTAAGAAGTGAACATACTTTGAATAGGTCAAATACAGACACCAGCATTGCATCTATTCCCAATGATTCCATTGCTTCTACTTCGGATATGGATGTTTCTATTTCTGATGTGGGTGTTCCAATTACTGTTACTAACCAAGTGGAACCCATTCTTGCATGGGGATCCCAATTATCCAGTTATCCATTCTTGTCTGTGTTCAACTGCAGATCGTTCAAATCGTTCTATGGTACCTGGACTCAGGCTGTTCCAAGCATATGACTGGAGACCGGTCGCGGCTCATGAACCTCGTGAGCAAATTCATCGGGACAGTTAGATTCGGTAATGATCATTTCGGTGCAATTATGGGTTATGGTGATTATGTTGTTGGTGATAGTGTTATCTCTAGAGTATACTATGTGGAAGGTCTTGGTCATAATCTGTTCTCTGTCGGTCAATTCTGTGATTCGGATCTAGAAGTAGCCTTCAGAAAACATACTTGTTTTGTTAGAGAACTTGATGGTAAGGAACTTTTAAGAGGAACTCGTGGTTCAAATCTTTACACCATCTCTATCGATGATATGATGAAGTCTTCTCCAATCGGCTTGTTGTCAAAGGCTTCGAAAACAAAGTCATGGTTATGGCATCGTCGTCTCAATCACTTGAACTTCGGCACCATCAATGATCTCTCCAGAAAGGACTTAGTTGTAGGTTTACCTCGACTAAAGTATGAAAAGGATCATCTTTGTTCAGCATGTCAATTGGGAAAAAGCAAGAAGTATGCCCATAAACCCAAACCTACTAACTGTCATCAGAAGTTCTTCATAAAATTCATATGGATTTATGTGGACCAATGAGAGTGCTGAATATCTTTGGGAAGAAATATGTGTTAGTTGTGGTTGATGATTACTCTAGATTCACGTGGGTCAAGTTCTTAAGGACAAAGGATGAAACTCCAGATATCATCATCAAACTCATCAAACAGTTGCAGGTTCGACTTAACAAAACCGTCAGAATTATCCGGACGGACAATGGAACTGAGTTTGTTAACAAACAACTTAGTGAATTTTATGAAAGCATTGGAATCAACCATCAAAGAAGTGTTCCACGAACTCCTCAACGAGCGGTGTAGTTGAAGAGAAATCGAACTCTTGTCAAAGCTGCAAGGACTATGCTGATCTACTCAAAGGTTCCAATGTTTCTCTGGGCTGAAGCTATTGCCACTGCATGCTACACACAAAATCGTTCCCGATTCACACTGTGTTCATGGAAAAACTCCATATGAACTTGTCCACAACAGAAAACCTAATCTCTCTTTCCTTAGTGTGTTTGGTGCATTGTGTTATCCAACTAATAAGGGTCAAGACTTAGGCAAACTTAGAGCTAAAGCAGACATTGGAATATTTGTAGGGTATGCACCAAACAAAAGGGATACCGAATCTACAACAAAAGAACCCGAAATATCATGGAAACAATTCACGTTACGTTTGATGAGTGACGGTCAAATGGCTCTGGACAATCAGTTCGAACCCGCACTTCAAAACATTCCCATTGGTTCATCCCTTGTTCCAAACTTTTCTCAAGAAACTCCATATGTACCTCCATCTGAAGATGATTTAAAGAAATTGTTTGATCCTATGTTTGATGAACTTTATGATCCAAGTACTAATGAGGTGTCAATTCCTACAATAGAGGCTACTCATATTCTTGTGAATGAAGGCAATCCCTCAGTCTCAATATCTTTAAGTCAAGAAGCACCTGCTGCTGATCCTTCCGTCTCATCAACAAATCATCATTCTTCAAATGTACATCATGGAACTGTTTTTGGCATCAATGATGAAGTTAATCCCTTTGCTACTCACGAAGATGCTCGTTTGAAAACATATTAGCTCCTGAATCTTCATCAGAACCATCTTCTTCAGGAGACATCGACTCTGCTACTTCAGTCCCTCAACAACTACCACATGAACACCTCAGAAAATGGACTCACGATCATCCATTAGACAACATCATTGGAAATCCTTCTCGTCCAGTATCAACACGGAAACAACTTGCAACCGATGCCTTGTGGTGCTTCTTCAACTCCGTACTCTCTAAGATCGAACCAAAAGATGTCAAAACCGCCATGAATGAAGATATACGGTTCAATGCCATGCTAGATGAAATTCATGAGTTTGATCGACTTGATGTATGGGAGTTAGTACCTACTCCAGATTGTGCTATGATTATTGCTCTAAAATGGATCTTCAAAGTGAAACTTGATGAGCATGGTGATGTGTTGAAGAACAAGGCTCGATTAGTTGCTAAAGGATACCGTCAAGAGGAGGGTATAGACTTTGAAGAATCTTTTGCTCTGTTGCTTTCGAATCGAGGCAATTAGAATCTTTTGGCTAATGCTGCAAGTAAGAACATGGTAGTCTATCAAATGGACGTGAAGACGGCATTCCTGAACGGAGATCTTAAAGAAGTCGTAAATCTATGTCAGCCAACCTGCAGGCTTTGTGAATCCAGAACATCCTACCCACGTTTATCGTTTGAAGAAGGCTCTTTATGGTTTAAAGCAAGCTCCAAGGGCATGGTATGATACGCTATCAAAGTTTCTTCTATCTACGGATTCAGCAAAGGAGCAGTTGATCCAACATTGTTCACTAGAAAGTCAGGCAAACATTTAATTCATGTTCAAATTTATGTTGATGATATCATTTTTGCCTCGACTGACCCCAATGAGTGTGACCGTTTTTCAAATGAAATGAGTTCAAAATTTCAAATGTCAATGATGGGACAAATGTCATTTTCTTGGGACTACAAATTTCACAAAGTCCGGGAGGCATTTTCATAAATCAATCTAAATATGCTACTGAGATCTTAAAGAAATTTGGATTTGATTCAAGTGACCTGTTGACACTCCCATGATTGATCGAACCAAACTAGATGAGGACCACTCAGGATCATGATTGACCAAACAAAATATCGTAGTATGATTGGATCCTGATGTACCTCACGCTAGTAGACCGGACATCTTGTTCGATTTGTTTGCATGTGTGCTAGATACCAGGCTAAGCCTACCCAAAAGCACCTTGAAGCGGTTAAACGGGTCTTTCGGTATCTCCAAGGAACCATCAATATGGGACTTTGGTACCGAAGGACACGGTATGTCACTAACGACCTATGCGAGATCTTGATCATGCAGGATGACAAGATACTCGTCGAAGTACGTCTGGAGGTGCTCAGTTTTTGGGTGATAAGCTTGTGAGTTGGTCTTCAAAGAAGCAAATGAGTACTTCTATTTCCTCTACAGAAGCAGAATACATAGCCATGTCATCTTGTTGTGCTCAAATCCTTTGGATGAGATCTCAATTATCTGACTATGGCTTTGTATTTAACAAAATCCCTCTGTTCTGTGATAATAAAAGTGCTATTGCTCTTTCATGCAATAACGTTCAACACTCAAGAGCTAAGCATATCGACATTCGTCATCATTTCATCAGGGAACAAGTGGAAAGGGTGTGGTGGAACTCTATTTTGTGAGGTCTGAATATTAGTTAGCAGACATCTTCACCAAAGCTCTTCCAAGAGAACGTTTTGAGTTCATACTTCCACGACTAGGCTTGAAAAGCCTTCAACAGAAAACTCAAACGTCTTCAGGAAAAGACGAGGAGTAAAGGTCTATGCTCATCTATCTCTTGTAAATATTTATTCGAAAAACAAAATACAAAATTATAAAACTTTCAAAATCCATAAAAATCTGAAAAATTCGAAAAATCTTCAAAAAAAAAATATTGTCAATTTGTCATGTTTTTCTCGATTCGATAATATCTACGGTCTTTGTGCTGTCATTCAAAGAATGACACGGGACTTTAGATGTTGCTCGAATTCTTATAAAAAAAAATGAGAGAAAGAAAAATGGTTTATTGTCATGTCAGGCAGTAACCCGCTTTTCAAAGAAAGAACAGAGCCATACTGTATCATATTTTCAAAATTCCATGCTCTGATTCTAAAAACATTTATCTGCTGAAAACGAACTGCTATGAAAAATAACTCGGACTCTATTTTTGATAATCATCAGGACTTATTTGTCAAAATATCTATCTCTCAATCAACAACCTATGTCATTGATTGAGGGGAGAATGATTTCAATTAAATTAAAAAGTTATTTGTCATTCAATTGTTTTCAAAAGATAATCATGCATGTTTAACCAATGGAGTTTAAATCTCAAAATCAGATCCTTATCAGTTAAAACGATTTCATAATCAAGTCACAATTCTCCTCAAAAGCTTTCAAAATCAATTTAAATCTATAAGAAATCACAAATCTCAAATGATTTGATAATTGTGATAGAGGGAGAATGTGTGATTTAAATTAGATTTAAACTGATAATTCGGTAAATGGTTTTATAAGGATGTACAAGCTCTCCTTCCCACATGTGACAAACGATTTCAAATTTTCCATGCACATGTTGAGGGGGAGCATCTATCTTAAACCTATGATTTGAAACGTGATCACTTATCTCAATGTGCCGGTTCCCTCTAGTATGTGCAAAACTCTTTTCAAATCTCGAGGCACATATTGAGGGGGAGCAAAATCATGAAAACCTCATCCTTCCCCAAAATGCTTTATCTACTTGATTCGATTAGGGAAGTGATGTTGATATTTTTTAGAAAATGGTAATCAAAGAAGTTAATTCTTTCTCTTGCCTCCGTGTGGAAAACTATTTCAAATACTTGATTCACATGTTGAGGGGAGTTCTTCTTCTAAAAATATCAAAAACAATTCAGGTACAAAATGCTTTGATAATATATGTACAAGTATCTGGATTGATTTTCAAATGGTTTTCAATTGGTTCCAATGGCGATGAACAATACCAAATAGACCGACCGATTTTACTTTATGTACGGTGATATAAGGATGATAAGGTTAGGTATTGGTTCCCATGATCCCTTGCCAGCGGAGGGATCTACCCAAGGATAATCCACTAGATAGTGTAGAGTCCTTAGGTATATTGAAAAAAGGAGAAAAGTGAGATACGGGAAGAGTGCGGGACTGAGACGAGCTAGTACTGGAATAAACCCAACAAGGTTCTAGTTATGAAGTCTCGGTAAGCACTGAAGGGGTTGAAGAATGAAAAAGTAATGAATGTGAAAAGGGTGAAAAGAAATAACCCTCAATAATCAACTTAGGGCAGAAACCGGGTTCAATTCATATGCTACTTGGTGGTTACTTAGGTAACTCGGTATTGAAGACAAGGCGTCATGGACCCAGTGAGCCTTGCACTAAACTTCCCAAGCTACTCAAGTTCCTCTTAAAGGGCTTGTTTCATTCTCACGGGGAACCTACATTATCTATCGACATTCTCTTAGAGATTGTTGATATTGAAGAAGGAGACCCTAGTCTCCGATATAGGATCCAAAAATGCACAAATTGAGTCTAGAGCCACGAGATCATCAATAAATCTCATTAGGACAATTTCAATGAAGACTCTCTGTTTCACACAATGTGGAAAGAGAAATTATATCCTGAGTCCTACGCATTATCCTTGTGGTATTGCCAGAACATCGGAGTGATGTGTTTACATATTCACTGTGAAGATGGAAAGCCTTCAGGAGCCAACATCTAACAAGCTCCTGGTAGGTGGCATGTGAGATCTATTATACAGATCAACCATGTGACAACTGAACAGAAACAATGGGGCGATTCAATCTTTTGAATCAATCCTGGTTCAGGTTATGTATTGACGGATACCTTTGAAAAACCGGTCTTTGTGCTTTAAAACTCCTTTCATTAGCACGTCGACCGTGTACTAATTTTTCAAATCAAAGGTGTTTTATGATTGATAATTGATTTTCATTAAAACCTTCGTTATATTGCAAAAACAATTTCTATTGAGCAATACACGATTGTTTTTCAAATCTCTTTTCATCAATCAGTGGACTTAAATTCGCTGGTTCACTCACTCCGTGTTGTCTTCTTTGAGACGTTCCGGTTTGAGAACATCTAGAGCAGCTGCGAAACCCTGTCAAGGAAATTCTTCGAATTATACCTGATCCCAGCAGTACTTGTCTGATCAGCGAGGGAACCGTGGGCGGGCCGTGTACCTCAATTCAACGAAAGTGATCAAAGACACTTTCGTGCGATTTATTGCTAAACTGTCTTATGCAGGTACACCCCGACGTTTGCAGTGATCGAGAATGGAGCGGTCAAATCCATAGCCGCATGCTCACACAACACATTCATATCGAAAGAAATCATGATTGGTGCATCAATGACTCTGATATTCTAACTCCATGCTTCTGCTACGCTGCTGCCAATATCATGAATCAACGAAAGCTTCCGCTACTCTGATGAGAAGATATCATGATCCAGAATGTGAGCATGTCGGTCCGAAAGACACAACATCACATAATACCAACACCACAATGGATGTATCAGAGATTTTCTATTAGCTGATGATCTCAAAAGCTGGCTCAACATTATTTATCACGTGGATCAGTAAAAGACCTCCACTTGGATTAACCAAACATGCAATGAGTGGAATCAATGACTACGAGCTTCGAGCAAGTACTACATCAAGAATGCAAGATCAGTTGTTAATGTAATATCTGATTGTATTCAATGTCATTTTGGTATATGTTTGAGGTGACCTCCCTTAGGGGGAGATTGTTAGGAATTAGAAATTCCCGGTATTAAAGAGTCGGTCACCTCAAGTATATGTAATCGTAGAATGCTCGTAGTCATAGTACTTTTATGTTAAGTAGTATTTAGTTTAGTAACACCGTGGAGGACGGACGGGTCTTTACCCACTGTATGCCTGATCCACAGCCCATTGTGTGGCGTTTTATTGTAAGACTATAAATACTCTCTACCTTCCAAGGTAGAGAGTTGGAGCTCATAATAAGAATTTTCTTTCTCTCACTAAAGTTCCCTAAACCTCTAACTTTCTCTCTCTAGAATTCCACTTATATGCCTACTTTGTGTTATGGTTTGATGTGTATGTGAAATCCAATATCCTACATTTTTTTTTAAAGTTCTCTTGTATTCTTGATGTTTTTCCTTCTATTCTAGGGTTGGGTTTAATAAATTTGATGTTAACAGAAAAGTTGTAATGTATTTTGGGAGTATAAATAATTTGCAAAGAGATTAAAGATCGATCAAACTTTGTAACAACTATGATCCTCACAGAATGTAGCTTTTCACTTTTGTACCTATAACACAAACACTAAAATTACTAAAATCTAATGGCGCATACATAAAAGAAAAAAAAATAAAAAATCAAATCCGCATGTCTAATTTTACCAACCATAACTAAACTACTAGTTTATTGTGCCTTAATGGTGCCCTTAAATGACCCCCACGGTATCCCTCTTGTACCCGCCACCACATCCCAAAACATCAACCACTCGCCACCAACCCTTGTTTCCACTTTTTCGGCCACCATTTGCCTCATTATCAATGGCTGTAGTACCCTGCTGCCGAAGTTTCCTGCTCTTAATATCACTCATATCCACCTTAGTTGGAAACTTGCTTGACCTAGACCCAAACATAAACATCATAAATCAAGACTTGCACGGAAATGACTTTGTCGAGTCTTTAGGCAATGACTTTGACCTCAAAGTGCTTGGCCTAGAAGTAGTTTTCGACACCATGTATCGAAAAAAGATCGAGTTACGAGACCGAAATAGAGGGTTTGTTTGCCTTTTTGTCCTGGCTTCCCAATAGGTTGTCGAAAGAAACCACCTTTCCACAAAAACAATGTTTTTGAGGTATATTGACATATGAATTATCACGACTCCATTCTTCACTGAAAAACCCTAAGAAATCTTGATCAGGCGGCGAGGGAGGACGAAAGCGAACTATGATTACGGTCTTGCATATGAAAGCTAGATAAAGAAAGTGTCTCCTCAATGTCGTCGATGATATCATGACCTTGCATGGTGTTAATTTATTTTTTGTGTTCAACGATTTCTTGGAGTTCTATTTGCTAATGAATTACAAATTTGTGTTTAAATGTGTTTTTAAGATCGGTATTGTGTATATATATATATATATATATATATATATATATATATATATATATATATATATATATATATATATATATATATATATATATATATATTGGATATTAGATTTCACATACACATCAAACCAAACACAAAGTGGGCGTATAAGTGGAGTTCTAGAGAGAGAAAGTTAGAGGTTTAGGGAACTTAGTGAGAGAAAGTGAAAGATATTATTATGAGCTCCAACTCTCTACCTTGGGAGGTAGAGAGTATTTATAGTCTTACATAAGCGCCACACACGGGTTTGGATGCGGCATACGATGGGTAAAGACCCGTCCGTCCTCCGCGGTGTTACTTAACTAAATACTACTTAACTAAATATAACTATGACTACGAGCTTTCTAACGATTACATATACTTGAGGTGACCGACTCTTTAATACCGGGAATTTCTAATTCCTAACAATCTCCCCTAAGGGAGGTCACCTCAAACATATACTAAAATGACATTGAATACAATCGGATATTACATTAACAATTGATCTTGCATTCTTGATGTAGTACTTTGCTCGAAGCTTCGTAGTCATTGATTCCACTCATTGCATGTTTGGTTAATCCAAGTGGAGGTCTTTTCCTGATCCACGTGATAATAATGTTGGGCCAGCTTTTGAGATCATCAGCTAATAGAAAATCTCTGATACATCCATTGTGGTGTTGGTATTATGTGATGATGTGACTTTAGGACCGACATGCTCACATTCTGGATCATGATATCTTCTCATCAGAGTAGCGGAAGCTTTAGTTGATTCATGATATTGGCGGCGCGTAGCGAAGCATGGAGTGATAATATCAGAGTCATTGATGCACTAATCATGATTTCTTTTGAGATGAATGTGTTAGTGAGCATGCGGCTATGGATTGACCGCTTCATTCGATCATTACTGCAACGTCGGGGTGTACCTGCATAAGGCAGTTAGCAATAAAGCGCACGAAAGTGTCTTTGATCACTTTCGATGAATTGAGGTACACGGCCCACGGTTCCCCGTTGATCATACAAGTCTTTACTGTGATCAGGTATAATTCGAAGAATTTCCTTGTGAGGGTTTCGCAGCTTGCTCTATTTGTTCTCAAACCGGAACGTCTCAAAGAAGACAACACGGAGTGAGTGAACCGGTAATTCGATCCAGCGATTGATGAAAAGAGTTTTTGAAAAACAATCGTGTATTGCTCAATAGAAATTGTTTTTGCAATATAACGAAGTTTTAATGAAAATCAATTATCAATCATAAAACACCTTTTGATTTGAAAAATTAGTACACGGTCGACGTGCTAATGAAAAGAGTTTTAAAGCACAAAGACGGGTTTTTCAAAGGTATCCGTCAATCCATAACCTGAACCAGGATTGATTCAAAAGATTGAATAACCCCATTGTTTCTGTTCAGTTGTCACATGGTTGATCAGTATAATAAATCTCACATGCCACCTACCAGGAGCTTGTTAGATGTTGGCTCCAGAAGGCTTTCCATCTTCACGGTGAATATGTAAACACATCACTTTCGGATGTTCTGCAATACCACAAGGATAATGCGTAGGACTCAAGATATAATCTCTCTTTCCACATTGTGTGAAGCAGAGAGTCTTCATTGAAAGTGTCCTAATGAGATTTATTGATGATCTCGTGGCACTAGACTCAATTTGTGCATATTTGGATCCTATATGGAGACTAGGAGAGGTCTCCTCCTTCAATATCAACAATCTCTAAGAGAAAGTCGATAGATAATGTCGGTTCCCGTGAGAATGAAACAAGTCCTTTTAAGAGGAACTTGAGTGGTTTGGAAGTTGAAGTGCAGTGCGTCACTGGGTCCATGACGTCTTGTCTTCAATACCGATGTTACCATCAGTTGCATATGAATTGAACCCGGTTTCTGCCCTAAGGTTGAATAAATGGAGGGCTATTTGTTTTCACCCTTTTCTCATTCAATTCTTTTTAATTCTTCAACCCCTTCAGGGCTTACCGAGACTTCATAGCAAGAACCTTGTTGGGTTTATTCCAATACTAGCTCAGTCTTAGTCCGCACTCTTCCCATATCTCATTTTCTCCTTTTATCATCATACCTAAGAACTCTACACTAACTAGTGGATAGTCCACTGGGTAGATCCCTCTAGTTCTGGCGGATCATGGGAACACATACCTAACCTTATCGTCCTTATATCACCATACATAATGTAAAGTTGGTGGGTCTTTTTGGTATTGTTCATCTGCCATAGGAACCAATTGAAAACCATTTGAAAATCAATCAGATACTTATGATATATTATCAAAGCATTTTGTACCTGAATTGTTTTGATATTTTTAGAAGAAGAACTCCCCCTCAACATGTGAATCAAGTATTTGAAATAGTTTTCCACGGAGCAGAGAAGAATTAACTTCTTTTGATTACCATTTAAAGAAATATCAACATCACTTCCCTAATCGAATCAAGTAGATAAAGCATTTTGGGAAAGGATGAGGTTTTCATGATTTTGCTCCCCCTTAATATGTGCCTCGAGATTTGAAAAGAGTTTTGCACATACTAGAGGAACCTGCACCTTGAGATAAGTTATCACGTTTCAAATCATAGGTTTAAGATAGATGCTCCCCTCAACATGTGCATGGAAAATTTGAAATCGTTTGTCACATGTGGGAAGGAGAGCTTGTACATCCTTATAAAACCATTTACGGAATTATCAGTTTAAATCCAATTTAAATCACACATTCTCCCCGATCACAATTATCAAATCATTTGAGATTTGTGATCTCTTATAGATTTAAATTGATTTTGAAAGCTTTTAAGGAGAATTGTGACTTGATTATGAAAGCGTTTTAGCTGATAATGATCGGATTTTAAGACTTTAAACTCCATTGATAAAACATGCATGAATATCTTTTGAAAACAATTGAATGCCAAATAACTTTTTAATTTAATTGAAATCATTCTCCCCTCAATCAATGACATAGGTTGTTGATTGAGAGATTGATATTTTGACAAATAAGTCAGATGATTATCAAAAATAGAGACTGAGTTATTTTTCAAAGCAATTAGTTTTCAGCAGATAAATGTTTAAAGAATCAGAGCATGGAATTTTGAAAACATGATAAAGTATGGCTCTGTTCTTTCTTTGAAAAAGCGGGTTCTTTGAAATGACAATAAACCATTGTTTCTCTTTCTCCCAAAAAATAATTTTTGATTTTTTGATTTTTTTTTTTTTTTTTTTTTTTTTTAAATTCGAACAACATCTAAAGTCCCGTGTCATTCTTTGAATGACAACATCAAAGACCGTAGATATTATCGAATCGAGAGAAACATGACAAAATGACAATATTTTTTGAAGATTTTTCGAATTTTTCAAATTTTTATGGATTTTGAAAGTTTTATATTTTTTCTATTTGATTTTTGAAGGTTTTATAATTTTGTATTTTGTTTTTCGAATAAATATTTACAAGAGATAGATGAAGATAGACCTTTACTCCTCGTCTTCCTCCTGAAGACGTTTGAGAGTTTCTGGTTGAAGACTTTTCAAGCCAAGGCGTGGAAGAATAAACTCAAAACGTTCTCTTGGAAGAGCTTTGGTGAAGATGTCGCTAGCGATATTCAGATCTCACAAAATAGAGTTCCACCACACCTTTTTCCACTTGTTCCATGATGAAATGATGTCGAATGTCGATATGCTTTGCTCTTGAGTGTTGAGCGTTGTTGCATGAGAGAGCAATAGCACTTTTATTATCCATACTGAGGGATTTTGTTGAATTCAAAGCCATAGTCGGATAATTGAGATCTCATCCATAAGACTTGAGCACAACAAGATGACATGGCTATGTATTCAGCCTCTGTAGAGGAAATAGAAGTACTCATTTGCTTCTTTGAAGACCAGCTCACAAGCTTATCACCCAAAAGCTGAGCACCTCGGGCGTACTTCGACGAGTATCTTGACATCTGCATGATCGCATCTGCATAGGTACATTAGTGACATACCGGTGTCCCGGTACCAAAGTCCCATATTGATGGTTCCTTGGAATATAGAAAGACCCGTTTAACCGCTTCAAGGTGCTTTTAGTAGGCTTAGCACGGTATCTAGCACACATGCAACAGCGAACAAGATGTCGGTCTACTAGGCTGTGAGGTACATCAAGGATCCAATCATACTACGATATTTTGTTTGGTCAATCATGATGCCTGAGTGGTCCTCATCTAGTTTGGTTCGATCAATCATGGGAGTGTCAACAGGGTCACTTGAATCAAATCCAAATTTCTTTAAGATCTCAGTTGCATATTTAGATTGATTTATGAAAATGCCTCCGGGACTTTGTGAAATTTGTAATCCCAAGAAAAATGACATTTGTCCCATCATTGACATTTGAAATTTTGAACTCATTTCATTAGAAAAACGATCACATTCCATTGGGTCGGTCGAGGCAAAAATAATATCATCAACATAAATTTGAACATGAGTTAAATGTTTGCGACTTCTGGTGAACAATGTTAGATCAACTGCTCCTTTGCTAAATCCGGTTGATAGAAGAAACTTTGACAGCGTATCATACCATGCCCTTGGAGCTTGCTTTAAACCATAAAGGGCCTTCTTCAACCGATAAACGTGAGTAGGATGCTCTTGATTTACAAATCCTTCAGGTTGGCTGACGTAAGCGACTTCTTTAAGATCTCCGTTCAGGAATGCCGTCTTAACGTCCATTTGATAGACTACCATGTTCTTACTTGCAGCATTAGCCAAAAAGATTCTAATTGCCTCGATTCGAGCCACGGGAGCAAAAGATTCTTCAAAGTCTATACCCTCCTCTTGACGGTATCCTTTAGCAACTAATCGAGCCTTGTTCTTCAACACATCACCATGCTCATCAAGTTTCACTTTGAAGATCCATTTTAGAGCAATAATCATAGCACAATCTGGAGCGGTACTAATTCCCATACATCTAGTCGATCGAACTCATGAATTTCATCTTGCATAGCATTGAACCGGCTATCTTCATTCATGGCGGTTTTAACATCTTTTGGTTCGATCTTAGAGAGTACGGAGTTGAAGAAGCACCATAAGGCATCGGTTGCAAGTTGTTTCCGTGTGGATCTTGGGCGAGAGGATTTCCAATGATGTTGTCTAATGGATGATCGTGAGTCCATTTTCTGAGGTGTTCATGTGGTAGTTGTTGAGGGACTGAAGTAGCGAGTCGATGTCTCTCCGAAGAGGATGGTTTCTGAATGAAGATTCAGGAGCATATATGTTTTCAAATGGAGCATCTTCAGGATTAGCAAAGGGATTAACTTCATCATTGATGCAAGAAACAGTTCCATGATGTACATTTGAAGAATGATGATTTGTTGATGAGGCGGAAGGATCAGTCGAAGGCTTCTTGACTTAAAGATATTGAGCTGAGGATTGACTTCATTCACTGGAATATGAGCCACCTCTGTTGTAGGGATCAACACCTCATTAGTACTCGGATCATAAAGTTCATCAAACATAGGATCAAACAATTTCTTTAAATCATCTTCAGGTGGAGGTACATATGGAGTTTCTTGAGAAGAGTTTGGAACAAGGGATGAACCAATTGGACTGATTTGAAGTGCCGGTCCAGAACTGAATTGTTGGAGGCCCGTTTGACCGGTCGACTCATCAAGCGTAGCGTGAATTGTTTCCATGATGTTTCGGGTTCTTTTGTTGTAGATTCGGTATCCCTTTTGTTTGGTGCATACCCTACAAATACTCAATGTCTGCTTTAGCTCTAAGTTTGCCTAAGTCTTGACCCTCATTAGTTGGATAGCACAATGCTCCAAACACACGAAGGAAGGAGAGATTAGGTTTTCTGTTGTGGACAAGTTCATATGGTGTCTTTCCATGAGCAGTGTGAATCGGGAGCGATTTTGTGTGTAGCATGCGTGGCAATAGCTTCGGCCCAGGAGAAACATTGGAACTTTTGAGTAAATCGGCATTGTTCTAGCGGCTTCTACAAGAGTTCGATTTCGCCTTTCAACTACACTACGTTACTGTTGAGGAGTTAGTGGAACACTTCTTTGATGGCTGATTCCTCTTTCATAAAATTCACTAAGTTGTTTGTTAACAAACTCAGTTCCATTATCTGTCGGATAATTACGGCGGTTTTGTTAAGTCGAACCTGCAGCTGTTTGATGAGTTTGATGATGATATCGGGAGTTTCATCCTTTGTCCTTAAGAACTTGACCTAGGTGAATCTAGAGTAATCATCAACTATAACTAACACATATTTCTTCCCAAAGATATTATGCACTCTCATTGGTCCACATAAATCCATATGAATTGTATGAAGAACTTCGATGACAGAGTTAGTAGGTTTGGGTTTATGGGCATACTTCTTGCTTTTCCCAATTGACATGCTGAACAAAGATGATCCTTTTCATACTTTAGTCGAGGTAAACCTACAACTAAGTCCTTTCTGGAGAGATCATTGATGGTGCCGAAGTTCAAGTGATTGAGACGTCGATGCCATAACCATGACTTTGTTTTTGAAGCCTTTGACACCAAGCAAATTGGAGAAGACTTCATCATATCTTCTATAGAGATGGTGTAAAGATTTGAACCACGAGTTCCTCTTAAAAGTTCCTTACCATCAAGTTCTCTAACAAAACAAGTATGTTTTCTGAAGGCTACTTCTAGATCGAGTCACAGAATTGATCGACAGAGAACAGATTATGACCAAGACCTTCCACATAGTATACTCTAGAGATAACACTATCACCAACAACATAATCACCATAACCCTTAATTGCACCGAAATGATCATTACCGAATCTAACTGTCCGATGAATTTGCTCACGAAGTTCATGAGCCGCGACCGGTCTCCAGTCATATGCTTGGAACAGCCTGAGTCCGGTACCACATAGCGATTTGAATGATCTGCTATTGAACACAGACAAGAATGGATAACTGGATAATTGGGATCCCCATGCAAGAATGGGTTCCACTTGGTTAGTAACAGTAATTGGAACACCCACATCAGAAACGGAAACATCCATATCAGAAGTAGAAGCAATGGAATCATTGGGAATAGATGCAATCCTGGTGTCTGTATTTGACCTATTCAAAGTATGTTCACTTCTTAAGGGAATAGTTCTACCAGTAGGCATCCATTTTCTAGTGGGCATAATCTTATGGCCAAAAGGTATCCAATAATAACCTATCTTTATAAAAGTTCTTCCTGTGGGTTTCCACTTTTTTCTAACAATCTTTCGTTTTTGCCTTTTTGCCTTATTTGCACGATTATTAGCGTTAACAATTTTAACTGGGCATTTGATAGCATTAGACAAAACATTCACACCACATTCATGATTAGCAACAAAATTCAAGCAGACATCATTACAAGGTTTGCAAATAGTATCGAATTGAATTAATTACAGATGCGCCTAAGGCTAATACTAGAATCAACACGATTAGTTTTATTCAACTCAAGCTTAAAGTTCCTAGATTGGTCTTCTACTCTCTTCCAATGCACATTCTTAGCTTGCAAGGTCCTATCATTCCTTGTATTGTCTTGAGACTTTGACCTGCTCGCTTTAAAGTCATTGATTACTCCTGTAGAGGGAATGGAAACATTAGTTGGTTGATCTAGTTTTGCATTCCTGAACTTGATGTGCAAGGATCTGAAGTACTAGAAGGCACATTAGTGTATACTTTCTTAAGGCTGTGATTTGAGCTTTTTGAGAGCACACTGACGTTCATTTTCTTAGTACTAACATATCTGGAATCTGAACTACTTGAAGGCACATTAGTGTTTCCTTTCTTAAGACTAGGCATAGAACGATTTCTGCTTGGAACTAGGCATAGAACAAGGCATCACACCTTTGCCTTTTGCACCTAAGGTTAAGGATTTGGGACATGTTGCAATTACACATTCTAGCAACTCTTGAGATCGTTTGGCATGGAGGCAAGCAAACCTAATTTCACTATCAAGAGGTTTGTTAATGAAATCCTCTTCGACAATCTCACGGAGACATTCTAGACTATCCTTAAGGTGAGCACAGTATTCATGAAAAGCATGTTCATTATTCCTAGATGAGGAGGAATATATTTAACTGTCACAGTGTATTTGCAATCTAAGGGTGACTTTGAGACAACATTCTTATTGAAAACAAGTGGCGGTTTCCCATTTCCCTGACTTCTCAGATTCTCAATTTCCTTTTGTAAAGACGTTATTTTTCGTTGTTTTGGTCACGGGTGACTTTTATTGAATCATATAACTCTTTAAAATGTCGTTTAACTTTTTCATTTTCTTCTAGAAAACTCTTGTTTTCCTTTTGTAAGGCATCAACTAAGTTTTGAAGATGAAAAGTTTGAGAATTCTGAGAATCTAAAGGAGGAGGCATTTGGGACCCTGTCATATTGTTCGTTTGACCCTTTAATTGAGAGATTTGGGCTTTCAACTTTCGATCGTGTTGCTGAGCTTGAATCACGTTCATCACGCGTTTGTTAATTTGATAAACTGCATCAAACTCTGGAGCATCTGAGGATGTCTTGATATTTGAAGTTTTGACATTTTCTTTAAGATGTTGATATTTTAGTTGTAAATTAAAATGCTCAACTTCTAGTTTAGAAAATTGTTTAACCAAATTGTCGTGATCATCCAGTTCAATTTTCTCGTTTAGTTCAGAATTAGTTTTTCAAGCTCAATGACACGATCATGGGAGACTTTCGGTGCAACCGATAATTCATGAAATTTGGAAGCATTAATGGAACAATTTGTAGCGATGAAAAACACATCTGAGTAATACATTCAGTGATCAGGTTCTCATTTAGTGTATGCAAGTTCTTCCTCTCAATCTCATTATATTTTAGTGCTCGCTCATAGTCACTAACTTCAACTATCATTGCATCAAATTCCTTTTCCATTCCCTTAATATCAGTTTCTATCCCTTTTTAAGACTCTCAAAGTGATCTTTTAGAAGTTTAAAGAAAGGCATGACCTCATTTAAATAACATTCTTTCATTTGCTCAAAACCTCTTTCTCCTTCGTAATACCGTGGGTGTGATCCTTTTCTTGCAAGTTTTCTCAAAATCAACAAATAGTTGAAGTATAACATATTGGCTAATTAAGGTCTTGCTTTTAGTGGCAATTGTTCTAGGAACAAGATGCATTGGTGTATTAGGAGGATACACGATTCGCTCTAGGCATTTTCAAAGAGGAGGGTTTGTTTCAACAATATTTTGACTTTACGCTTATCTAAATCCATTTTCCAGAAAACTTGTTAGGGAGTCAACAATGTCTGAGGTTTAAACATGTTCAAGGAAATCCAGTTTTCCTTCTTGTAATCATGGGGTGTGATCTTTATTTTCTTCTCTCTACATTTAGGATCATCTAATTTCTTGTTCATCTTTTCCTTAGTGACTTCATCTGATTTCTTATCTTCCTCAATGCACTCAACGCAACTAGGTTTCTGTCTAGGTTTTAGGATTTCATTGCCATCATAAAGAACCTTATGAGCATTTCTAGCCCTTTTAATGACCTCTGGATTTGGTTCCTCAACAAGGGAATGCTATGCTTATCGCTTAGGACCCTATGCTTAGTGATCATGTGGCGTCTGAATGGTGTTTTCTTGTATGTACAACTTGTTTTCAAGTTTGTTTTTCAAAGTTTTCAGATTAGAAAAATCTTTCAAGAGTTTTGATTCCTTTGCATTAAATTCTTGCTTAAGCATTTTCACATTTTTTGAAGTTCTTGTTTTTGCTTAGCAGTTTTAGAAAGTTTTTCTTGCAAGGAATTTAACTCTTGTTTTAATACTTCTTCTCGAAAATTACTTTTTCTAATAATTGTATGCACTTGGTCATCCATTTCCTGCTCACGAGTGGTCAACTCAAATTTAGCACGTTGTTCATAAATAGCAACACGTTCTTTATAGGCATTTAATTCAGATATTACAGAATCATCAGGGGCACAGGCAGTGTATTCATCAAAATATAGTCATTGTTGACTGCAGGAGATGCATCACTTGGTACAACTTCACTTTCACTTTGTTTCACATATTGATCATATGGGACAACATTGATATTACCCATATTTTCACTATTTGATACAAAAGTTTCAGTTGATAGTACTTTGTCATGCATCTTTTGCACATCGGCATCATCGTATAGTTTTAGTACCTCTGAGATGAGTGTGTCTTTGGATGGGCCCGCCTGTGTTGAAGAGGAGACCTTGGGAGAAACCATTGGAGAAATGCTAGCCATAAAGATTGTGTGTGCAGTAGGTCCAACATCCACATCAGAATCGTATGCATCACAATGTCAGCGACTTGAAAGGCATTCGATGATTGTGACCTATCTCTGAATGGTTGCTCATCCACATCGCATCATAGGTCTTGGCATTGCCCTCGGCAAGAAACAACAATTCCTCTTCATCCAAAGTAGCACCATTATCCTGAGCTTGCACAAGCGGCATCTTATCTCTGAAGTAATCAGCATACGTGGACGCTTTGGAGCTGTGCAGTTCCTTGCAATGTGTCCCTCACCACCACAATTATAACATTTGATCGGCTTAGCTTGACCTTGATTACCATTCCTTCCTCGATTACGATTAACAACATAACCTCTACCGCTCCACCTCTTCCCGATCATTTGTCTTTCTGAGGCTGGTTGCACCACGATCCTCCCATCTTTACAGTTAGCTTGATTGTGTGGGTTAGATCTGTTCGAGGTTGTTATTGGTTAGTGGGAGAGAATTCATGTTTTGACTGATCAGAAGAGCTAGTTGATTAATGAAATTCCCCACGTGTGCATCGACATCGGCTTGTTTGAACATAGGATCAGGAATTAGTTTGTGATTACCATTTCCCATGGGTATGACTTGTGAGGCTTTGGTTGTGATTCCGATGTTTGAATAGAAGGCGGTTGAGTCATTAGACGAGCTTGTCTCTCCACTGTTTGGTTTTGAGGCGATTAAGAACCAATTATTCAAACATAGCATGTCTCTCATTCTGAAGGAGGAAGGCATAGAGTTGCTCATAGTTTGTATTCTTCAATCCTTTAGTGAGCTTCACGGAGGTGACAAACTTGTGCCATTCGGGATTCATGTTGTTCACAAATTTTGAGTTGGTGCTGAATGTTAGGCATAGTCATTCAGATGTTCCTCATGTCATTCACCAACTTATGAAATCTCACATAGTACTCATAGACACTCTCATCTGGTTTCATCTTGAAGTGTTCAAATTAGTCATAGAGTTGTGATTCTCTGTCTTCCATAGTTAATTCTGAACCTAAGAGAAGCATCTTGACATTATCCCATATTGCCTTTGCTTCGGTGTTGTGATTGATCAGCTTGTAGATGTCTTTAGGAAGACCTTGAAGAACAATGTTAGAAGCCATGATATCAGCATCGAATCTCTTTTTCTCCTTATCATCAAGCTCATCATACATCTTTGGTCGTCCATTCCGTAAATCGAGTTCCATCTTGCGTATCAAGTACATCTCTAGTCGTCTCAACTCGACACGGTCCTTCATCAATGGATTTGAGAATGTTGACACCATTTTCCTTTCAAGGCAGTACAATCTGATTCGTTGAGCCCAAGAATCGTATGGTCGTTCTGTCAAGCATGGGTGGGCGAGTATCGAACCGAGCTTGCTTGAACATCCTCGGCAACAGTGGAGATGATAGTAGGAGCGTTGGTAGACATGTTAACAGATTATACGGGATTTTATAACTCTATGATTAAACCGGAAAATAGATTCTTTCACGGGATTTTACTAAATCAAGAGAAAACGTAAACAATCACCCAAATTAAGCTAGAAGATAATGCACCAAGTCGCTAACACCTAATTCGCTACAACCCCAAGTCGCTAAAGTTCCAAGTCGCTATACAAATGCAAGTCGCTAAGTAGTAACTCGCTAAGCTTCCCTCAAGTAAGCTAGCAAAATTTTGTCAGCAATTCGCTACTCAAGTCGCTAAAACTTCAAGTCGCTAAAGAGCAACTCGCTCTGAGACCAAGTCGCTACCACCAAGTAAGCTACCCGTAGTGGAGAGTCCACTACTTGTACTGTAGTCGCTAGGTCTAAGTCAGCTAGCTCCAATGTAACTTCGCTACAAAATTGTGAAGCAAGTCGCTACGAAGAAAGAAGTCCGTGTGTCAAGTTGCTAGCAAGAAAAACCACATAAACATCACTTTTCAATCCAAAAACAACCCAACCAAGATGATTCAAGCTTACCAAATGAAATCCTAAACACTTGTGATGATTCTAAACATAAAAGTACTAACAAAATCCAAGCTTTAACACAAGAAATCAACCAAATGATGCACAAACCACTAAACTTTTTCAAACTCAAAAACCACCTAAAAACCACTAGAAATCCAAAGATGTGCAAGATATGATCTAACCATGGCTCTTGATACCAATTGTTGGATATTAGATTTCACATACACATCAAACCATAACACAAAGTAGGTGTATAAGTGGAATTCTAGAGAGAGAAAGTTAGAGGTTTAGGGAACTTTAGTGAGAGAAAGTGAAAGATATTATTATGAGCTCCAACTCTCTACCTTGGGAGGTAGAGAGTATTTATAGTCTTACATAAAAGCGCCACACAGCGACGCTGTGGATCGGGCATACAGTGGGTAAAGACCCGTCAGTCCTCCACGGTGTTACTTAACTAAATACTACTTAACTTAAAATAACTACGACTACGAGCTTTCTAACGATTACATATACTTGAGGTGACCGACTCTTTAATACATGGAATTTCTAATTCCTAACATAATATATATATATATATATATATTATATATATTATAATAGTATATAGTCCGGTCTAGAGAAAAGTGTAATTAGAGAGAAAAGTGAGAAAAAAAGTTTCAGGGTAGATTATGTAAACATTCCAAACTTCAGGGGTAGTCAATGAAAAAACAAAAAATAGAAGTAATTGACACGCCCTTTCACACAGACACTCCCGTTTCACACACTTACCACCCACCATCACCACCGTCGCACCGTCTTCCGTCGCCACCAACTTCCGTCGCCACCATCTCATCGCCACCATCATCTCCACCACTCACATCACCACCATCATCTCCACGCCACTATCAATCCACCGTCCTGGAGAATGAAAATTAATTACTATACCTCTGGTCTTAGTGTTGGCTGTTCTTATTTGATTCACATGTTCAATTGACCAATTTCAAGGTATAAATTTCTTTTATTAATTGATTGATTGATCTGTTAGCCTATTGATGCACATCCTCAATATTAGGTTTACTGAATTTGTAATCTCATTGATTTGTTTTGATTGTTAGTTTTATTGTCTTTGAATTAGTTAGTTTTATGATTGACCTAATTAGAGGCCACTTCAGCAATCAGGTTGAAGCTATCGTTAGGTTTTGGTGAAATGGTGAATTTGTTGTGATGACGTCACCAATCAATGGTGCAAGAGGTAAGTTGTGACGTGAGATTAAGTTTAGTGAATTGTTAGGTCTTAGGCATTTTTTGAGTTTCAGTATACACATTTTAGTGCATCTGAGTAAACTAATATGTTATAACATATTAGAGCATCAATGAGGATGATTAGAGCATCAAATGTTTATGATTAGAGCATCTCATAAAACGTTAGGGCTTCAAGTGTGAGTGATTAAAGGATCGTTAATTACGACATCTATAGAATATGATTAGAGCATTTGCTTATTTGATTAGTGCATCAACGTTTCATGAAACTATCATATGTTTGTTTGTTTAGTGCATCATTGTGAAAATTATGTTTAGTGCATAAAAAATATATGTTTAGTGCATCCGTGAACATATTAGAGCATCCGTGAGTGTGGTTAGGGCAACAATGATTGTGATTAGTGCATTGTTAGACATTTAGAGCATTCATGTTTTTATTCTTGTACTTCGTAATTTTATAGACTGTAGCTTTCTTTCAGTAGAAGATATTAGGGCATGTTAGTGTGATTAGTGCATTGAAAAATGTTCAAATAAGATTACGCCCAATTTTGCTCAAGAAAACCAAGAAATACAGACACAAAAGCTTAAAAGCGGGAAAATAATACATGTTTGTTTTGATTACCGTGCATCCTTTTTGATCATATCCCTCAATCAAAAACGCATGATAACATTGTATATTGTCCCTTTGTGCTTATAGAGTATGTGTATTGGAACCCGTCACTCACCACACAAAGCAAGAGCAAGTTTAATGATGCTAAGAAAGCCCAAATTGGTGCAGATAAAGCCTACAGAACCTGCATTTATAACCATCTCAGAGTGTATTTTAGGTAATATCAAGAGTTCAGCCGTCCAAACTCCAAATTTGAGAGCCGACCTTTAATCAGAAAAGTAAATCTATTGCTAGCTTATATAATTAATGAACTTGAAATAGATTTAAAATGAGGTGTTTATTGTGTTAGAATTGTATTGTATTGACAAAGTGCAGAAGCTACCATAGTTGTCTCAGTAGAAACAATCCCGCGGGTAATTAACAAGCAACTGAAATAGTAAAATTAGTATTTTAGTATTTGTAGCTTAGTTTTGCCTCTTTTTATGCAGAACTATCAACGTAAACCTTATATTACAACGCCTAAGATAACTCTTTAGACATCATTGACTAAACGGAACCAAATATTGAAATAGAACAGCAATAAAAAAGTTTCAAATTTCAAGGCTAGACCTTTAAACAAGAAGGTATGAACATCACCATCACTGATAAGAATGTTTACTCCGATAAATGATAATAGGTTTTCAACATTCCGTTTCGTTAACTTTATACCATGTTCCCCTTGCAATACTTCTAGTTACTTGAAAGTAAAGGAGAGTTGGGGCTGTTCTGTAACAAAAAACGACAAGTCACCATTCCTCAAGAATTTCATTTTGCAACTAACAAGAGTTCCACCAAAACACCGATAAACGCTGAATTATGGTGTATTACACATTTGGGTTGGAGACACTACATCACTGACCAGGTAATTCCTACACGTAAAATTATAAAGCGCGTAACGCATAATTGCATGCTAAGAATTATATTATCTGTTACATGGTATGCATTATTAGTGGCAAAATGGGTCACGTTTCAAATAGTTATCCTTTTAACTAATGTGTATTATCTTCATGCATCTGTTAACAGATTGGTGCATCTCTTCACAAATTGGTGCATCTATTAACATAGACACTAGGTACAAGAAGGTGTATTTGTTAACAAATTGGTTTCCTTCTTCCACTCTCAGGTGAAGCCGATAGTTCTTCAGTTGCTCGTATTCTTGGATGCATG
>OU343218.1:189323967-189371566 GCA_910596185.1 Chrysanthemum makinoi | reverse complement strand
TGTGGCAGCTTGTAGTATAAGGTCATTTTACTCATATTTTTCTTTACATCACACAATTGTTTTAAAAAATCATACACTATAGATACACTAATGTGTAATACAGATGCATTAATATCTACCTTTTGATGCACTAATATCTACCTCAAGATCAGTTGAGTCTGCTTATCTAGAGGTTTTAAGTTTTAGAACGAATTTTGGATTACTTAATTAGGTGCTTATTTGTATTGTAATGTGTTTTTAGTTTGATTGTTAAGTTCATAAGCTGTTAAAAGATCAATTGATTCATCTGTTGCGTGAAATTAGTAGTTTGGTTACTAGAAGTTGCGGATATTTTTACATAAATTGTTTGGCAAAATGATAGGTTAGACTCTACCATCTGATCTTGAGGGCGAAAGTTGTTGCTGATGTGTTTGGTTAAAGAACTATATACACATGTGATAAGATCGTTTATAAGCTCAGCTAGGGATAACAATAACATATACATACACAGTGGAATAATAAAGAACATCAATGTTATTGCTAAAGGTTTTCATTCACTTACACTAACTAACCTTAGACGTTTATAGGAACACGTGTACTAACTAAACTAATAACCTAGGCGTTTACATGAACATACGCCTAGGACACACACACACCTTTACTAGAAGTCTACATTATGGAAAACTTAATTAAAAACCTACACCTATGTCCTCTTTATATACTAGAGAATAAGGACTAAATAATAAAACTTCCATTGCAAGCAAGTCCTTCCATCTTTTAGTAGGTTTCCTTCTTGTCATATTAAGTCCCTCTTGTTTCATTCTTTTTGTCTTTATCAACTCAAACTTATAATTCCCAACAATCTTCCCCTAGTTGATAATGACAAAACCATTCTTGAACGAACTTCCCTAGACGAAGTAGAGAAATTGAGATCAGGGATCTCACCATGAATGAAACAAGTATGTCTTCCTTTGTCTTCCCCTTAATCCATGCCATGTCACTCAAACATCTCTTCCCCTTTTTGTTATTATCCAAATAGGGAACGTATGTAAATAATGATCTTGACTACTACGAACCAATATCATACTTCCAATCTAAGACTTCCAATGCTTCAAATCGTCCACCATTACGCATCATAAGAAAAATGGATCCAAAACAGTAGAAAACTTCAACTAGGAGTAGTAATAATGATCAATAATAGTAAAAATCAAACACTTCCCCTTGAGTGATGCATGTATATCAATGATTCTTCAAAATCTGTAGGCTTTATGTAATGATTACTTGTGAAGAAAAAATATAAATACTAATTGATGAAGAAGTAGAAATTTACCAAACTTGTGTCTTAAATCTTGTACTATCCACGGAACTCCATACTTATACAAATCACCAAATATAAGTAGACCGCAATCCTTGACAAGAATCCTCAACTAGTATGAGACACTGAGCACTACAATGTAACTCCTTTAAGTGATAGACAATGTGTGCATAGAGCATCATAAGAAAAATCACACATTGCTAGATTCAACAAGCTAGATGATAAGAACACAAACCAAGTAATTCCACTTCACCTTCAAATAAGTGATAAATAATCCCCTTCGTAATCAATTCTTCCATAAATCAAATCGAGCCTTTAAATCCTTTTAAGAACAAATCACCAAACTCCTTGTGTGTGTGAACAATAACCTGTGTGTGTGTCGTCCAAAAACTCCATAACAATAATCATGCTCGACTTCCCCTTAAATCGAAAACTTCTCATAATAAACCATTAGACTGCCAATCCAAATAAATTTCGCCATGCAAAAACCTTGAGCAGTACTTTGATCAAGCGCGAACAGTACTTTGAAAATATGGGAAGCAGTACTTTGAAAAACACCAAGCAGTACTTTCGGGGTCGAACAGTACTTTAACTAAAACGTGCAGCAGCAGTACTTTGAAAAATTATCAGTACTTTCGAAATCAACAGTACTTTCATCTCGTCAATTGATAAGATCGTTTATAAGCTCAGCTAGGGATAACAATAACATATACATACGCAGCGGAATAATAAAGAACATCAATGTTATTGCCAAAGGTTTTCATTCACTAACACTAACTAACCTTAGACGTTTATAGGAACACGTCTACTAACTAAACTAATAACCTAGGCGTTAACATGAACATACGCCTAGGACACACACACACCTTTACTAGACGTCTACATTATGGAAAACTTAATTAAAAACCTACACCTATGTCCTCTTTATATACTAGAGAATAAGGACTAAATAATAAAACTTCCATTGCAAGCAAGTCCTTCCATCTTTTAGTAGGTTTCCTTCTTGTCATATTAAGTCCCTCTTGTTTCATTCTTTTTGTCTTTATCAACTCAAACTTATAATTCCCAACAACATGTTCAGTAGAACCTATTATTCTAATCTTTTACGTATCACTTAGAGTGTGCCCGTATGTCATGCTAGTATAGATAGTTTTATACTGATATGTTGTTTTATGCTATCTTTTCTTACCATTTGTTTGAAGCTAACATTAGTATAGCTCACATTCACCACTCTGTTATGGGAAAATTTGGAATCTTAGTACTAGATCTAGAGGTGATAGTATGGGCAAGACTCGTGGGTTGGTTAACCTGCTTAAATGACACGGTTGAGTTGGTTTGGGTTGACCCATGAACAAAATAGTATGATTAGTGCATCAAAAATATTTTTAGTGCATCGTTGAGTATGATTAGTGCATTTAGACATATTAAGGCATTAATGTTTGTAAACATTATGACTAAAAGGCTCAAGAGACGTCTTTCATACATCTTACGCAACAACTTGTTGAATGCTTTTTTACATATTCCTTTGGGCTTAATTCATGGGAGTGTCGTATATGCACCCCTATGAAATTGTACCCAAGTTTCGGTTTCCGATGTATCTGTATCAGGTGCTAATTGCCCTTGACATCAAATGTTTATGCATCTTGGTGATGTTCCTCTGGTTCATCACCACACCCCTTCAAATAGGCCTAAAGCTGAAACTCTTCCTTGTATTGCCATTTAGTGTATTCACGTTTTTATTGTTGTACTTACTGTAATTTTATAGACTGGGTTGCTGATTTCACTAGAAAGATATTAGGGCATCTCTAGACTTATTAGGGCATCTATTATTATGATTAGTGCATCAAAAAGGAAGATATTAGAGCATCTCTGAGTATGATTAGTGCATCAAAAGGTATATATTAATGCATCTGTATTACACATTAGTGTATCTATAGTGTATGATTTTTTAAAACAATTCACATTCCCTTCAAAATCAATATAAGGAGCTTATCCAGAAGTGTTTCACCTGACCGTTGGATGTGTGAACGAAAAAAACCATAGGTGTTTTTTGGTTATGTTTAGTAAACATTATAAAATCACTATCAGAATCCGATCTCAGCACCCCTTTATAAATTTGTTACAATGCAGCTGAAATTGATTATTTTGACCAAAAGAAAAATATGAAGCGGAATTTGTTTCCTCGAATATCATAATAATCATAGATAATATTTTTAAATGAAAATCATCCAAGCGCCCCATTTATGTAAAAACTGATTAAGAAATCAGAAGTACCTATTCAGCTATTTTATGTATATAACTCATGTAATTTTGTGTGTAGGTATTCAAGCTACAAGTATCGCAGCCCTCTGAGAGACATAAGTCCACCAAGGTATGCTGAAATAGCTGAACCTTATATCTCAAAATAAAGAAGCCATCACAAGTTTGAAGAAATTAATTCTGATTTATTGCTCATTAACTACTGATGTTGTTTCGTTCAAAAAAATTGATGCTTTATTACTCATTTATAGGTACCGAGAGGGATAGAATGAAGCAGACCCGGTACAAGTGTATCACGCAGCCTGTAGCTCGTCACCGTGGAATATGTTTAGTGCATCAAAAGGTAGATATTAGTGCATCGAAATGGTATATGTTTTATATCCACCACTCTCCTTTTCGCCAACTATGTCTCAAATGCGCTTATAAAATTATGTTGCACCATGAGTGTTGAGTAAGTTTGGAAATGATTATTTATTTATAATATAATTATCTTAATTCTGACAAGCTCCTACTTTATATTTCCCTTAACTAAATTGTTCACTATGCATCTGGTCTTAGACATGACTGAAATTTCACCACAACATATATGTTATGTAGGTGAAGGATCTCTCACACAAAGTTCAACTTCTTGAAGCTAAACTTGAAAGGAAATCAAGGCAATTGAAAGAAGCAACTGAACAAGCGCGGGATGAAAGAGTAAAGGACCAAACTAATAAGGAAGTAATACAATCCCTCACTATTCAGGTGAATGAATTCTTGGTTCAGTGTGTAGAAACAAATAAATAAGGAACTTCATTTAATCGTTTATTTAGTGTTTTGTCAACTACAAGACTTTATAATATAAACTGCATTGACCCATTTTAAATTATATGACACTTAGATGACTTGGTCACCCGAATGGGTCAAGGATCTTCTTCCACCTGCTTAGAATCAGATGCATATTCTGGAAGCACTTTTGGTTTTGCCCCTGAAGCCAAATCTGTACCTCTCTTTTGTCATGAAACAACATCTATGGCATAATATTTGCATTTTCTTGTTTTGTAAAAAAGTGATAAGACGAATATTATTGTAAATTACTTTGCAAAATAAGGAGTTTGGATGATCCAAACACTTCAAACTGTATCTGCTTGAATATAAGCATAAAGAATACATCTTATATTAATCAAATTCGAAAACGAAAGGTATGTGACGTATCAACTTCTTCCAATTATAACATACTAAATGTATAAATTGTTATAGATCATTGTTTAACACAAATAAAATATCTCTAGTTGCAACTTCAAATAGCCTAGAAGGCAACTATAAGTTGCTCACTATTTCAAAAACCAAGGTTTCAATATTACCCGTCACAATCTCGTAACTTCCATAATAAAACAATTGTATATGTTGAAATAAAGGTGCATTTATTTGAAGATAGTAAGTGCTCAATGAGAATTACTTTGCTCATCATACCAATGATAAAATAAAAGGTGCATCAATGTTGAAATAATGGTGCATCAATGTTAAAATAAAAGGTGCATCAATGTATATACAAACTACTCATTATATCAAGGTCTTTGCTCATCATACCAATGATAAAATAAAAGGTGCATCAATGTTGAAATATGGTGCATCAATGTTAAAATAAAAGGTGCATCAATGTATAAATACAAACTACTCATTATATCAATGGTCTTCGTGGGTCAATGGAAAAGTAATGTATTTCAGATGTTGTTGAGCCACAGAAAAAGCATCACAACACGTTCACCAACTCCAAACCACACCATGTGGTGGTGCATCGTACCTTTAAAACAAGCCAATTGTTAGTACGAATATCAAAAACACACAAAAGCCATTCAAGAGAAGGCATTCATTACCAAATGATGGTCATATCTGAATGCTTCATGTAACCCTCAAGACCCAAGGGCATTTGGTGATTGATGTTTGTGTGTGTTTGTGAAGCAAAGGACAGGGTTCGAACTGGTACTTGCCTTTTGCAAATTAATTAATTTTTTTCAAATTTTTTTCTTTTTAACAAATTGAAAAGGATGTTAAAATAACCACTTTTTGAAAAAAGCTTGAACTTTGAAAATTTTGAATAAGTCGTTTAATGGCTTAATTTCTCAATAGTGAACAAAATCAAAACAAACTTTACTAACAGATTTTTATAAACTACAATAAGCTATTAAACAAACAATTTTAAACAGAGATGCTAGCTTATAAGTTAAGAACAAAAAAATAAGCTACAATTAAAAAGAGTAAAGCAAGAATAAGTGTACCAATAAGCAGTTTTGGGAATTCCTAGTGCTAAATTACTAAGGCTAAAATGGGCTAAATAAGCACTAAGCAAACACTAATAAGCTAAAGGTAAGCTATCCTAATCTAAGGGATCCATTAACTAAAGTATGCTAAATAAGCTAAAGTGTAATATGAAATAAGCTCAAAGTTAGCTAGATGTCCTGGTGAAGGCAAAGAAACAACCATATGGGGGCTAGTTTGGCTAGGAAAAGCTACCTAAGGACCAATTTAAAAATTCATAAATAAGTTATAACTATACTACCTACCATGATTAAGCATGCAAAATTACAGACCTAAGGCTAAATATTAAGCAAGTTAAAATCTAAAAGCATAAATAATTCCACATCATAAATAAAACACGCTGAAAATCAAATGGCATCACGCTTATGAATTTCATTCGCAAAAGATTTTATCAAACACATCATAAGTTTTGCAAACATCAAGCATAAAGTCTTTTTTTTCTCAAATTTGTTTCAATTAATCCAACTATATAGTGCATCATGTCACAAACTTCAAAATCGATACATATATGAACACACATTATAATTACCAAATCAAAACTCAGAATAAAAACCATAACTCATAATGTATTAATTTATATCATCTTTATATTTGATCTTTAGAGAACAAAACTAACAACATATAATCGAAATAAGTTAATAAACTTACTTTGTTCAGCGATATAAGAATTATAACGAGATGATTTTGGTGACAGATGATGGTGAACTGTGGGAATCTGGTAGAGACGATGGTGAACGGTGTGAAACTAAGTATAGGTTCAATGAGACGATGGTAACGGTGGCGATGGTGGTGAAAGTTTCCATGGATACGGTTTAACCAAAGAAGAGAAACAAAGGTAAAACAAATTAAGATTATATATGATTGAACTTTAATTTATAAAAGCTATTTAAACAAACCTTACAAAATAAAAAGCAAGCTTACAATGGCCCCTGAGTCGGAAAAAATGGATGGGGAGCGATTACATTAATTTTCTCACTTTTCTTTATCGCTTTTAAACGATCGATTTATATATATATATATATATATATATATATATATATATATATAGAGAGAGAGAGAGAGAGAGAGAGAGAGAGAGAGAGAGAGAGAGAGAGAGAGAGAGAGAGAGAGAGAGAGAGAGAGAGAGAGAGAGAGAGAGAGAGAGAGATTTTGTGTTAGTGGATGAAAGCAAAACCTTAAAGTTTAACTACTACGTAGATGGTAGATAAGTCGTTGATCGATGATGCTTCATTGATTGACAAGTATGACCATTTTAGATAGTCTTGACACCATGCTAGAAGCTCATGTCATTGCTGTCACAGAAAGACCAAAATGGACTCGATCGAGTTGACCGAAGAAAAGACATAGTTATACATATATATTACAATTGTTCAGAAAGAGCCAGGGCATTTATCAATTCAATGGGTGGTTAATTTATGTGGGTCAAGGTTAAAATATATTTAGTTTTAGTAGTATTTGTCTATTTTATATCTTGTGAATAAATTTCTGACATAAATTAGCTAGAATATAAATTTCAAATTGATATACAAGTCGTATGAATCCGACAACAACAAAATAAACCATGTGCATGCAACTTATCATGTAAGACCGTGTGTAATGGATGATCAAAGTTGTAGTGGGTCGGCCCTCCAGAGGTGTCCCCTCATTATGCAGGTTCAGTTGAACGCGTCCCCCAAAAGGTAAAATGAAAAACTTGGTCGCTTGGTTGACCGGATTTTTTTTTTTTTTTTTTTTTTTTTTTTTTTTTTTTTTTTATTTTTTGGAATGTGTATTTTTAAATTATTTTTAACCATAAAGAAGATCATGCTAAGTTTGCCTTGATGTGACAGTATTAGCCACGATCATCTGCAGTTACCATTACATCCAGATTAAAGTATTTAGCGGTCACCGTTTCATTTTGTAAATTTAATATTTTTTTAGGGATGTGAAGCTTCTTGTATTGGTTTGGTCCATATTTTTTTGGGTAAAAAGGAACTTCCATTCTGGTAAAATATATTAACCTAAAAACTGTTTAAAGTGCAAGAATAATGTGACTGAAATGCCACATTAACCTCAAGCAGCCGCTTAAACAACCACTAGATCATTTATGACTTGCCATAAATAAACAACTAGAATAACCACATAAAACATAAAAAGACATGCAAAACAAATAAACAAATCCACATAAATGATTACTTCATCGAATGGACTTGAAGCTTGAAATCAAACTGATTGTTAAATTTCTCAAATTCCCCAAGTAAGTCATAGATCTAGGCCGTATAATCCTCCTGCTGATGAAAAGTAACTCCCATAAGATCATTTGGCTCAAATACCTCCTCATCACTATCTGAATTAACCACTTCATCCACCTTAGAAAATAGGTTGCCCTTCCTTTCACCATCAACCACCGAAATAGGTTTACCATAATCATCCACAAATGTAGCTTTCCCATCAATAATAAGCTTTTCAAGCTTCTCAATTTTGTCAGTGATGGGAGTGTTCTCCATAGGCGATGGAGGCGTAGTTTTGGAAGAACTAGAGATAACTTCAGGAGTACACGTAGTGCTAATCACAGGTTCCAAAACCGAATATTGTTCCATAAGCACACCAAAATTGTTCTTCAAATCAACAAGGTTGATATCATCCACCAAATTATCATTCTTACCTTGGCCATCCCGTGATGGAGCCGTACTACTAGTAGGATCAGTAGTAGGTTCGCTATAAGAAGTAGAACCTACATTAACCGTTGGAAAACCTGTATTCGATTGGACAGAAAGCTTAGACGTCGATACTCTTCCATTATTTGGCTTAGGTCCATATTGATAGGTTACGGTCATTTTTTGAATTATATTATAAGAAGTTCGCCATTTAAAATCAGGAGCATAACTAGGAGCTTGTAACGCTTATTGGCTGTACAAATTTTCTGAACTGTAATACAACTGAGAAATGAATACCTTTTAGACCGATCTATCATAGATAACATGATGTCGTATGTTTTTAAAGGGAAAGCAACTTATACAAATTTTCTAAATGTGGGAAAGGAGGCTTGGAACTCTTTCACTTCTGCATCTCCCTTGTATCCGCCACCACACCGAGAAACATCAATTATTCGCCACCACCGCTTCTTCCCACTTCTCCTGCGACCACTCTCATTTTCGTTAGAATCGGACATGTTGCTTGTGGCCTGCTGCCGGTATTGCCTACTTTTTATATCACTCAGCTTCATCTTAGTAGGAAACTTACCCGTCCCAAACCCGAACATAAACACTTGCCACTTGGGCTTCGTTCCATATTCCAATTATTTTTTCTCGGTAAGCCTTGAAAAACCGTGTTTCTCTTTTAAATGCTCCTGTGTTCCATCCTTTTCGCCGTGAACCTTAACCTCACCGAATGACACCGTCTTCTTTGATTTATACACAGGTTTTTGCATGGTTTTTAGTCTTGGTGTTTACATACTCATTTATTTATTAGATTACTGGTTATATTTTTATGAAGGCAGGATATTTATATACTGCAGTATTATGTTTAACATTCAAGGGTAATCGGTGTAGACTAGGTTACGCGCGTGTTTTCCTATTCTAGATGTGACAACTATTCAAAGATGATAAATTTTGTCAAACATGACATTTTAGTTTGGTGCTAGTGCATTTATGGAGTTTTCCCGCGTAGAAAAAAATATGAAAGACATACCTACTAGAAAGGAATTAAGGCTGCCGGGTAAGGTAACTCAATCCTCCCATTTTCCTTGACATTTTTTCGCCCAATATCTCGGACCATGATAAAATTTTATTAAAATAAAAATAAACATTTTAACACAAACTAAAATTTCATTAATTATTAAAATGTTACATAATAATATAACACTTATTAAAAACTAATAATCTGGCGTCGGCGCTTCTTAATCGAATCTTTTGATTTCTCGTGATTTTTTGTCGCTTACGCAAGAAAGATGGATCGATTACCGCTATCGAACACGATGTCTTTTTCATATTTCACAACAAATCAAGCTTTTCTTTGCCTAAGTGCCAATATTTTGTCATCCATTTCGCTGCTCCAGCTTAACCCTTTTTGCATTTGCTCCACCTCTTCTTCTTCACGTCAGGTGCATCCGTTCAGCGCCTCCTCTTCTTTTCCCAATGCCATGGGCTTAATGCTTTTCCATTTCTCGGCAACACCTTCCATATAGCTAGCTTTGGAACTCTCTCGAAGATTTTTCTTATTCTTCTTACGTATCACGACCAATTGGTCGCCAGGGACGTGCAACGTGCACATCCGAAAGTGCACATCCCAGTCGATTTTGTCTTTTTCCTCCCATTTTGGCTTAAAAGCGGTATCTCGTTATCCTTCCAAACCTCATGGTCCTTCAAAATTTCCCAACAATGCTCCAATACAAATGCATGATTACACACTATTTGGTATTCTTCACCGTGATACTCTTGAGTCGGTTTCAGAACCGTGATACTCTTGAGTCAGATAACCCGAACCGGTTCCAACATAAAAATCAGGATTGGTGTATAATAGTTTTTCAAAATCACCAGCATCAAGATTCATACGGTTAACCGGAGAATAATGTTGATAATTTGAATATGAAGACGTTGATGAATCCATTATTGGACAATACACCGAGTCGGGTGAGCCATACATAGATTGTTGGCTTCGACGGGAGTGGCTTTGTTGTTGTTGTTGTTGTTGTTGGATGTTTTGATACGGTGGAACAAATGGACGATTCATAGGACGGTTTATAAAAAAATGGATTGTTAGTTTGTTGTTGTGGAGGTTGTTGCGATTGATAATATCCAAAGTAGCGGGTCGGAAATTGACTGTTGGTGAGACACCGGTTAACCGGAAATTCGGATCCGGTGTTAATTGCGGGATGTTTTGTGCCAATCGGGATTTTCGGCCTTTTGGTTGTGGTGTTTTCTTAGACATTTTGATAGAGATGATTATGAGATTTTTGATAAAGAGGATTGTGAGATTTGTGGATTTAAGTGTGTAAATATGTTGTTTTATAGGTAGTTTAGTATTTTTTTCTTCAAACGCCACATTTTTTAAAATGCAACGTTCATATTTTTTGTTTCAACGTTCACTTTTGCAACGTTCATATTTTTTCAAACGTTCACTTTTAGCAAAATTAAATGGGGGTAGTATACTCGATCGGCCAGACGACCATGTGGGAAGAAAGATGCTCGACGATCAACCATAGGTGGATCAGTGATCGATCGTATATATCGATCGTGTATAACTACCGGGGGCAGCTTAAAAGAATGTGAATCTAAGCTAAGAAACTAAACATGTTTCAACTTTTCTAAACTTATTGTGGAATGTAAATATGTAATTAAAGTATACTTAGCGAAGAGCCGAAGATACAATGTTATATAAGCCCCATACACTAGTATACAAATGATTTTTAGGAACGGTGGAAATGTATTTTAAAAGCGGAATTAAACCGTCGTATTATAGAACGAACCTAGTAAATAATGGAACAATTATTTACAAAGGTTTTAAACCATTATAAAAGACATACCACATCACTAATTACATATAAACTATTCTTTTACTATATGCAAAAACAACCGTTGTTTTAAACTATAAAATATTAAAAGAAATTATGATATTATTTTTTGTCACGTACCATTCTTTTTTATTATGCGTACTATATTATTATATACCAGAGTTTTTTTTTCCTTCCTAAGTTCCTATACAAATCTAAACTAGAAGATCATGCCAAAATAAAACCATACTAACAATTTAATAAACCAAGATAGACTCTCATACACAAAATTCATGATAATAAACTTTCATATCCAAAGTTGTTCATGACCTAACGATTATACATATGCAATCTGACAAATTAGACACCGAATTCTCAACCTACTCATCAATGTGTCGCATAGTTCTTGGTTTTATATCATTCCAAACCTATAAACAAATCAAATGAAGAGTCAATGAATCATGAATTTTTTAAAAATGGTTAGATTAAGAAACCCACAAATAAAATGAAAGAAAAACCTTTCAAAAGTACCTTTTAGATCAATGAATGATGAATACATGTAAAATCTTGAGTGTACTTAGGAATGAAGGATGTTCTTCAAGATCTGCAAAAGTAGAAAACATTTGAAAAGCATTAGATAGTTGTTTTAGATATAAAGAAAAAGAAATAATACACTACCTTGTTGTAGATATAACAAAGTGAAAGAAAAAGTGTGAAGTTTGATTATATAAATAAATACTTCAATAGACGAGAGAAGGAAAGATGAAATAAAAGATAAAGGGGGAAAATTCCCGCTTCTTTTTTAGGTGAAATTTTTTGAAACAAAGGAAATTTTTTGGGACGATGCACTGTTCTAAATAATAGTAAGAACCATTCTAATAATTTATATTAACCGTTGTAAAATAGAAGTGGTGCTTAGGAATAATATTAGATTATGATTCCAATAAACGCTTTATAGCATCGTTGTAACACCCCAACCCGACAAGGGTCCGAATGTCACATTATGGAGTCATATCGTAACATACTAATAAAATTCTGCAAGCGAAAGTCTTATAAAATAAAATACCAAGTCATATAAACGAATGAATTTAAGGAAAATACAAAATAAAAAATGTCAAAAATGTAATATCAAAACAATGATCTTCAAAAGAGTCCCATCGTGATAGGGAAACTGGTACGGTTCACTAAATGCGACCTACCATCAAGCCCAAAGATCCTACTAGGCACTTGCCGCATGGAAAAGAAAGTGTGGTTGAACTTAAAAAGCCTAGTGAACATACATGACAAAATAAAAACTAAACAAAATAAAGATATGAAGAGAATCAAAGGAAACTGATATCAAGGTCATAGCAATGAACAAAATGAGTCAACAGAATCAGAACACAATATTAACAAATAACCAAAAGAACATAAATCAAGGGAGACCAAAGAAAGCAAAAAGATCACCTAACATACATAAGTACACATAAAATAACCAAACATGTAAATACTGGACATAAACAAATATGAATTGATAAACAAAAGATCATAAGCAAAACAAGTAACCAAACAAAGGTGTACAAGCATAGCAAATAACAGGACAACTAAACATAAATATAGCAACACAATAAATCGGTAATAACATATATAGCTAAATGAATTTATAAGCAAAGTGGAAGTAACTAATTGAATGGTTATAATTGACATAGATAACCTGAAGAAACAAAAACAAGTATCATAACAATTTAAATACTAACAGCAAGATAAACATGATAGTCAATGTATCGTGTAGGAATACCAAACAAGCATCATAATTGAATGAATTAACTAAACAAGAATATAGCATGGCAAACTAAACAAGTTAACTAGATCTAATAACATAAGTTGAACCATATTCCTTCATCAACCAAGAAGCATGAACCGGTAAACATGGCGATCAATAGTCGTAACATCAATTACTAAGCCAAACCAATATCGTAAGCAACGAAAAAAGAACATCCAAAAGTACAAGAATGGTAGTCACAAATAGCAAATATGAATACTAAATGATAATCATAGTCCACAAAAATAACTGAATGAGGTATAACATAGTAAACGGATGAGTCAAATAATTACATACTAGCATGGCAAATGGGTGAATCAATTAGTCACATAATAGCATGGTAAATGCATAGTCACATATTAATCATATAATAGCAGGGGTGGATGAAGTGTTAATCTGAAGTATAAGCTTGGTAGTCAACTAAAAAGGAATGAGAGTATGACAAATCAATGAAATGGAGTATAATATATAGTCGGTTGAATCACATAAGATAGAATGAATGAGTAATCGACGGAAAACTAAAAACGAAAATATAAAATAAGGTGCACTGGAATAACATGAGCAAGATAAAGATAAAAGGTCATGGAAGGAAAATATCAAGATCTACCACTTAACCCGAAACAAACATATATCATATAACATTTAAACCAATGGAGTAGTTAACTCCCCAAAATGTGAAGGACGGTATTGCACACAACATCAATCAACAAATAAATATATCATGCCAAACATACCTATATAGCATCAAATCTAGGATGCATCCATACCGCGAAAGATATTAAAGGCCAAACATATATAATAATTTTGAGCTCATAATATATATATATAACGTAAAGGGACTCGATGATTCATCACCGGACCACTCGAGTCATGCCATTGGTATCAATGACATGGCCATGTTACTTCATTATTAGAAAAAATGGCTCCGTATTAAACTCAAGGGTAAAAGGCAAGGTCAAAGTTTGGCAAATGTCTAAGTCATCAGAATTTCATAATCAAGGGTTCAAAAAAAGGTTCATAGCAAAGGCTCAATTCAAAGGTTCACATAAAATAGTTCAAGGTTCATAATCAAGATAACTAAAGATCAAAAGATGTGTAATAGGTCATGATAAGCTTTAAGAGAAAGGTCAGAATATATGTATCTTAACGCCAATGAAAGGAAAGAAAACGAATGAATGAACACAAGGAAACAATGTAACACCCTCAAAATCGGGTTTTAGCGGAAGCATACAAGTTTTGGGTGCTACTAATTGGTATCACAAGACAAGGATAGAACAACGGGTTTATATTAAGAAAAATCATTTATTCATTTTAAACAAAGTTTACAATAAAATTTGATGGAATAGTACCCAAAATAAAAAGTAAGCGGTCCCCAAATACAAATATCGTGAGTCATTTCAATTACTGCCACGCATCAGCCAAAGTCACTTCAAAGTAAACAATCGCCTCAATAATTGAATACACACGCTAAAGTGTCAACACGGGTTGGTGAGTTCATAGGTTTTCATAAAAGTATTGCGAGTTCAAAAGATCCTTTTGATCATTGTGGCTACCACAATGTCGCGAAAACACGGTTTACCTTTAAGCAAAAGAATAGAAAAGTGGACCACAAGGTTTTCAAGTGCAATACAATTCTCATAAACAAGTCAAATATAACCGAGGCATAACCTGCCTAATTAACAATATCAAAATATTTATCCACAAAAATAGTTCATAAACAACCACTTGGACCATATCAAAATCAAACACTACAACTAATATAGTGTCACGCAAGCTTAACTATTACGCAGGATAAGTCATGAAACCATCACTAGATAACACGAGCGTGACTATCTCTAAACAAACTAACAATCGACATGTTATACGTCATGGCAAGTTGGTGCATCCACAAATCCAAGTAAAGTCCTTGGCAAGTCAAGCGGGCAACCAAAGTCCAGACGGTGGCCATTCCCATAGATCTATCCATAACATTCGCACTCATCCCGAGCCAGTGATGTAACAATTCATAACAACGCTTTGGTTTCTAACCTTAACCTAGCACGTAATAGCTCACAAAAACATTTTCGTGTCCAATCCAAAACAGCTCAAGCACTTGTGTCCACATAAAAAACATATTTAAACCAAATCACGATTTCATCAAAATCAGCTATCAATAGCGATTCAAATCAATCAATTATTTGCATTTAGTAAAAACGAGCATGTATTCTCCCCCAAAACAGTTTAAAAGCAAGTAAAAGTAGGGGCCATGAACTCACCTTGATACGAAGCAACGCAAGAATCACAACTAACAAGACTGGCATCAAAGAGCAAGCACAAACAAATCATGAAGGAAGGCACGTCGATATCCAAAGAGTATAAGTACAAAGGTACTATATCGTCACGACTCTAATAGTATCTTACGATATCTCAAAATACGCCTCAAAAAGTAAAATAATATAATATCTAAAGACAATCGTCTGCCTTTAGTTTTCGTGGAGTACTTGTGTCAAACGCCCAAAAATCTCAGATCAATATCTCAAAAGTTTAGTTTTAACGCCGCAGGTGGTGTAAGAAACATAGACGCGACGCACAACTCACGCCAAAGAAAACTAGACATCGCATAAAATCGAGACATACCACCATAACTCACGCCAAAAAGAAAAGATACTTATAAAGTCAATAAATACCGACAATACTCAAGCTAGTCCAAGACTAGGAAATGACAACATCTTATTTATTAAATATAAATAGATTAACTCTCGATAGCTTCCCCAAAATCCCCATATGTACATGTTTATAATAATAAAAGAATAGTTTCCATTTATTGGTTGATAATAAAAGTTTCATAAACGTTACTCGTACTTAGATGAGTTTATGATAAAGTACCTCTAATAAGTGTAGTATATTATAATGACGCCGCTTGTTTATCCAATATTAGCAAAATAGTTGGTATATCGTCAAAACGTATAAATTTTGAAAAGGTTTTAGGATATTAAAGAAATCACAATGATTTAAGTTTATAAAAGATTTTACGAAATTTTTGGCATGAAGTGCCCATTTATGAAACATTTCCAAGTCACAACGATTCTTGAATAATATATAAAATTTATCGTTAAGTTTCCCAATTCGTCAAATATTACAATTTATAATATACAATTGAACATATTATTCGCGTATATATTAGTTGTTTAGATTTATCGACCATTTTGTAAAGTTCGGGTACAGGTATGTTATACTCTTATGAGTCTAACATACCTTTCCGCGCTCGGTACCAAAGGGTCCATAATGTCCAAATAACCAATACCGTAAATCCAATACGTCCAATACTTGTCCAATAATAATAATACAATTCCAAATGATCCAAATCTCAATCCGATATTCAAAGTCCGTCAAATATTTGTGATCATTTTACTTGTATCCTATACGAGTCGACCCAAACCTGCGAACTATAAGCCATAACAAACACATTCTCCTGTTAAAGAAAAGTAACACTTAACCAACATTACCCACACCCAAATCTGCTCCAAACACCTATACAACAACATGACCAACCCATATTAACAACACACTAAATGACATCAACAATCTCAACTCTTGACCCAAACTATAGATAGCTACGAAGCCCACCCGACTGATCCAAATATGTAAACTGACTCAACCGCACTTGTTTCAATCGTTTCCAATATCACACGAACCGATTTTTAAAATGAAACTATGAAATGCTCACGAGGTTATACAGGTCAAATCCAAACATGACATGATTAAAATCGGAGTTTTCCACGAAACATCACGAATCTCACTTTTACCACATGAATCATACAACACACTTAACATATATCCTAACACTAAACAATTATAAACACTCTCTTTGTTTTTACTGATAACCGACATCGAAAACATGTCGCGACCTACTCAACTTCGACCCAAGGCAGCCCACGTGGGTTTTCGGTTATAACCACACGACCCGTGTCAATTTAACTTGGCTGAGTTGACTCGGCGCATAATAATAAACAAACACCTCTCTAAATCAGATTCTTACCACACGAGTTCATTTATAAAATCATTTTTAAAACTCATTTTGCATTCCACGAAAACTAACCGATCGATCTATATATCTGATTCAATATAAAAAAAAAGTTAACATGATTTTGATGTCGACATACCAAAGAAAAGACAAGGAGAAGGGACGAGACGGATGAGGGAAAACGCGAACCCAATTCACACGACATGAACCTTCAAACAACCCTATATGTGACACTATCGTCACGAAACCAACCTGAGTGATACCCTTAAACTTCGTCTTCTTGCAGCGGTTGAAGAGATGGAGGAGTGTGGCGGCGCGTGACGGCTGAGGTGGTGGTGGTGACACGGCTGTGGTGGTTAAAACCGGTCCAACACATCCCAGCATACACTCTAACACGATCTAGGCTCAAACTACCTTCATAACCTTGAATCTGAAATTGAAATAATGGTGGAGTGGTGGCGGAGTGGCGCTGCTCGATGGTGGCGGCGTAATGAGATTGGCCGACAGCGTAAAAGCAGTTTTAAAAGTAGAGGAGAGGATATGGAGGCTGTGATAAAAATGTATCAACCCTAATGGCAAAAGATAAGTTTTTATATATTCAAAGAAAATGTAACAAAAGAAAGTGCAAGGTTTCCAAAAGCCAAGGGGGTGCAGTGAAAGTTTTATTCCAGGGACCATTTTCGTATTTTCGTAAACTTTTGTAAACATCAAGTTCGGGGTTTAATTGGGCAAGTATACGCGCGAATTAAATTACGTAAATAGCGCCATCGCGTTTAGAATAACTATTGCAATAAGAATGAGTATTCGCACGATTATTTTCTCGCAAATGAAATAACAAACAAATCAAAATGGTTAATAGGTTTATGGTTGTTCCGGTACGCGTTGTGTCTTATTTTCATGTTACATGAGATAACTTTCTCGTTTTCACGTAAAATAAGCTCAGGAAAGTTTGTAAATGAAAAACAGACTTAATTCCTCAAAAAATAAATATCTGGAAAATCGCGGGATGTTATAAACAACGCCACATCTTCTTCAACGAATCTACACGGATCACATTTCGTATATCATTTATATATTCATATCGTAAGTTATTCTTAGATTTATTGGCCATATACTTATTGTTATGCTTGTATTTCATATTAGGTTTTAAACCTCAATTCTGGACCAATATTAGACGAATTTTCATGACTATTAAATGAACTCAAATAAATTTAGGAAAAATCCCAGGTGTTCCTTTATTAGTTAGGTTGCTTCATGAATTTGTGGTTTTATTACTGAGCTTAAGTATGGATTGGAAAATCATCTTTCCAGACCTGTCTAGGAAGTACCTAGAAATAGAGACTCCAAAAGTTTGAACGTGACACACCCATTTACACAACTCCAAAAATTCAACCAAAATTCCCAGAGGTCACACATATCCTAAATGTCAAATTTGAAGAAGGAGAGGTAAAAAATTCTTATGGTTTGTTCTAGAGAAATTAATAACTACAGCATAAAATTCAGATCAGCTTTCACAGATTTGACACTTAAACTTGGAAAATATAAAAATCATAGCTACAAGTCTCCAATTGCAACAAGGATTACATATTCAGAATGTACACAAAAATTACTCACGTGTAGGTTAAAGAATCACTTAAAAACATGAAGGAATCAATAAAATACACATGTAGCAATATGGCCTAAAACCTGAACAGCCTAACATGCAAAATGACCCACATAGCAAACAAGTCCAAAATCATCAATACACCAAACCATATTGTACCAAACTTCATAGAAGTCATATATAAGTCATAACAACACCCAAACAACAGAAGATGAAGCAATTCACTCAAAGAATTACACACAAGATTATTTATGGCATAACAACCTCATCATTTCATGTAGAAACCAAATTACAAGCCCTAAACATGTATCCTTCATAACCATTTAACACCATTTCATACAAACATGTAAGCAAGCATATAAAGAACATTTTCATGCATTCCAAAATGTTATAATAATTTAAACAAGTACCTATATGTATTGTGAGCATACATGAATTTTTCTAGAATTTTTACCAAGTACAAACACCATTCCAAAAATCGTTTATCTAAACATGTCCAAAAAATGAACTGCACAAACACCCCAAAAGTTTACATCTAATAGGCCTATCAAAACAATTCATAAAAATTAACGAAAATTCCAGAAGGTCACACATGTCTTAGAAATCACTCCTGTAGAAGAGAATGTCATAAATCCTTATAGATTTTACATGAAAAATTGTGGAACCGGGTTGAATTTAAGGTCTCAAAACTCAGCTTTAACACATGATCCCGTAAATTAAAAAACATGACCAATACAACTCCAATTCACTCCAAACCAATTGAAAAACTTAATTAAAACATAAAACTAAGTTTTCATGAAAAAACTCAGAATAAAAACCTTATGAAACTCGAGCTATAATGCACACATATACAGCTTGCAAATCTGTCCCGATCCAAGACCCACCCAAACAAAACCTAATTGACCTAATTTGTTCCCATCTCCATAATCCGAATCCAATTAGGATTTTAATTAGGTATTTACTGATTAGAATCGACTCTTAATACATACATAATCATATTACACTTGTTTATTTTTCGGATTTCATGTTAATGCACAAATATAAATCGAATCAAAGAAATATTAGACAAGGGTTTTGAGATACCTAAGGACACCGAGACAAGGGCTGAAAACACCACCAAGAACGCCAAGAAAACACCTATTACACTTATTGATTCCTTTACCGATTATCAATTTGAATTAGGGTTTCACCAAATTAATTTTTGGAAGAAAAAAGGAGACGCCGTCAATTTGTTTTAGGGTTTATGTGGAGTTTTTTTTCCGTGTGATATGGGAGAAGTGGAGGCCGAACATTTTTTTTCTTCATATATAAGGAATGTGTAATCTTTTTATCTTATCTTAAGTAGTGTACATTACAATTTAAATGGTGTAGTAATTTATTAAATTAGGTAACTTTTAAAATATGTAGTTTAAATTACTTAAACACTTATATCGTTTACTTATTCCGTAAATCATGTAATAATTAAGTTCTTCTATACTTAAGTAAAAATTTAAATTAGACGTAAAATTCGTAGTACGGTTTTGAGGGTTTTACAATCGTTGTAATTTTTTTCAGAAAGGCATACTATTATTGAGAAACTCGAAAATAATTAAAGTAAAATATAAAGCGTCTCATCTCAATAATCAAGATAATTAAAAGAGAACGGGGCCCAAAGAAAGAAGACATACGAAACAAATACAAGAGAACTACTATTGCGATACAACCTAACTCACTTGACTAATATTAAGAAAACTATATGACTGACTCAAATTAATAAACTACAAACCAATGCTCATAATAAAACTTTTGATATTGATGCCCACTGATGAATCTTTCAAAGCAATATTCCAATCTCAATTGACTGCCAAAATGAATGTCACGTAATGTCTCCATCCAACTTGTTCTCACTTTCCTTAGTAGAATAAAATAGGGAGAAGTCAATGACAGTAAGTAGTGACCCACTACACGCAAGAAGTAGTGTCATTCCCACGTCCACCCATAAGTCACCCACTTACCCATAATTGCAGTCCAAGACCAACCCAATAACCTTACCTGGTACAACTATTCAAACTGTACCAATAATGTACCTTAACTCTTACAAAAATTCCCATTGTACACCCCTGATATAACTTAAAACTGGTGCAAAAATACCCACTATACCACTGAAGTACTCACTGGTATTACCTATTCCAATGCCAAAATAGTGCCAAAACAAATGTCACATATCACTTACTCGATTACTGTAGCCACTCAAATAAAATGGTGTTACTATATATGCATATTCCGAGGATCTCGTAGCCATTGTTGCCAGTCTATCGTTTTATATTTCTTTGATCTTCTCACTATCCATTTGAAGCTTTTGAGTTGAGTGTCTTGTAAAATCTTATTAACACTTGATACTTTATTTCCAAACACACGAGCGTTTCATTCCTTCCAAATGAAATATCCGGATGTCCAAATTACCGCTTTCCAAATACCCGATAGAAAAGTAGGGACATTAACGTTTCCATTATGAGAAAAAAATTCCTCAATAGTAAAAGCGCTAACAATCCCCACCTTCCACCAATTAAATAGCGTGCTACATACACTCATTGCTAAATCACAAGTGGCTAAGCAATGATCACATGTTTCCACACTATCGTTACACGATGCACAAAGTACCAAATCCAAATCAATTCCTCTTTGATCAAGTTACACTTGTACCGGAAGTCTACCTTTGCTTGCTCTCAAAACAAAAATGTTGACTTTCTTAGGTACTAGTGTTCCAAAGCGTGTCTCGACCGCCACCTTCCACTTGAAGAATCTTCTCCTCAATCAAGCTTGTTAACGCTTGAATGTGAATCCTCCTTCTAAATCGAAGGCCCACCTATACTTATCCCTACCATCAAAAGAAATAACAACATTTTGCAATACCTCGATAAAATCATCATACTCCCTACACACCCTACCACTAATGTTTCTATTCCAACCCCACACCAACGTCCAACCATTATCTACCCATGTACCCTTATCCCTTATACTACCCTCTTTCTTTCTATCCAAATGAAAAAATCTAGAGAACCACATGATCGCCCCTACTAGATCCGTCTTGATGATATCCCATACTTTTCTAATGAATTTGAAGTTGAAGCCATAAGGACCCGGAGCTTTATCCCCCACAACTACGAATTGCATCCCATATTTCACTTTCGTTTACCGGTCTTTCAAGGCTTCGAGCTTCTTCCACTGATACTTTTTCTAACCTATTACAACAAAATCTCGGCCTCGACCTTGTTCCCTCAGAAAACAAGGTTTTATAATGTCTAGCCATCTCTGCTTTGATTGTCTTAGGATCTTCGCACCATATACCATTCACCATGAGCCCTCTTATGTTACATTTATTATTTCTACGTTTCACGTATGAGTGAAATTTTTTTAAGTTCCCATCACCCTCAACATCCCATTTAACTCTAGTTTTTTTGACGGCCGTACTTGTGTATTCCCTTTCTTTACCTTCCCATTGTTTCTCAAAGCATCCAACCATGCACTTCTTTCAATATCAATCAACGGTCTCCTCTTTGCTTCAAGCTCCCACTTCATAGCTTCATTTTTAAGTTCATTTATTTTATCTATATGTCCCCCTAATCTACCCTTACTCCAGATTCTAAGAGCTGCCTTCAAGTTCTTCAATTTATCCCAAAATCTACAATCCGCCGAAGCTTTTAAATCTTTCTTCTAAGCTTCCTCTACAATTTGAATACAATCCAATTCCTCTATCCAAATATTAAAGACACGGAAAGGTTTTGGTCCAAAGTCTAACTCCACGCCTTTTTAGTACAATCAGACAATGATCCGATAATTTGCGATCCAAAGCCACAACCGATAATTTTCCCCATAAATTATTGAAGCCGTCGTTTAAAAGAAATCTATCAAGTTTGCTTGATTTTAACCCGTTGATAAGGTTTTAAAATGTACCTTTTTGAGGGGTCGTTTAAGCCCTTATTTGATCACTTTTGTATCCGTTATTACTTAATATCGTTCCTTTTCACTTTTTAGGTATCTTGAAGGCAAAATGCTGGAATGACACTTATTCAGACGAAAAGGCGCGAATATACGAAGAAAATGGTCAAAGTCAAGAATCGAGACACTCAGGCTGCTGGAGCTGAAGGGGACGGCGTCAGGCACAAAGTAGTGAGGCCGTCGGACAACTTTTGTGACGGCTCAGTAGCCAAATTGCTTATTTACAAGTGACGGCTTCATGTTTTAAAAGAGTAGGTCGTCGCAACTCGACGCCTAGATTTGATCCAGACGACGTCCGAGATGAAGGGACGGCCAAGGCAAACATAAGGTGACGCTGTCGCAAGACTAACGTGACCAAGACGAAACCCTAATGACGACGACCCCTAAGGCGTCACAAATCAAACGGTAACGCCGTCGCATTTGTAATCTTATATATAGAATCCGAATTTTTTAGTTTTGTGTGTGTAGTCTTTTGGAGTAAAAAACCTAAACCGAACCAAGGCTGTCTTGTATAGTATTTTAGGGTTTCATACCCTATCTTACATCAAGATAAGTATTTTACTTCATTAATTCAATTACGTCTTCAATTACTTGTGTGTATGCTTGCATGTTTCCCATGTCCGGCTAATTTACTTGTGTGTTTGCTTAGGGAATATGAAACTTAATTATTGAATATTGATTTGTTGTCTCTTATCTTAATTGTTAATGATCTTGTATTACGATAGGTCATCCTCAAGTGTAGTTAATGCTTGATTAATCTTTGTGAACCTTAGCTTATAGTATCTAGAGTCATTGTAGGCTAAACCATCCGAAAAGTACCTTAGAGTTAATGTTTATTAATCCTAGAGATTTTGTAGTCATTAACCTTTGGTAGTTGCAAAGAGATAGGATAAACATACCCTACGACCTTTTGACACACACAACGCATTAAGAATAACGACGTGACAATTCAACCATCAATAGGAGATAATTAAGGAGTAATAAAACCTAAGTAAAACACATCTTTAAATCATCATACGAGCACACAATAATTAGACATAGACTACATACACCTTAGTTTAGATAATTAGATAAGTAGAAGTAATCGTAGAAATACCAACCCCAAATCCAAACCCCGAGATTCGTGACCTTTCCATTTCCTAATAAAACATAAAAGATAAAAATAATCTTCCTCAACCCCAACCTTAGCGTAGTAACTACTACTAGCATTCCTATTCCCTAGGGAATCGATATCAATTCCCGTGGCTTACCCTAATACTACACTACAACGATTAGGTTCATTTAGGTGTTGAAAAAACTTGCTCGATTTAAAAGGAAGTTCCTTTGACCCTAACGACGTTATCAAGTTTTTACCACCGCCGTGGGGAATAGAATAGCTAGTTAGAGTCCACCTCGTTAGGTTCCTTGCTGATTCCTATCAAGTGTTTTTTTTTTCCATTTGTAGCTTCTCGTAGTCATCCCCCTTCTTCGTTACCTTTGTTCGTAAACCCCATCACTTTTCATCATGGAAGGTGATAACCCACCACTATTCATCAACCTACCACCAAATGACCGCCAAGAGCCTGCACTTTGGTAATACTGAGACCAAGCCACCTAGGCTATAGGGAACACCATTGAGCTTCCCACTGCCCAAACTACGCCCTCAAGGATCCGACACCATCCTGGCTTGGTGCAAAACGGATGTGCATTCCATGGAATTCGCTCAAGATCCTAATCACCTTCTAAGGATTTCCTTAAATTGTCGATTCCATCGACATCGATGCTACTACTCGAGACCACGCGGTTCGCGCTCTCTTCAAATTCTCTCTACGGACCAAGCTAGTAATTGATTGTTTACCCTGCACGGCCCATCTCAAGTTGGGATGATCTCACTTCTCGCCTTTGCTCAATTTGTCCCACCGGAGAACCACTGCTTAGGAATGATATCTTGATGTTCCAACAAATCTGAGGTGAATCTCTCTACTAAGCATGGACTCGATTCAAGGACTTACTCCATAAAGTCCCTCATCATGGCATTGATCTTTGGCTCCAAGTCCAACTCTTCTATGATCATGTCAACTTCTCCACCAAGAGATCCATTGACCAAGCGCATCGTGGAAAACTTAGTATCTCACCGAAGAATCATGGGGTATAATGGAGGACCTTGCTCTATGACAATGAAAGTTGGAATGACCCCGTGGAGTTGCCCAAAACCAAGTATAAGTCTCCTTTCCTCCCATTGATTCACAATCTTCCTAATCCGAGGATGCTCGAGCTTGAAGATCACGCTAAATTCCTAATGAGCTCCTACTTAAAATCCTAAGTTCACGCCATGTGAACAAAGTTTTCCTCGTAGGAGCCGTAGTGATCCTCATAACACGTAATTTTTGCACCCGATTCCCCTAACAAGCTTCCTGTTGACTACGCTCTCGTATTAATGGAACGGGAGGAAGATTCCCTTTACAACACCCTACCTATGACTTTTATTGACGCCGAGAAGTATGGAAGGGCAAACCCAACTTCTATTGGGACAAAACTAAAGAATTCACATCTAATGATTTCTCTTGGCCCCCATCTCATGGCCCTACCCAACAAAACATAGAAGGGATGTTGCAAAATATAGTCGCATCCCAAGAAGCTCAAATAGCTAAGCTTCCTTAACGCTTAACCTAAAACAAGCCGATATGGATATAGGAAGATAGATAACCCTGAAAGCCATAAACCAATAGTGACAAGAAGGTTAATGCTATCTCAACTCCGGCCCCGTGTAGAGATTAAAGACCCAAGTTAGCTACATGCAATTCCAATACCATCACCTAGTGAAACCCAATAGAACAAATGACGAACAAACCAAGAAACCAGGTTTTGAGGTTGTGAAACTCCTAAGGATGAAACAACCGAGGAAGTAGGTGAAGTAGGCAATGACTATTTTAAATAAGTTTCCTATAAGAAGAGCTCTCGCCACCCACACTTAGGTAGTACGTGACCTCCGGCCACATGTATGTTAGGAGAAGCCCTAGATCAAGTTTGGGAATCCTTGGAATTCTTAACATACCATGTTGTGTTGATCCCAAGTTGAGCAAACGATCTAATATAGAAACCTACTCTTAAAACAAGAATTTATTAAGTATCACGCTGAATTTAATACTTAATCTTAAAGAAGAACACAAACATTCAACACCTCAATATTATTATTAATACTAATACTTTTAACCAAAGGTTCAAAGATAGGTTTTACAACCTTGAAGTGTATGACCTTAGATATAAAACATAATGTATAACTAATCAATTCTAGGACTCCTCTTTTATAGGCTAAGGAGTCCTTTACATTACAATACGTGAATCTACAAGATAAATATCTTTCCATATTTATCTAATACATAATACTAAAATCGACTATACAAGACTAGCAAGTGGTTACATTATATTATCCGTAGTTACATACTACTACTAGCCGCAGCTTTGTCTTCATCCGTGTTCCATTCTTTTCCGTCTCGCGGGTTATATCAACTCGGTTTCAGAAGTTCCAAAGATTTTAGATAATTCTTGATCTAAGGAACCAAAACCCAACAATCCTCCCCTAAACTTGATACATTCCAACATAATTCTTAAGTTTCCTTTAAGCTCAAAACATCTGAATTGGAGGATGTAGTCAAACACTTACTAGATTTAAGAATTTTCATACTCTTCAACAAAATCAAGTAGTTTGACCATCATCATAGGGTACCAACATCTTGATAATACCAAAGCTTCATCATCCGAGCAATAACCTGCCGATACTTATTCACTGAGGATAATCACCTTCTACAAGCATATGAATAACTTCCTTTAAAATGTTAAAACATGAACTCCAAAAAGTTTGATATAAAACGCTTGTAACATTACCATTGTAGAGTCCTTCCATTCAGGTTCATCATGAGTAGGTTCAAATAAAATCTTCAAATTATGATAAACCAGTCTCTCATGATAATCATTTGGATGTTCTTCACCAAACTTATTCTTGTAAAGTATCCAAAGATTCACCAAATCATCTCTATCAAAAATATCAAGCATCTCAGAAAATTTATTATACTCATAAACTTCATTGTTGAGTCTTTGAATTTTCCAAAGTCCTTCACTTCCAACTTTAAGCTTAAACTCATAAGAAATAATTCGATCAACATCTTCAACTTCTTTTCTTCTTTTAGAATCGTATGTCCTCAATCTTAGATTTTCTCTTTTCGCTTACTTTGAATCCACTCATCATCCTTCAATCACACTCCTCTTCTTCCTTTTAGAATTCATTGACAAAGAATCATCATTATTAATCTTCATACATCTCTATAAATCTCACTAATTCTTCAAATGAACATCTATTAAGATTATCGAAATATGAATGCCTCAATTTTAATAATCTTCATCAAGCATATTCCTTTAATCAGGCAATTGAAGGAGGTTTCTTTTCTTTATAACTTGCTTCCTTTCTTTACCAATCCTCCTTGCCCATTGACCCTAAAGTCTAGCTCTTTCCTCATCATCCAACAAAGGCCTATATTCTGTGCAAGATATTCATCATGTATTTGTTTAGAAGCTTCAAGATAGTTTTAAGTATTCATACCATGTAGCTAATCAAGGTTCGTAGAAAATACCCAAACCCCTTAATCTAGGATTTGAATAGAAAATAGCCCAAGTACTCATCCTAAAAACAATCGTGTCGCCTGAGTGCATAGCCAAAGGAGTCATCTTAGGATACTCAAGACGAGGCAATGAAGAAGTCTCTCCACTCAAGAAGGCGAACTTAAAGGGTGAAGACTGAGTCAAGAAGAAGATGATGGATTCTGTGAGTGATGACAATAACTCACTGAATCCCTAAGACTCCTCTCCAACTACTTACATCAAGACAAATGAAGAAGAAGATGAAGGATAAATGATGAAGAAAGAACGAAAAGGCGGAGAAGTTTGAATCGTGATAAAGAAGTCCTTATCAACATAAGTCAACTTTCCTGAATGGCTAACTTACAAGCTCAGGTCATCACTGAAATATGGAAAGCACCTTGTCCTTTACTTAGAATAGTCTTTGTAAAGAGACAAAATACACAAGATTTTGTCTTCGTATGATGTCAGATTTGTCACTTAGAAAGAGTTAAAACTCATACATGTATAAATAGCATAAGAGATGGAGTGAAAAGATTAAGCTTGTGAATTGTAAAACACACATACACGCAAGCCATCTTTTCACTCCTCCAAATACAACTTAGTTCCTGAGATAGCTCATTGAGCTCTAAGAGTTGTGCTGCAGACTTAGCTCGAGCTAGAGAGGAGTCCAACTTTGTCATTTCAATCCCAAGTACTATTCCGCAAGTACTTGGGTAACGAATTCTTTGTTGATTTATTTCTAATAAGAATATGATGTTGAAAATTACTTAGTGTGTTTTCCTTTTGTTAATTTCACCATAGTTCACTATTAACTTGTTTTATAAACTTAAAACTATTTTTAACGATAGTGAACGGGGAACAACAAGTGGTATCAGAGCAAGGCTAATTATAAAACTCGCTTTTTAGGCCGCTCTAAAAGTTTTTAAATTAGGATCCTAAATGGGTGAAATTGATGTACCCCAACTAGTCGATAAAAGGGTGGAGCTTATTCAGCTATTGCCCCTAGACTTGAAGTTGGCAAATTCAACAAATGGAAAAAGCGAATGCTTTGCTATTTGATTGGGATGGAACCTTATTATATCAAGTGTATAAATGAAGGTCCATTTGACCAAAGATCTGAAGGGTTGCCCAAACCTGAGCTCAAGGACCAGGATGAAAGGAGAGTGGTCAACCAAGATCAAAGACTCAAAAGTATCATAATATCTTGTCTTCCTGACGATATTATGGAGTCTGTTATAAGTTGTAGTACAGCTAAGAAAACCTGGGATGACCTAGTTCATAGTCATGAAGGACCATCTGATACCAAGGAAAACAGATAATGGACTGAAACTTGAGTATAACACCTTCGGGCTAAGGACTCGAAACTCTCAAACTTACACAAGGTACAAAACTCTTTTAAATGAACTATCAAATGATGGTGTTAAGTTGTCCGAACATGAAATCAATGTTGGTTTTGTCAACAGTCTCCCTGAGAAGTGGTTAAATTTCTCAGGGACTCGGAATGCTAATCATATAAAAAATCTTGAGCTTCCTGAAATTTATGGGAAATTTGTCTATGAGGAAAACCTCATCAACAGACGATACCTAGACTTAAAGAAGTCTCGGAAGTCAAGAAGTCCCGACCACCACCTCATCACCAATTTCAACCGCTTTTCTAACAATGTAGTTTAAGATTTCCAAGAAAACTCAGATGATGAGCCTGATGAGAGATCAAGTGAGGAGTACCTAAATGACCTGAATGCTGAATTTCAGGAAAGGGCACTCCTTGCTAACTCTCGAAGGTTTATAAAAGAAACAAAGGTTTTTCAACTGCTAAAGCAAATGAAGACACTGAATGCTATAAGTGTCACAAAAAGGGTCATTTTGCAAAAGACTGTTTTCTAAAACAATTTCAGAACCCTCTTATAAACCATCGGTTCAAATCACCTCAGCTTTCAGCAAATTTCAACCAAAAATGTATCACCTCATCAAACTTTTCAAAATAAATCTGATAATAACAAAACCATTGATTATGAAGCCAAGTATAAGAAAGCTAAAGCTAAGCTTGCATTGCTTGAGGCCAGCCTCGAAACAACAAAAGTGTTCAATCTGTGCAGGGTAAAAACAAAGGCCTTGTTGCTGAGACCTTCGACCGATGAAGAGCCGTGTCATCGATGATGAAATGGTACATGTCAGGCAATGATGGCCCTCTTCAAGAGGACAAGCTAGCTGTTGGGAAAAATCATGCCAGAATGGAGAATGGGTCAACATCACAATGAAGAAGGTAAATATTTTGCTTTCTATGGATGATGACTCATTGGCATCTTACATGAATTACCTAAATGTAGACCTTAAGTTTGTAGAAGAGCAAAGACTGAATCTTTTTTTAAGTACAACAAGTTAAGTTTTGAATTGAATAAGTGTAGAGATGAACTGCTTATTTTAAAACAAGCAAAGCTTGAGGTTGTCACTTTGCAAATTCAAAACACTGAACTAGTTAAAAGAAATCGGAATCTTCAAGATGAACTTAAAAAGGCAAATGATATTCTTAATAGTTGACCGCTAAGAATCCAGTGGTCTTTGATACTGTGGGTGCCCAAAGAGCAAGAAGAGAGTCATAGGTGAAGATCATCTCCTTGACCCTCTCAACAAAGACCAGTCTCCTAAGCCTTTTGTGTCCGTGGCATGATCACAAATATGTTAGCTGATCCCAATTCCAGTGATTGGATTGAACGGGTTAATCCCGAGAGTAAGCTTCCAAATTTCGACTCGAAGGATTCTAGAGCCTGAAAGTCAAGCTCTAAAGAGCATGCTTGGATTCCCTGATGTGCCCAATAGTACTGAACACATCTGTGAGTCTGAATCAGAATCTCAAGCACCGCTCCACCATGAAACCTCTTCGTGGTGCTGCCTCCAAGCTCGCTTACTCCACTACAATTCAATCCTCATTCACCAAAAGAAAGGTCCGGACTTGGTAGAACCATCCTACAAAGACAAGCAAAACAAACTCAACAAGAGTCTACTCCTACTGAGACTTCAACATCCTCTCGTCCCCATGAATACCACCAAAGAATCGACGAACTTGTGAGGAAGCTTATCAAAAATGGAATCCATTGAAAAGGTCCTGACCAATCAAGGAGACAAAGTCAGCTTCCTCTAGTTCCTCAAAGTCTAAGCCAACCTCCAAAAACAAACAAAAATGTGAGCTGTGTCATTACACTAGCCATACCACCGACATACACAGAATCCTCTGCATGATCTCAAAAGGATGATCACAGACAGCAGATCATCTTCCGTGATGTCAAGCAAACTATACAAAATTTGGTCATAAGTATGCTTCATCCTCCAAAGCTGCTCCAAAGAATAGAGCAAAACCTTTTCCTCTGTGCCTCCTCACTGGTTTAATGATCATCATCAGGATGATTGTCTCATGAATACATGTTGTGATATATGCGGTAATCCAACTCATGAGACATCCCAACATGACAGTGTCATTCAAGCAAGGAGAAATTCCAACAACCTAGAGTCACTGAGTCATCCCAGCCTCTAAATGCAAAACCTGTGGTAGCACATGCACACAACCATGACCATGAATCGATTGCAAATTTCAGAGAGACATTGAGACCCAAGCCCACTAGTAAGTGGGTCACTAAGAGAAACTAATTCAGTTTACTACTTGTGCAGACACATGCCAGGGAGCCTATTTGGCATCTAGACAGTGGATGCTCAAGCATGACCGTGAAGGAATATCTCGCACAAGTATGTAAAGGAACCAGGGCCCAAGGTAGTATTTGGTGATAATTCATCATGTCCCATCAGGTTATGGTTCAAGAAACTGTAATGGAATAGTTTTCTCTAGAATAGCCTATGTCAATGGTCTCAAATACAATCTCATCATGGTCAGTCAACTATGTGATGCTAAATACATTGTACAATTCAATGATAAACAAGGTACCATTTTTAATGCCAACAAGGAAGTTGTGTTGATAGCTCCTAGGAGAGATGATGTTTATGTACTTGACATGTCAACACTCTCCCAAGATGGAACGTGTCTCTTTGCTAAAGCCACTGAAACTATCAATTGGTTGTGGCATAAGAGACTCACACTTAAACTTCATAAACCTCAACAACTTGGCAAAACAAAACAAGGTCCTTGGCTTACCATCACTGGTTTTGCAAAAGACAAACCATGCTCACTGAAAAAGGTAAACACCACAGAGCATCTTTCAAAACCAAACAAAATTTCTCCATCAAAGTCGCCACTCTCCTGATATGGATCTCTTTGGACCACCCCAGATCAATCCAAAGATGAGAAGTATACACTTGTTATTGTTGATGAATTCTCAAGATACACTTGGGTATACTTTTTCTCCAAAAGAGTCAGCAAATGATACAATAATGTCATTCATCAAAAGATTGAAAATCGAATGACATTATGTCAAACAAATTAGAACTGACAATGGTATGAGTTCAGAAATCAAGAGCTTGAGAGTTTCGTGATGAAAAGGAATTTCTCAAAATTTCTCATCTCCTTATACCCCAACAAAATGGGGCTGAAAGGAAAACATAACACTCATTGAGGCCTAAGAACCATGTTAAATGGCTCAGCCTCTCAAACATTTCGATGAAGGTCAAAATCCTGTTACACTCAAAATAGGTCAATCATTGTCAAAAGACATAACAAAACCCCATATGAGATCTTCAAAGGTAGACTTCCGACATCACTATTTTCATGTATTTGTATGTCCTGTGTTCATTCATAACCACAAGGATCATCTAGGCAAGTTTGATGCAAAAGCTGATGATGGATACTTCTTAGGCTACTCACTGATCTCCAAAGCCTTCAGGGTTTTAACACAAGGAGACAACAAGTTGAGGAAACCTTTCATGTCACCTTTGATGAAAGTGCTGAAAGCATCAGGTTCACCAACATCTCAGTGGAGGAAATAGGAATTGATGACTCATCAAGATATCCTCCTGATGAGTTCACCACTAAATTCAATTCCTCATATCAAGTGATGAGATATCTCATATTATGTCTTACCTCACAACCTACCCCAACCAATTATCAGTGAATTCATTGATAATCTATCAGTCCCAGCAAGGATAGGTAACATGAACCAACTGCAGGACCTGATTCATGAAACCCAACCGAACATGACATCATAACAGATGCTCAAAATAATTTGTTGTTCCTGTAACCATTCTCACTCCTGAACCTCCAGTGACTTCATCAAACTCAGATCCTAGACCACAAAGTAAGTGGACAAGATCTCAGGATATTGAGCTTGTAAACATCATTGGTGAACCCATTGAGGGCATGCTCACTAGAAGCATGGCTGCTAGTCTAACTGCAGCTTCAGCCAATGAATGTCTATATGCTGATTATCTATCAGAAATAGAACCCAAAAGTGTCATTGAAGCTCTAAAACACCCAAGCTGGGTTCAGGCTATGCAAGAAGAATTGCAACAGTTTGACAAAAACAAGGTCATGACCTTGATCAAATGTCCTCAGGATGTAGTAGTCATAGGAATGAAGTGGGTTTTCAAAACAAAATGATGAAAATGGCACTGTCATTAAAAACAAAGCCGACGGTAGCAAAAGGTCAGTCAACAAGAAGGCATTGACTATGATGAGACATTTGCTCCTGTTTCAAGAATGGAAGCCATCGGGATCTTCCTTGCATATGCAACATACATGAACTTCATGGTCTACCAAATGGATGTTAAAAGTGCATTCTTAAATGGTGATCTCAAGGAAGATGTGTATGTTCAAGAACCTCCAGGCTTTGAGAGTAGTGAATTCCCTGACTATGTCTCAAGCTTGACAAAGCCCCTATGGACTTAAACAAGCTCCCCAGCATGGTATGAAACTCTCTCAGCCTTCCCGATACAAAACAAGTTTGTCAGAGGAAAGATAGACAACACACTGTTTGTCTATAGAACCCAACAGAATGTGATACTAGTCCAAGTGTATGTTGATGATATCATCTTTGGCTCAACAAACTACAAACTTTGCAAACAATTTGAAAACTAATGACAAAGAAGTTTGAAATGAGCATGATGGGGAACTTACATACTTTCTTGGACTACAAATCAGGCAAACTGATAAAGGAATATCCATCACCAAGAGAAATACACCCGAAATCTCTTGAAGAAATATGAGATATCTGACTGTGCCTCAGTGAAGACACCAATGGTCCCACCTAACAACCTTGGACCTGATCTCACGGGCAAATCAGTCAATCAAACTCATTTCAGAGGGATTGTTGGATCACTGATGTATCTAACCGCTACTAGACCGGACATACAATTTTCAGTCTGTTTAATAGCAAGATATCAGTCCAATCCCAAAGAATCTCATCTCACTGCAGCCAAGAGAATACTCAGTACTGAAGGGAACCCCAAATATTGGAATCTATTATCCAAAATTCTCAGGGTTTGATCTCAAGGGTTACTCGATCATTATGCTGGCTGCAACATGGACGAAAAAGTACCTCGTGGTCCTGCAACCTGGAGGAAAACTGGTCTGTTGGAGTGCAAAGAAGCAACAATCGCTGCTATGTCCTCGCATGAAGCCAATAATATGTAGCTGCCGCAGATGTTGTGCCAATGTACTCATGGCAATCTCCCCTGCCTCCACCAAAGAACCAAAACACATTGATATCGATCACTTCATCAGGGCTCACATAATGAAAGGAGACATAGAGCTTCATTTCATCCCTACTGAATATCAACTGGCTGATATCTTCACCAAACCCTTGAATGAACCCACCTTCAGGAGACTGAAAGCTGAATTGGGAATGCTTGACATTGAAAGTCAAGTATCTGAAAACCAATCTCAGTAAGTTCTCTCAAATGGTTCATCCTCCCCGACACCCAAAAACCTCTCATGAATGAGTAAGACTCATTTAGGGTCCCTGACACTTGACAAAGAACATTGAATAAGTAACTAAATGATCCAAGTATCAGTTACTTTAATGTCCTAGGTTGGTAACTATGCCAATTTAATAAAGGAATATATGTCTCTTTGTCTCAACATCCCACTTGGCATTTAATGCCTCTACAAAATATCAAATTGATATTTTATCTCTCAAAAAAGTGCACTGCACGCAATGTTCCTTGAAAAACGGATTTTGCCTGGGTAATGGAGTGGTAGCCTTAAATGTGGAAATTCAAACGCCTTTCAAAAACCAACTCTAAATATTCCCATTTGTGCACAAAACACCCCTCTTATCACTCTATAAATACCCTCTTAAAACACAAACAAACACACACAAATCTTTTCTGCAACAAAAAACTCACAAAATCATTTCAAAAAAAACATTTGTGTTCTCAAATCTTCAAAACCCCTGGAAAACCTTTCAAACATTTACAAAAGCTTTTCATCACAAACTTGAAGAGATCTAAATACTTTGATTGTTCTAGTCAAAACATTTTTTAAATCCTAAAATCTTGTTAATGGAAATGGCTAGAACACCATCTCTCCAGTTTGCTTCTCAGTGGGTAGGGATCTTACTAATGTTGAATTTAAAACAAATAATGTCATAGGAAATTTTGAATATCCTAAAAATGTCCCAACCTATAAAGACATTATAAATTTTTTATTCAACTGCCCACTCAAAACGGCCTTTGTAAAATGTCCCTCAGTGTTGTACCCAAACTACCTCAGGGAGTTTTTCCCTACAGCTAGAGCCTTTGACCCGACACCTTTTACTGATGAGAATAACCTTAGACCTCTCAGGGAGTATCTCATCAGGTTCAGTCTTAATGGGGGAAACAATACACCCTGGATTTCAAAACGTTTTGCACTACAACATGGTTAGATTATAACAAAGGTGTTTATGTAGCCCATCCCTAACCTCCACAGGAAGGATGGGTTAAAACAAATCGTTTTAGATCCAACCTTTTTGGACAAGACCCCAGTCACTAAAAGCTCGTTCCCCGTGGCTTGGAGGATCCTCTTCACTTTTGTGATTCAGGTCCTCGGCGGGAACCACTCATCCACTGAACAAGTTAACTCTATTCAGTTGATGATGGCATACCGCTTGATGAATGGGGTCACTGTCGACATAGGGAGATCATTTACAAAGGATCTCAACGAAGCTACAGAGCAAAACTAGGACGAAATACGCCGTATCCTAGGTTTGTCTCTTGTGCTCGCAATCGTTATGGGTTCAAAATATACTCAGGATGAAAAATTTGGAAATTTACCTGGCATCCTGAGCCCTTCAAATTTTCAAAAGAACCTATCCCTCGTCACTCCCATTGAATTGACGCCCACATGATTGCTGAACATCTAAGTGGATCTGTCTCCAAACCCTGCCCCAAAAAGAAAAAGGGGAAGTCTCGCATGGGACTAAGACCATACCAAAGTCTCAGGCCCGAGGCTTCAGAGCACCTAAGAGGCACAAAAAGCCCGTGACCAAAAGACACCCACGACCAGGCAACAATCACCCAGTGACAACGAAGGACACTGATACATCACGTCAGGCCCTTGGTCACACCTACTACTCCCCAAGTCCAGAGGGAAACATACAACCCGCCGTAGGGGAGCCTTCCACAACGCCCTGATGACATTAGCAAATCCAAGCCATTGTCCGAGGGCACACTGATCTCTCCCAAAGACTCAGAGGGACTCAAACAACCCGCCGATAGGGATACAAATATCACTGACTCGCTAAAGGCACTGGGAAACGCCACCGTGTCTCAGGGTCACTAGGGGACAAAGACTCGGAGGGAAAGGAACAACCCGCCGATATGGAACCCACAACCAATCCTGACTCTAGTGAAGGCATCGGGAAGCCCACCGTGTCCGAGGGGTCAACGGACAAAGACTCAGAGGGATATAACCACCCACGATATGGAACCCATAACCAACCCTTGCTCACAACCTGATGTCACGGATATTATTCTCAAGATGAGCTCGCTGAGATGATGATGAAATCTTATCACCGGAGAAGAAATGGACGCAGAGGTCAAGCGAACAAGAACCTCACTGATCCAAAGGAGCTTACTGAATCCCCACTCCAACATGATCATACTTCTGAATCCTCAAGTTCTGATGAATTCAAAGAGTTTGACAATGTACTTCCCTCACCTGAAAGGCAGTTGCTCAGTGGATCACAGGGCTTCAAGGAAGCTATACTCGGGGTGACTAAAACATTGTGAACAACATACCGAGAAGCTACGCTCGATCTTAGGCAGAAGTACAGGACTTCGATGAAAATGTTCATGAGCACAGAGATCTGATGTATGACAACATTCACCGACCGGATGAAAACATGGCTAAATTCCTCGTGCATCTTCAGTGTAGGTACCAACGATAGATGAAATCGGGAGTTTGTCAAAGAAGACCCAAAGAACCAACTCTAAAGTCTGCCTACGAGGCGTACCTAAAACAATCCTCAAACCTCACCTAACTGCCAATATGCTCAAGTCTACAAATGTTCAGGGTCTTCCATCCTCACCCAGTCTCTACAAGCTACAATGGACTCTTTGAATACGCAAGTGGCTACATTGGCTCAGGCATCCTCATCTCTGCCCTGAATCTTGGGCCCGAATGATCGCCTTGAAGTTTCACAAGCTAATTTGGAAGCAAAAGTCACCGTATTCAAATGACACCTCAGACATGAAGGCAATGATCAATGAAATTTATCAAGCCTTCAAGGGTCAAGCGCCTGTCCCCTCAAAGATCAACACCAACTCTTGCCTCACCACGCCAGCTTGAGGGGAGAATATTGTGAAGAAACCTCTTCACACTGAGGGGGAGCAAACATCATCAGTCTCTGTAGCTCCCACATCTACATCACCACCAGTCACAAGAATCCCATCTCATCAATCCCACCAACATCATCATCAACAACACCGCAGCACAAGCAAAACACGCCCTTAGTTGCATCATCTCTTCATGCCAGAAGGCAAAGGCATAATGACGATCACGAGCCTGAGAAGATCCCTATAAAATCACGACACTAAATACCTGCCACACCTCAACAAAATTAATAAACATCTTGCAAAGAAGAAAGAAGATTGAAACTAGCCGAGGAAGAGAAAAGAACAGAGAAGCACTGCAAAAGTAGTCGCCAAGGCTGAGAATATGGGATTAGATGCAAGCAAGCTCCCAAAGGCCAGTGGACAAAAGTTCAAGGATGCTCGTGCTCAAATGGTCAATGAGAAAACAAGATGAAGAAAAGAGAAAGAAAATCAGCTCTCAGAAAAGGAATTGAGGAATACAATCGACAATGAGCAGCCGAAGGCTTCCTAAAAAATCAACGATGTCAAGATTATTCCCAACACCAAACCTTTGGCTATGAATGTTTACAGAGGGGATGACAAAAGACACTTTGAGGTTCATGATCCCTTAAAATTCAGTGACTTTGGGATCACTGAACTTGATGAACTTGGTCCGATCTTGGTAAGAAGCAAAATAAGGTGGTCAAGGAGCTGATGATGCTCAGAAAAGATATGAAAGGCCTGGATGCACCAACCAACTAGGAATTCACTGCCTTGATCTGCACCTCAAGGATCTCAACCCAAACTTCCACTGGCAAAAGGAAGAGAGTTGAGTTCCAACCTGAGATTAAAGTGCCTAGACTGTAGTGTAATAGGGAGCTACCTGAAGGGGTTAAATTTGTGAATTGTCTAGTGATTGAAAAGCCTGAAAGAGGGTTATTTCACATTGATGTCTATGGAAACCCAAAGATTTCAAAGATGGAGTGATATTGATCAGCTGGTGTACGCAATGATCAGCTATATTCCGTGGCCTCTCAGATCCAATCCCCAGAAATAACAAGTGTTCTACCAAGACCTAAATGCCAAGATAAGAGACCATCCTGACAGAGAAACACTCATCACCAAAAGGGTCAAGCTTGAAGCATTGGGAATCCATCTGGACTGACATCATTTTGTTTTATCTTTTGTACTAGTGATAGGAACTATGTAATCGATCAATAAACGATGTATGTTTTATTCATTTACTCAGTGTTCCTTATTGTATTCATTAGTACATTCAATGTAGGAAGAAGCCATTTGCTCACTTACATAATCGACAACCACTTAGGCTATTTGTATATCCAAATAGGGGAGATCAAGGTCAGAAAATACCCAAATCCCTGAATCTAGGATTTGAATAGAAAATAGCCCAAGTACTCATCCGTTAAAACAATCGGTCGCTGAAAGCATAGCCGCTGTGAGTCATCTTTAGGATACTCAGACGAGGCAAGAAGAAGTCTCCACTCAAAGAAGGAACTTAAAGGGTGAAGTCTGAGTCAAGAAGAAGATGATGGATTCAGTGAGTGATGACAATAACTCATTGAATCCCTAAGACTCCTCTCCAACTACTTACACTGAAGACAAACTGAAGAAGAAGACTAAAGGATAAGGACTGAAGAAAGAGCGGACAAGGCAGGGAGAAGTTTGAATCAGATAAAGAAGTCCTTATCAACATAAGTCAACTTTCCCTGAATGGCTAACTTACAAGCTCGTGTCATCACTGAAATATGGAAAGCAAACCTTGTCCTTTACTTAGAATAGTCTTTAAAACAGAGACAAAATACATCGATTTTGTCTTCTGTATGATGTCAGCTTTGTCACTTAGGAAAGAGTTAAAACTCATACATGTATAAATAGCATAAGAGATGGAGTGAAAAGATTAAGCTTGTGAATTGTAAAACACACATACACGCAAGCCATCTTTTCACTCCTCCAAATACAACTTAGTTCTTGAGATAGCTCAGTGAGCTCTAAGAGTTGTGCTCGACTTAGCCTGAGCTTAGAGAGGAGTCACCCAACTTTGTCATTTCAATCCCAAGTACTATTCCGCAAGTACTTGGGTAACGTATTCTTTGTTGATTTATTTCTAATAAGAATATGATGTTGAAAATTACTTAGTGTGTTTTCCTTTTGTTAATTTCAGTCATAGTTCACTATTAACTTGTTTTATAAACTTAAAACTGTTTTTTAACGATAGTGAACGGGGAACAACACTAACCATCTCTGACTAGCTTCCTCTTCTTCTTGCTTTCTTTTCTCTAAAGCTGCTTGTTCTTCAGCTAACATGTTTTTAACAAACTCTGCATCATAAGCAACCTGCTCTTCTTTACTTTTAAACTTCAACTCGCTCAACTTTATACCTTTACCAACATCTTGTTGAACCACTTCTTTCAATGGATCACCAATAATCAAACTTTTACTTCTAGGTTTAGTGCTAGATTCAATAGATAAAACATGTGCAATCATAGTAGAGATGAGGTTTTGCTTAGATTTATCAATGTGCTTGCAACTTGTTTCTCAACTTTTAGATTTAGGTGGTGATACGTAGAGGGTTGTGATAATAGTGAAGTGGTTATGATAGCAAAGGGGTATGACAAGTGGGTATAATTGCCATGTTCAAACTGCAAAGATTGGTTACAAGAGTACTAACCGTGGCTGCGCATATTACCATCGTGGTTGTGTCTGAACTACTTCATCTTCTACAACATTCTTCACTTTTCAAGAACTCGCCATTCCCATCTTTATCGATACCAAAATGCTTGATCTCCACTATCAACATCTTCTTCCATAGGTACATCAACAAATTTCCAATTCATGCCTTCACTCCTCCTGTTGGATACATTCTCAATATCCGATTCTGGAGAGGAGTCCACTTTCTTTTTCATCCTTCAGATTTTCTCAAAACAACAATCCTGTGTCTTCTTACTTTCCAAAACCAATACCCCGTGCTTCAATCGCCTAATGTCTTTACTGAAACAGCCTAACTCAGAGACTCAAATTGTATCCTCCATTTTGCACATTTAGCCGGCAATTCATAAAATGTTCAAGAATATCCTCCCCACTTCAATTGTGTGAACTGGTCCGAGAGGTGGTTCATTGAAAAGTCATCATGTACAAACTCGTGGATCCGCAATTCATTTTCATGTTCCATCTATCTCATCACTTCGAAAGCTGGTTAAATCGCCCAGAGGTGAATCCTTGATATAGTAAACATAGCATCGCACCTAGCCTCAAATGCTATGCACTCGTGAGCCAATTGGCTAGGATTCTCCACTGTGTTAAGTTCCAAAGAACTCTCCACATTAGGAGTTGCCAAAGGTTGGGTCTTAATGATGTTTCCACTATCCCGACAAGATCTAAGCATGAATGTAGTGGAAGCCCTTCCAATCATGTCACCTCCACCACCCGTGATGCCCATTAGCAACACCACTAGCACTAGCCTGAGGTAGCTTAGTGCCCTTCTGCTCTAGTCCATACAATTGGTTGAATGTTGATTTGAGTTTGACTATAAGTAGGTTGAGTTGTACTATCGTTTAAAGTGTACTACCAGGTTTGAGGTTCACTAGCAAAGGGGTTCAATGACTAAAGATTCAGATCTAAAACCTTATCAAACTCGTGGATCAGCAGAAAAGTAAGCATATGAGAAAATAAAGGAACATCTCTAATTTGTACATTTTGTGGCCGACCTCATATGTGCAAAAACCTTAGGAAGCATATGATGAACTTCATACTCCCTAGAATGCTCAATGTGTTCATTGATTTGGCTTTCCACAATAAGTTGAACAAACCTAGGATACAAATAGTATTTACCCTTCTTCCTAATGTTTTGTACTAACCCCTCATAAATCATCCTAGACCAATAGAACTTTCTCCTCATCGACAAACAAATAAATGAGTAGCAATTTTGGAAGGAAAGTCATTAAACCCAATGGTCTTATTACTCATACACATCAACAAGGTATGAATAAGAAACTTCCATTGTGTTGAAAACAAACTCTAAAAAATTGTACCTAGCACCCTTGTGAGTATAGCCAACCTTTCTAAACCAGCTACAATCTCAGATCTGAAAGATTATCAATACCATCAAAGATCATCAAACTTTAAAACTCTCCTAATGATCTCCTCATCAACTGAAATAGCATTCTCATCCACAATAGTGCTAAACACTTCTACTCCATCAACCTCTTCAAGCTTAGCATTCCTCCAATCGATGTATGTAGGCTTTAAAGATGGTTGTGACATAGGCATAGTGAATAGAACTATGAATAAGGAAATCAATCATTTGATGAAATCCTTTAGATCAATCGCTTTTGTGAGATTAGCAACAAGGTTATGTGTGTTGGAATACTTTTCAGCCATTGTGATTAATGATGGGTATGATGTGGGTTTGTGAATTATGCAAAGTAAAGTGATTAGGGTTAATGTTGAGCGCCAATTGAAGTGATTTGAAGACCAATTGAATGATCCATCCGTGATTTAGGGGAGATAAATATAGTTTTGCCAAAGTTACCAAAATTGTAGTATCCAAAATCAAGCAAATAGCTTTATCGAGGTTTCAGAATGCTATCCGCGTTAGAAACATACCATCGATAAGGTTTCACTTCAATCATGAGACCAAGAGATACATCAACCAAATTGTGTCAAATAAGAGATATCTTACAAAAATATGAAGGATTTACACAATTTTTTTTTAATCAAACACTAGCAGCTAACATAACACCCTCCAATGTAAGCCCAAGGTAACAAATCACCCTCAAGACAAAACACAAACCAAACACAGAGTAGAAAGGTATTGTTATCAGTGGTTAGAAAAGCCAGCAATGGTTCCAAATGACCTATCCGTGGTTAGCAAAGATAAGTCAATACTGGCAACTTCTGTGATTAACATTAGTCCAAAGCCCAATGAACTCATTAACTCCTCAACCACATTTAACCCTCATTTACTTACATAAACCATATATCTCTGCTATAAAAAAGAACCCAAATATCATATAACGCACACACCAATTAAAACCAAAACCCTAATTTCTCCAAAATCCACAATCAACCTCAATCACCATGTGAAACCCTAGTTGGAATAAAACCTAAGTTATAGATCTAACATCCTCCTCCTCCTCATCATCCTCATCATCAAGTGAAGAGTTTGACCCATGGCGTCTTTACATCCCTCCACAAGAACCACGACCAAGAAAATCCCCCTTTCTCCCATCATCTAAAGATGATAGTGTGGTGAATCCAAGTGAGTCTCTCGATGACTCGATGACTCTCTAAGAAGAGGACTTTAAACCCCCAACCTTCATCATCCCAACCCCAACCAAGACCACGAGCAAGAAAACCACCCCAAAGGACAGAGAGGTGTTCTTGGTCTCTCCCGCACTGTGTTGTGGTGCTTCTTCACATATCGTAAAAGGGAAGGGTAAAAGGAAGATGGAGTGATGCTTTTTGGTGAAACCAGTAGATGAAGCACAAAGGACAATGTCAAATCACAAACTCATCTATCAGATTCATCTTCATCATCTTCGTTTCCTTAATCCATCCTTCCCATTTTGATCCTTAGCTTGTCATATCCAACAAATGATATGAGTAGGATAGTAGTAGGAAATCCAGTATAGAACTAGTCTTTTAATTTGCACTTGAAGTTTCATTGTAAGTCAGAAGTCAGAACCTGCTTCTTGAATGAATGAACAGCTTTAACTTCAGACTTTTATTTCTATAATGAACTTTCTTTTATCTCAAAAATGGTTAGTGGAAACACGAGCAACAAACAAAGGGTTTGAACAAACTATCGTGGTTAGAAACAAAAATAGCAATACTAAGATTACATAATAATAGTCCAAGTCTTATACAAACTTTTACAAAACAAGTTGAGATTTAGAGATTAACCATTCCAATACTAACAACAAGATATTGAAACCTCCCCACATCAAAAGCTTTAGTGAGAAGATCAGCAACATTGAAATCAGATGGATTTTACCATTTGAATCAACCTTTTCTCATTACAATCTCTAATAAAATGATGCCTTATCTCAATATGTTTAGTTCTAGAATGTAAAACAGGATTTTTAATGATGCATATTGTACTGTTATTAACAATGTAAATCTTAGTATGCATAAAATTGTACCCAAAATCCAAAGAATTGATTCTCAATCCAAAGAACTTGACCACAGCAACTAGCAGCAGCCACATATTCAACTTCAGTTGTAGAATTAGCCACAATAGTTTGCTTTTTACACGGGTTTATAGACAGATAGGTTACCCAACTTTTCAACTTTATTCACCTAAGTTACCAAACTTTTTTTTTGTGCAAACAGGGTATTGGACTACACGAAGTTGAAATTGTGTTACTGAATTTGTAAAATGAGACATTTAGGTTACTTAACTTACCTAAGCAAATGCATTTGGATTACTTAACTTACCTAAAAAAATGCATTTGGGTTACTTTGATTACATCAAAAATGAAGGTTGAATGCGTAACTAAAGTTCAGTAACCTAAGTGAACAAAATGAAAGTTTGGTAACTTAGGCGAACAAAGTGGGAAAGTTGGGTAACCTGTATAATATAAAACCCCTTTTTACACTGCCATGAAATAAGTCTGCTTCCCAAAAACTGACATCCCCCAGTTGTAGACTTCCTATCCAAACTAGCACCAGCATAGTCACTATCTGTGTAGGCCACTAAATCAAAAGGAGAATCCTTATAATACCAAAGGCCCAGTTTAGGGTGACCTTTAAGGTATCTAAATATTCTCTTAACAGCATTCATGTGTGATATATTGGGTGTGACTTGAAATCGCACACACACATACCGAGAACATAATATCTAGCCTAGATGCAGGAGATACATCAAAGATCCAATCATGGACCTGCATAACTTCTCGATCAACTTTGGGACTTCCATCATTAGGTAGCAGGGTTTCTCGAGTCTCCATAGATGTACTAGCACTCTTCACATCCTGAAACCCAAACTTCTTCAAAACATCTCCTACATACTTGTCTTGACTAATGAAGATACCATCACCCTTTGTTGAACCTCAGAGCCATAAAAAGAAAGTGAGTTCCCCATAGAACTCATCCTAAACTTATCATGCATAAGCTTCAAAAATCTTTGCAGCTCCTTATTGGTTGAGCCAAAGATGATGTCATCTACATAAACCTGAACCAAGAAAATATCTTCCTTGAGCTTCCTAATGAACAAAGTCTTATCTATCAACCCTCTTTTGAAGTCATTGTCCATTAAATAAGTAGACATGCATTCATACCATGCCCTTGGAGCTTGATGCAATCCATACATAGCCTTCTCCCCCTGTACACCTTATCGGATGATCGGATCTTCAAAACCATAAGGTTGACAAACATAAACCTCCTCATCAATTGTGCCATACAAAAATGCACTTTTAACATCCATCCGATACACAACAAAATTCTTGAATGAAGCATAAGCTAGAAACAATCTAATAGCCTCAATTCTTGCAACTGGAGCAAACACTTCATCATAATCCAAGCCTTCAGTTTGTGTGTATCCTTGAGCAACCAACCTTGACTTGTTCCTCACAACAATACCTCTTTCATCCCTTTTGTATCTGAACACCCATTTTGTCCCAATTGCCCTCTTACCATTTGGAAGATCAACCAATGTCCAAACCTCTTGAAGCTTGAACTGAAGAAGCTCCTCTTGCATTGATTCTACCCAACCTTCTTTAGATAATGCTTCTTCAACTCTCTTGGGCTCCTTTTGAGACAGAAAACATGCAAACAAGCAATTTTGTAGATCTTTGACTATTTCTTTGTGAAGTGATTGCAAAGAAACCTTGTTCAGAAAGGTTTTGTATTCAACCTGTCTTGTTTGAAACAGGTGTTCAAATTTCCAAGTATTTGTTCCTTAGGATGAATCTTATGTATCCTTGTTGAGGTAAAAGGACTTTCATGAATGACATGTTCCAAATTAGTAAGATCAAGTTGAAGAAATCATCCCTGTCTTCATCATCAGTAGGAGTATCAATTTCAATCAAAGCAGGCATATCAAGATCATGTGGATACTCCTCTTCACCAAATAATGGCTTTGCAGTTGGTCCAAAGAAAGTACTATCATCAGATTTACAAATGTGGTTTCACTGATATGGTAGTGGTAGAAGTTGGCTTATCGTGTTTTATTATAACCGCTTCGTGCTGTTTGGCTTAGCAAGCAGCAGAATGCCTTTTCTTTTTTTCAATTTCTTCTACCAACACTGAGTTATCTTTCAACAACTCATCCTTATCTTGATGATGATCAACATTGCCTCCAGATCTACATCATCATCATGGGACCTTGCTTCTCAATGATGGGTGAGACAGAACTAGCTTTCCATTTTTCAAACAAATAGAACTCTTGAGGAGAATTAGCTTCTTAGAAATTGCTTCAAGATCAATCCTTTTGAGTACCTTCATCAACATTAGTGGAAGTTCCTGCAATGATAGGCTCATAATTCATAGATTTGGTTAGCATATCAATGTTGAATAGCCAATCTGGTCCTTTGGTCTCAACACTAGGAGTCTTTTCACTAAATTGAACATGTAAGTTCTCTTCAACAATTCTAGTCCTTCTATTGTATACTCTAAAGGCTTTACTATTAGAAGAATAGCCTAAAAAGTATCCATCATTTTCTTGAAACTTGCCTAGGTAGTCTATGGTATTCAAGATAGTAACAGAACACCCAAAAGGTTTTAGGAATGCAATCATTGGCTTCCTATCATCATAGGGGTCTTGTTATGAGGCTTCACTACCTTACTTCTATTCTCACATAACATCAGCCTACACAGCTTCAAAACCCAAAAGGTAGTTGGTAACTTAGACTCTGACAACATTGTCCTAGCAACCTCAATTAGTGTCCTATTTTTCCTTTCAGCTACACCATTTTGTTGTGGTGTTCTAGCAACACTAAACTGTCTTTCTATACCCTTAACTACACAAAACTGATTCATCACAAAGCATTCTTAAACTCGGTTCCATTATCACATCTGATTATCTTTACCTTATGATTTACTAGATTTTCTATCTTAGTAATGAAACTCTTGAGAATCTCACTAGTCTCACTCTTAGCTGCCAAAAGTATACCCAAGAAAATCTACTATAATCATCAGTGATAACTAGGCAATGCTGCTTATGGTTCAAACTGTTAACAAAGGTAGGTCCAAATAAGTCCATATGAAGCATAAACAGTGGTTGTGTAATGGTGTTGACAGTTTTGGTCTTACAAGAAGCTCTATGTTGTTTTCCTTTTTGATAAGCCACACACACTTCCTTACACTCAAAAACCTTAGAAGGTAACCCTCTCACTAAGTTGCATTTTACCAGTTTATTGATTGTTTTGTAATTGAGGTGACCTAATCTTCTATGCCATAACTTGGAATCATCTACAGATGCTTTAGCAAACAAACAGGTTAAGGACCTATTAGGAATTAGATCTTTAAGATCAAAACAATATATATTTTCTTTCCTAGGTACTCTTAGCTGTATGTACTTCTCATCTGCATCTTAAATTCGTGACAACACCACACACCTTTTCACCAAAAAGTTCCCTGTTTTTCTTATCACACATTTGAGAAACACTGAATAAATTATACTTAAGTCCTGTGTACTTATAGACCTTTTCAAAGTCTAAATTCTGTTCTCGATTGTGCCTCGCCAAGTATCTTTCCTCCCTTTGGATCATTACCAAAAGCCACATATCCTCCATCAAAAGATTCAAAATCCTCCATGTTGCTCCCATCCCAAGTCATGTGCCCAGAGCAACCACTATCAAAAACTCCTTTGTCTTTTAGCTCATCTTGTAGATTGCCCTCACATATGAAATTAAACAAGTTAGTTCCTTTTGTGGACCCAAGCCAATACTGACTTGGGTCTGCCCCGTGCATCAATATAATCAAATTTGTTTAGGTCCATTGATGCACAGTTGACATGATGTAAAACCTTGGTCTTAGGTTTCCATTGCCAACTAGCTGAGGCCTTTATAGCATTAAAATGGTTTTCAACCACCGTGTCAGCTTATCACCTTTGGAATTTTAAAACTTCTTTGTATCATCATTGGTGATATTTTGCTTAGTGCTAAGGTTTACAGTTTGCTTAGCAGTGGTTGGATTCCATTTGGGTGCAGCAGTGACAATTGGTTTTGTATTTCCATTCCTCATTAACACTGCTCTAGGAATCATATTTCCTCATTAGCAGTGACAATTGATTTTGTTTTCTTTGAAAAGTTTTGGTGATTTACCCTCCTCTAATGATTCCAAAGTTGTGGTCTGTTTTTATAACAATTTCTCTGTAAATGCTCAAAACTACCACATGAAAACAAGCCTTTTTAACACATTGAAACTCATCTCCTAACCTATTTGAAATTAGTCCATTGAAGTTTCTCTGGTTTCCCTAGGTATATATCTTTAACTGCTCCCTAGGTACTTCCTCGTACTCTACTACTTTCTTAGCAATTTGAGCTCCAAATCTAGGCACAAGGTTGGCTTGCTTAGTATCAACTTCTCTAAGAGGTTCTATCTTC
>OU343218.1:189232996-189323867 GCA_910596185.1 Chrysanthemum makinoi | reverse complement strand
GCTCTTTTTAAGAATAATCACCGTGATTCTTCGTTCGAGGTTATATCATCCAATAGAACAACAATGTATCATCCCACACATAAATAACTCTTCTCAAATTTCATTACCACTGAAGTCTGAAGCTATGCATCCCCAACGAGTTGTCAAGAGACCACTTCCCCCAAGTAAATGAATTGATGCAAATCAGTCTCTTAGACTAGAGCTCACGAAACCGAATACACATACCCGAAGACAAAGAAACTTATACCATCGAAGTAGTAGATTAAGTCCAATAGCCAAAGAATAACCCCGATGTATACTTTTCTCTCCCCTAAAGAAAGTGTATGAAGCTCAAGAACCCGAAGTACCCGAATGCCCAAAGAGAGAATAACCGATAACATTGAAGAGGCAAGCAATCGATTATCTCTGCGGGTGACAATCTCTGGGATGCCAACACCGAATAAGTGATTATATATCTGAATCACTGATTAAGCCCTCAAGTAAAACAACTGAGCATCCCCAATGTACCCAATCTCTCTCCCTTGTTGATTGCGATAACATCGAAATCATCACACACTTGTGTACCTCTTTTTATCTTCAGAAACTTTCTCTTACATCACTTCCCCCACGTCGTTGGAATAATAACACTGAAAGCCTTGATGAGTAAAACCTTGAGATTCTCTGCGGTCATGACAATTGTCTTCCTGGGATATCTTCAATCACTTAGAAGAGTTAAGTTCATCAAGTTTACTCGCCATGAGTCAAACCTTGAGTTTCTCTGCGGTAATAACATTTGTCTTCCCGGGATATCTTCAATCACTTAGAAGAGTTAAGTTCATCAAGTTTACTAAACTTTGTGTTTAGATGTGTATCTCCTTCCCCCTTGCTGGTTTTGATACTTCAGAATCAGCAACATATTGTAAGCCCAGATACTTGAAATCTTATGAGAAGAACACTTGAAGACTTGTGAGAATCAACTTCTTTGAAGAATGTGAGCAAGTCTAATTGGGGATTAAATCATCAATCATCGAATGTACATCATGGAATTGTTTCTGGCATCAATGATGAAGTTAATCCCTTTGCTACTCCTGAAGATGCTCCATTTGAAAACATATTTGCTCCTGAATCATCATCAGAACCATCTTCATCGGGAGACATCGACTCTGCTACTTCCGTTCCACAACAACAACCACATGAACACCTTAGAAAATGGACACATGATCACCCATTGGACAACATCATTGGAAACCTCTCGTCCAGTATCCACACGGAAACAACTTGCAACCGATGCCTTATGGTGCTTCTTCAACTCCGTACTCTCTAAGGTCGAACCAAAAGACATTAAAACCGCCATGAATGATGACAATGGTTCAATGTCATGCAATAAGAAATTCATGAGTTTGATCGACTTGATGTATGGGAATTAGTACCGCTCAGTTGTGCTATGATCATTGCTCTAAAATGGATCTTCAAAGTGAAACTTGATAAGCATGGTGATGTCTTAAAGAACAAGGCTCGATTGGTTGCAAAAGGATACCGTCAAGAGGAGGGTATTGACTTTGAAGAATCATTTGCTCTTGTTTCTCGTATCGAAGCTATCAGAATATTCTTGGCTAATGCGGCTAGTAAGAACATGGTCGTATATCAGATGGATGTGAAAACCGTCTTTCTTAATGGTGATTTGAAAGAGGTGGTTTACGTCAGCCAGCAGAGGGTTTTGTGAATCCAGAGCATCCTACTCATGTCTATCGCTTGAAAAAGGCCCTTTACGGTTTGAAGCAAGCTCCTAGAGCATGGTATGATACGCTATCAAAGTTTCTTCTATCTCTGGATTCACAAAGGAGCGGTTGATCCGACATTTTCACCGGAAGTCAGGCAAACATTTAATTCATGTTCAAATATATGTTGATGATATCATCTTTGCCTCGACTGACCCCAATGAATGTGATCGTTTTTCAAATGAAATGGGTTCCAAATTTCAAATGTTAATGATGGGACAAATGTCATTTTTCTTGGGATTACAAATTTCACAAAGTCCCGGAGGCATTTTTATAAATCAATCTAAATATGCAAATGAGATTTTAAAGAAATTTGGATTTGTTTCTTGTGACACCGTTAACACTCCCATGATTGAACTTACTAAGCTGGATGAGGACCACTCAGGGATCATGGTAGATCAAACGAAATATCGTAGTATGATTGGATCCCTGATGTACCTCACAGCTAGCAGACCAGACATCTTGTTCGCTGTGTACATGTGTGTATTTGCTAGATATCGAGCTAAGCCTATTAAAAGCACCTTGAAGCGTTAAACAAGTCTTTTAGGTATCTCAAGGAACCATCAATATGGGACTATGGTACCCGAAGGACACCGGTATGTCACTAACACCTATGGAGATCTTTGATCATGCAGGATGTCAAGATACACGTCGAAATACGTCAGGAGGTGCTCAGTTATTGGGTGATAAGCTTGTGAGCTGGTCTTCAAAGAAACAAATGAGTACTTCTATTTCCTCTACAGAGGTGAATACATAGCCATGTCATCTTGTTGTGCTCAAATCCTTTGGATGAGATCCTAATTATCTGACTATGGCTTTGAATTTAACAAAATCCTCTGCATGTTGATAATAAAAGTGCTCTTGCTCTCTCATGCAACAACGTACAACACTCAAGAGCAAAGCACATCGACATTGACATCATTTCATCGAGGGAGCAAGTGGAAAGCGGTGTGGTGGAACTCTATTTTGTAGTCGAATACCTTAGCGTATCTTCACCAAAGCTCTTCCAAGAGAACGTTTTGAGTTTATTCTTCCACGACTGGGCTTGAAAAGCCTTCAACCGAAACACTCAAACGCGTCTTGGGAGGAAGACGAGGAGTAAAGATCTTTCTACATCCATCATTTGTATATATTTATTCAAAAAGCAAAATACAAAAATATAAAACTTTCAAAAATCCATAAAAATTTGAAAAACTTCGAAAAATTTCAAAAAATATTGTCTTTTGTCAAGGTTTTTTACCTCGATTCGATAATATCTACAGTCTTTGTCTTTGTCATTCAAAGAATGACACGGGACTTTAGATGTTGTTCGAATGTTTAAAAAAAATCAAAAATATTTTTGGGAGAAAGTAAAACAATGGTTTATTGTCATTTCGGTGCAAGAACCCGCTTTTCAAAGAAAGAACAGAGCCATGCCTTATCTCATGTTTCAAACCTAATGCTCTGATTCTAAAACAAATGTTTGTCATTAACAAGACAAATGTTTAATTTCAAATATTTTTCCTTCTAATGATTCATCTGAAAAATATTTGCAATCTTATGAAAACTCAATTGTTTTGAAAACACTTCGGACTATATTTTTGAAAATCAAAAGAATTTATCAAGTGTCAAAATCTCAATCCATCAATCAACAACTTTCGTCATTGATTGAGGGGGAGAATGATTTTTCAATTAAATCAAAAAGTGTTCTTTTCAAACAATTTGCACTTAAATGAGCAAGGTCTACTCTAAATGTTTTACAATATTTTACACAATTGGTTCAAGACCTTGGCTATTATTATGTTTTCAAAAGATAATCATGCATGTTTAATCAATGGAGTTTAAAGTCTCAAAATCCAATCCTTATCAGTTAAAACGTTTTCATAATCAAGTCACAATTCTCCTTAAAAGCTTTCAAAATCAATTTAAATCTACAGAGATCACAAATCTCAAATGATTTGATAATTGTGATCATGGGAGAATTTGTGATTTAAATTGGATTTAAACTGATAATTCGATAAATGGTTTCATAAGTGTTTAGCATGTTTTCCTCCCCGCATGTGACAAACGATTTCAAATTTTCCATGCACATGTTGAGGGGGAGCATCTACTTTAAACCTCAAATTATTGAAACGTGATTGAATTGTCTCTAAGTGCAGGTTCCCTCTAATATGTGCAAAACTCTTTCAAAATCATAGGCACATATTGAGGGGGAGCAAAATTTTGAAAACCTCATCCTTCCTCAAAATGTTTTATCTACTCAAATTGATTGGGAAGTGATGATGATCATTTTAGAAAATGTTAATCAAAAGATTAGACCTTTCATTCTTAATCTAACGATTTCAAAGATCTCTTGCCTCCATGTGCTAAACAAATTCTGAATTTTTATGCATATGTTGAGGGGGAGCATTTCTAAAATATCAAAACAATTAAGATACAAAATGCTTTGATTCTATATCACAAGTATCTTGATTAATTTTCAAATGGTTTTCGATTGGTTTCAAGGCGGAAGAACTATATCAAAAGACCGACCAACTCTACTTTATGCATGGTGATATAAGGATGATAAGGTTAGGTTGAGGTCCCATGATCCGCCAGAACCGGAGGGATCTACCCAGGGACAATCCACTAGATAGTGTAGAGTCCTTAGGTATGATGAAAAAAGGAGAAAAATGAGAATATGGGAAGAGTGCGAACTGAGACTGAGCTAGTACTGGAATAAACCCAACAAGGTTCTAGTAATGAAGTCTCGGTAAGCACTGAAGGGGTTGAAGAATGAAAAGAAATGAATGAGAAAAGGGTGAAAAGAAATAGCCCTCCAATAATTCAACCTTAGGGCGAAACCGGGTTCAATTAATATACTATGGTGGTTACCGAAGGTAACATTATTGAAGACAAGACGTCATGGACCCAAAGTGGACGTACTGCACTTCAAATTTCCAAACCACTCAAGTTCCTCTTAAAAGGACTTGTTTCATTCTCACAAGGAACCGACATAATCTATCGACTCTCTCTTAGAGATTGTTGATTTTGAAGTAGGAGACCCTCTCCCTAGTCTCCGGCATAGGAACCAAATATGCACAATTGAGTCTAGAGCCACGAGATCATCAATAAATCTCATTAGGACACTTACAATGAAGACTCTCTGTTTCACACAATGTGGAAAGAGAGATTATATCTTATAGTCCTACGCATTAGCCTTGTGGTATTGCCAGAACATCTGAGTGATATGCATACATATTCACAATGAAGATGGAAAGCCTTCTGGAGCCAACATCAAACAAGCTCCTGGTAGGTGGCATGTGAGATCTATCCTGTTGGGTTTTTGGTTCCTTAGATCAAGAATTATTCTAAGTCTTTGGAACTCTGAGACAGAGTTGATATAACCACGGACAGAAGAATGGAACCACGGATGAAAACAAACTGCGGCTAGTATTAGTGTGTAACCACGGATAATATAATGTAACCCTTTAGTCTTGTATAGTCCGTTTAGTATTATGTATTAGATAAATATGGAAAAGATATTTATCTTGTAGGTTACGTATTGTATTATGTAAGGGACTCCTTAGCCTATAAAGGAGATCCTAGGTTAGATTAGATATCACGTATGTTTTATATCGGTCGATACACTTCAAGGTTGTAAAACCTAATTTAAGAGTATTATTATTAATAATAATATTGAGGTGTTGAATGTTTATTATTATTCTTTTTAAGATTAAGTATTAAATTCCGCGTGATACTTAATAAGTTCTTGTTTAAAGTCACTCCATGTTTCTATATTAGATAGTTTGCTCAACTGGGATCAGCAAGTGGTATCAGAGCTTGTGATCTAGAAACACCACAATGTAATCAAGAAGAGGTCAAGTTAAGTTTTTTTAAGTAAGATAAGATGTCGACGTGAAACACATGCAATGGAAGAATTACTGCTTCAAAGGTGCCCATGCTTAAGCATGGTGAGTACCAAATATGGAGGATGCGAATAAGGCAATACATTCGCATGATTGATTATGCTCTCTGGAATGTTGTGGAAAAAGGTGATACTCTTCCTAAGAAGGGTGAAGATGGCAAAGAAATCTCCATTGTTAGTGAGATTGACAAGGCTAAGAGAAAGATGGAGATTAAAGCTCATAGTATTCTCCCTATGGGAATACCTAATGAATATGCTTTGGATTTTGAACAATATGAGTTTGCTAAAGAGCTTATGGATGCTATAGAAACTAGGTTTCTTTGGTAATGAAGCTACCAAGAAATCAAGGAAAAATATGCTCAAGCATCGGCTTGAAAACTTCACTGCTCTGAGTGGAGAAAAACTTGATGGCACCTATAACAGACTTCAAAAGCTCATCAGCCAACTGAAGTCAGTGGACTACAAAGTTGCTCAAGAAGATATTAATCTAAAGTTCATCAGTTTATCACTGGCTGGGCTATGCATACTATTGTGTGGAGGAACAAGGATGACTTTGAAAAGATGACTCTGGAAAATCTTTACAACAACTTAAAGGTATATGAGTCGAGAACAACATTGTGGGTACATCTACATCTAGCCAAAATATTGCTTTTGTTTCCACTAGTCACAAGACTTCACAAGATGTATCCACTGCCGCTTATGGTATAACCACGGCTATTGCAAACAATACCACTGTTAGTGATAATGTCGGTGATGGTGCAATTTGTGCTTTTCTGGCTGATTTAACTACCATGTTACTGTTTTGAATCAAGATCTAGATCAAATTGATCCTGATGATCTTGAGGAGATTAATCTTCAATGGAAAATGGCAATGTTGACTCTACAAGCAAGGAAGTTTTTGAGAAGGACTGGAAGACAGGTCAAGTATGATGGTAAAAGAAGAGCTGGGTTTGACAAAAGCAAGATGGAGTGCTTTAACTGCAAGAAGAAGGGTCACTTTGCAAGGAAATGTCGAGCACCTAAGAGGATTGAAGGCATCAAGAAGACCATTGAAGAGTCTGCTCCTTCTTCAGCATTGGTGGCTCAAGATGGTCTTGGTGATTATGACTGAAGTGATGAAATTGAAGAAGGACCCAATGCAGCTTTTCTTGCTAGTGAAGCTTCAAAAGAGCATAACTTTGCTCTAATGGCATATGCTTCATCTTCTGGTTCATATTCTGAGGTATCTAATGATTCTACTTGTTCTTTTAAATCATGTAAAGATAACTTAGAATCTCAAAAAACTATCAATGAGAGTTTAAGGAAAGAAGTAGAAAGACTGTCTCTAGATAACTTAGGTTATAGAGTTGGTCTAGAAAGTGTTGAAGAAAGGCTAAATTACTGTATCAAATGTGAGTTTGAGTATGTTGATAAAATTAATATACTAGGTGGGGAAATTGATCTTAAGGATAGGGAGATTAAGATGCTTAAAGAGAAACTAGAAAAAGCTGAGAGTGTAAAAGTAGAAGCCCTAAAAGAAAAGGAAAAACATGTTGTTAGGGTTGCTAAAACACAATATGCTTCTGATCTAGTAAATAAACCAATAGGTCAAAAATTGTTCAAGGATGGAACTGGCCTAGGCTACAATGATATGCCACCACCTAATCTTATGCAACATGCACCACCTCCAAAAGAGCTCTCATTTAGTAGTGAATTTAGCTTCAATAAACCTGTAGGTGAGACTAAAAAGAATGAATCACCTAAGATAGGTTCCGATAAGTCATCTGATGCTCCCATCATTGAAGATTGGGAATCAGTTCGAGGAAGATAGATCTCAGATGTATCAACCTGACTAGCCCGAGAAGATAGAACCTTTTAAGAAAGTTGATACTAAACAAGCCAACCTTGTGCCTAGATTTGGAGCTCAAATTGCTAAGAAAGTAGAAGAGTACAAGGAAGTACCTAGGGCAGTTAAAAGATATATACCTAAGGGAAACCAGAGAAACTTCAATGGACTAATTTCAAATAGGTTAGGAGATGAGTTTCAATGTGTTAAAAGGCTTGTTTTTCATGTGGTAGTTTTGAGCATTTACAGAGAAATTGTTATAAAAACAGACCACAAGTTTGGAATCATTGGAGGAGGGTAAATCACCAAAACTTTTCAAAGAAAACAAACCCTCATCCTAACGAAAACATGATTCCTAGAGCAGTGTTAATGAGGAATGGGATTACAAAATCAATTGTCATCTGCTTCTCCCAAAATGGTTCCAACCACGCTAAGCAAAGTGTAAACACGGCTAAGCAAAATCAAATCCTTTGCTAAGCCAAAATATCACCACGGATAACAAAGAAGTTTTAAAAATTCCAAAGGTGATAACTGACACAGTGGTTGGAAATCATTTTTATGTTGTTAAGGCCTCAGCTAGTTGGCAATGGAAACCTAAGACCAAGGTTTTACATCATGTCAACTGTGCATCAATGGACCTAAACAAATTTGATTATATTGATGCACGGGCAGACCCAAGTCGATTGGCTTGGGTCCACAAAAGGAACTAACTTGTTTAATTTCATGTGCAAGACAATCTACAAGATGAGCTAAAAGACAAAGGAGTTTTTGATAGTGGTTGCTTTGGGCACATGACTTGGGATGGGAGCAACCTGGAGGATTTTGAATCTTTTGATGGAGGATATGTGGCTTTTGGCAATGATCCAAAGGGAGGAAAGATACTTGGCGAGGCACAATCGAACAGGGAATTTAGACTTTGAAAAGGTCTATCTGGTACGAGGACTTAAGTATAATTTATTCAGGTTTTCTCAAATGTGTGATAAGAAAAACTTGGTACTTTTTGGTGAAACTGAGTGTGTGGTGTTGTCACCTGAATTTAAGATGCCCGATGAGAAGTACATACAGCTAAGGGTACCTAGGAAAGAAAATATATATTGTTTTGATCTTAAAGATGTAATTCCTAATAGGTCCTTAACTGGTTTGTTTGCTAAAGCATCTGTGGATGAGTCTAAGTTATGGCATAGAAGATTAGGTCACCTCAATTACAAAACAATCAATAAACTGGTAAAAGGCAACTTAGTGAGAGGGTTACCTTCTAAGGTTTTGAGTGTAAGGAAGCGTGTGTGGCTTGTCAAAAAGGAAAACAACATAGAGCTTCTTGTAAGACCAAAGCTGTCAACACCATTACACAACCACTGTTTATGCTTCATATGGACTTATTTGGACCTACCTTTGTTAAAAGTTTGAACCATAAGCAGTATTGCCTAGTTATCACTGATGATTATAGTAGATTTTCTTGGGTATACTTTTGGCAGCTAAGAGTGAGACTAGTGAGATCCTCAAGAGTTTCATTACTAAGATAGAAAATCTAGTAAATCATAAGGTAAAGATAATCGGATGTGATAATGGAACTGAGTTTAAGAATGATGTGATGAATCAGTTTTGTGTATTTAAGGGTATAGAAAGACAGTTTAGTGTTGCTAGAACACCACAACAAAATGGTGTAGGCTGAAAGGAAAAATAGGACACTAATTGAGGCTGCTAGGACTATGTTGTCAGAGTCTAAGTTACCAACTACCTTTGGGATGAAGTGTAGGCACTGCATGTTATGTGCAGAATAGAAGTAAGGTAGTGAAACCTCATAACAAGACCCCTATGAGTCAGTTACATGATAGGAAGCCAATGATTGCATTCCTAAAACCTTTGGGTGTCCTGTTACTATCTTGAATACCATAGACTACCTAGGCAAGTTTCAAGAGAAAGTTGATGATGGATACTTTTTAGGCTATTCTTCTAATAGTAAAGCCTTTAGAGTATACAATAGGAGGACTAGAATTGTTGAAGAGAACTTACATGTTCAATTTAGTGAAAAGACTCCTAGTGTTGAGACCAAAGGACCAGATTGGCTGTTTAACATTGATATGCTAACCAAATCTATGAATTATGAGCCTATCATTGCGGGAACTTCCACTAATGTTGATGCAGTACTCAAAAGGATTCTGATGCAGAAGCAATTTCTAAAGAAGCTGATTCTCCTCAAGAGTTCTATTTGTTTGAAAAGTGGAAAGCTAGTTCTGTCTCACCCATCATTGATAAGCAAGGTCCCACAGATGATGATGTATTGAATACTGGAGGCAATGTTGATCATCATCAAGATAAGGATGAGTTGTTGAAAGATAACTCGTTGGTAGAAGAAATTGAAAAGAAGAAAAGGCATTCGAAGCAATCGCTAAGCCAAACAAAAGCACGGACATTATAATGCAAACACCGATAAGCCAACTTCTACCACTACCAAGATCAGTGAAACCACAGCCAAGTACCGATGATAGTAATTTCTTTGGACCAACTGCAAAGCCATTATTTGGTGAAGAGGAGTATCCACATGATCCCCGATATGCCCGCTTTGATTGAAATTGATACTCCTATCGATGAAAGACATGGATGATTTCTTCAATGCGATCTTACTAATTTGGAACATGTCATTCATGAAAGTCCTCATACCTCAACAAGGATACATAAGATTCATCCTAAGGAACAAATACTTGGAAATTTGAACACCCCCTGCTCAAACAAGAAGCAAAGTTCGTAATACAAAACCTTTCCCGAACAAGGTTTCTTTGCAAGATCACTTCACAAAAGAAATAGTCACAAAGATCTGCAAAATTGCTTGTTTGCATGTTTTCTGTCTCAAAAGGAGCCCAAGAGAGTCGAAGAAGCATTATCTGAAGAAGGTTGGGTAGAATCAATGCAAGAGGAGCTTCTTCAGTTCAAACTTCAAGAGGTTTGGACATTGGTTGATCTTCCAAATGGTAAGAGGGCAATTGGGACAAAATGGGTGTTCATAAACAAAAGGGATGAAAGAGGTATTGTTGTGAGGAACAAGTCAAGGTTGGTTGCTCAAGGATACACACAAACTGGAGGCTTGGATTATGATGAAGTGTTTGCTCCAGTTGCAAGAATTGAGGCTATTAGATTGTTTCTAGCTTATGCTTCATTCAAGAATTTTGTTGTGTATCGGATGGATGTTAAAAGTGCATTTTTGTATGGCACAATTGATGAGGAGGTTTATGTTTGTCACCTCCTCGGTTTTGAAGATCCCCGATCATCCCGATAAGGTGCATAGGTGAGGAAGGCTATGTATGGATTGCATCAAGCTCCTAGGGCATGGTATGAATGGTCGCCTACTTATTTAATGGAAAATGACTTCAAAAGAGGGTTGATTGATAAGACTTTGTTCATTAGGAAGCACAAGGATGATATTTTATTGGTTCAGGTTTATGTAGATGACATCATCTTTGGCTCAACCAATAAGGAGCTATGCAAAGATTTTGAGAAGCTTATGCATGATAAGTTTTAGATGAGTTCTATGGGAGAACTCACTTTCTTTTGGGGCTACGTGTTCAACAAAGGACTGATGGTATCTTCATTAGTCAAGACAAGTATGTAGCGGATGTTTTGAAGAAGTTTGGGTTTCGTGATGTGAAGAGTGCTAGTACACCTATGGAGACTCGAAACCACGCTACCTAATGATGGAAGTCCCAAAGTTGATCGAGTTGTACAGTCCATGATTGGATCTTTGATGTATCTCAATCGCATCTAGGCCGATATTATGTTCTCAGATGTGTGTGTGCTGATTTCAAGTCACACCCAATACATCACACATGAATGATGTTAAGAGAATATTTAGATACCTTAAAGGTCATCCTAACGGGCCTTTGGTATTCTAAGGATTCTCCTTTTGATTTAGTGGCATACACAGATAGTGACTATGCTGGTGCTAGTTTGGATAGGAAGTCTACAACCGAGGATGTCAGTTTTGGGAAGCTGCACTTATTTCATGGCGTTGTGGGGTTTTATATTAGACAAAGTTACCAACTTTCCCACTTTGTTCGCCTGTTACCAAACTTTCTTTTGTTCACTTAGGTTACTAAACTTTAGTTAAGCATTCAACCTTCATTTTTCAGTGTAATCAAAGTAACCCAAATGCATTTTTTAGGTAAGTTAAGTAACCCAAATGCATTTTTTAGGTAAGTTAAGTAACCTAAATGTCTCATTTTACAAATTCAAGAACTGAATGTCAACTTGTAGTCCAATACCGCTTCAATAAAAAAAAGTTTGGTAACTTAGGCGAATAAAGTTGAAAAGTTGGGTAACCTATCTGTCTATAAACCCGTGTAAAAAGCAAACTATTGTGGCTAATTCTACAACCGTGAATATGGGTCGCCGCTAGTTGTCGTGGTCAAGTTCTTTGGATTCTTAATCAATTTTTGGGGTACAATTTTATGAATACTAAGATTTACATTGATAATAACAATACAATATGCATCATTAAAAATCCTGTTTTACATTCTAGAACTAAACATATTAAGATAAGGCATCATTTTATTAGAGATTGTAATGAGAAAAGATTGATTCAAATGGTAAAATCCACACCGATTTCAATGTTGTCGATCTTCTCACCAAAGATTTTGATGTGGGAGGTTTCAAAGATCTTGTTGTTAGTATTGGAATGGTTAATCTCTAAATCTCAACTTGTTTTGTAAAAGTTTGTATAAGACTTGGACTGTTATTATGTAATCTTAGTATTGCTATTTTTGTTTCTAACCACAGATAGTTTTGTTCAAACCAATCGCTTGTTGCTCATGTTTCCACTAACCATTTTGCAGATAAAAGAAAGTTCATTATAGAAACAAAAGGAGTATCAAGTTAAATTGTTCATTCATTCAAGAAATAAGTTTACAAATTACACTTACAATGAAATTTCAAGTGCAAATTAAAAGACTAGTTCTATACATGATTTCCTACTACTATCCTAGTTCATATCACCGTTGGATATGCATGACGAGCTAAGGATCAAAATGGGAAGGATGGATTAAGGAAACCAAAGATGATGAAGATGAATATAGTAGATGAGTTTGTGATTTGACATTGTCCTTTGTGCTTCATCTACTGGTTTCACCAAAAAGCAATCACTCCATCTTCCTTTTACCCTTCCCTTTTACGATATGTGAAGAAGCACCACAACTGGTACAGAAGACCAAGAACCACCTCTCTGTCTTTGGGAGTGGTGGATTTCTTGCTCGTTGTCTTGGTGGGGTTGGGATGATGAAGGTTGGGGTTTGAAGTCCTCTTCTTAGAAGAGTCATCAGTCATCGAAGACTCACTTGGATTCACTCACACTATCATCTTTCGATGATGGAGAAAAGGGGATTTTCTTGGTCGTGGTTCTTGTGGAGGGATGTAAAGACGCTATGAGTCGGACTCTTCACTTGATGATGAGGATGATGAGGAGGAGGAGGATGTTAGATCTATAACTTCTGGTTTATTCCAACTGGGGTTCCACATGGTGATTGAGGTTGATTGTGGATTTTGGAGAAATTAGGGTTTTGGTTTTAATTGGTGTGTGTGCTATATGAGATTTGGGTTCTTTTATAAGCAGAGATATGGTTTATGTAAGTAAATGAGGCGGGTTAAATGTGGTTGAGGAGTTAATGAGTTCATTGGGCTTTGGACTAATGTTAATCCCCGAAGTTGACCATATTGACTTATCTTTGCTTACCACGATAGGTCATTTGGAACCATTGTGGCTTTTCTAACCACCGATAACAATACCTTTCTACTCTGGTTTGGTTTGTGTTTTGTCTTCTGCGTATGAAGGATTTGTATACATTGGAGCTTACATTGGAGCTGGTGTTATGTTAGCTGCTAGTGTTTGATTAAAAAAAAATTGTGTAAATCCTTCATATTTTTGTAAGATATCTCTTATTTTGACACAGATTTGCTTGATGTATCTCTTGGTCTCATGATTGAAGTGAAACCTTGTATCCACTGATGGTATGTTTCTAACCGCGGATAGCGCTTCAAACCTCTCGATAAACTTTGTTGCTTGATTTTGGATACTACATGGGCTGTTTGGTAACCTTGGCAAAACTATATTTATCTCCCCTAAATCACGGATGGATCATTCAATTGGTCTTCAAATCACTTCAATTGGCGCTCAACATTAACCCTAATCACTTTACTTTGCATAATTCACAAAACCCACATCATACCCATCATTAATCACAATGGCGGAAAAGTATTCCAACACTCATAACCTTGTTGCTAATCTCACCAAAAACGATTGATCTAAAGGATTTCATCAAATGATTGATTTCCTTATTCATAGTTCTATTCACTATGCCTTAGCTGGCACACCAACCATCTTTAAAGCCTACATACATCGATTCGAGGAATGCTAAGCTTGTAGAGGTTGATGGAGTAGAAGTGTTTAGCACTGTTGTGGATGAGAATGCTATTTCAGTTGATGAGGAGATCATTAGGAGAGTTTTAAAGTTTGATGATGTTGATGGTATTGATAATCTTTCGATGCCGTTATTGTAACCGGTTTAGAAAGGTTAGGCTATACACACAGGGGTGCTAAGGTACAATTTTTTAAGAGTTTGTTTTCAACACAATGGAAGTTTCTTATTCATACCTTGTTGATGTGTATGAGTAATAAGACCATTGGGTTTAATGACTTTCCTTCCAAAATTGCTACTGCTGTTATTTGTTTGTCTGATGGAAGAAAGTTCAATTGGTCTAGGATGATTTATGAGGGGTTAGTACAAAACATTAGGAAGAAGGGTAAATACTATTTGTATCCTAGGTTTGTTCAACTTATTGTGGAAAGCCAAATCAATGAACCTTTTGAGCATTCTAGGGAGTATGAAGTTCATCATATGCTTCCTAAGGTTTTCGCACATATGAGGAATCAGCCACAAAATGTACAAATTAGAGATGTTCCTTTATTTCCTCATATGCTTACTTTGCCTGATGATCCTGAGTTTGATGAAGGTTTTGGATCTGAATCTTTAGTCATTGAACCCACTGCTAGTGAACCTCAAACCCCTGGTAGTACACTTGTAAACACTAATAGTACAACTCAACCTACTTTTAGTCAAACTCAAATCACTGTTCAACCAATTGTATAGACTAGGAGACAGAAGGGCACTAAGCTACCTCAGTCTAGTGCTAATGGTGTTGCTAATGAGGTTGTCACAGGTGGTGGAGGTGACATGATTGGAAGGGCTTCCACTACTGATTCATGCTTAGATGTTGATCAGGATAGTGGAAACATAATTAAGACCCAACCTTTGGCAACTCCTAATGTGGAGAGTTCCTTGAAACTTAACACAGGTGGAGGAATCCCTAGCCAATTGGCTACTACAGGTGCATAGATTGTTCAGCTAGGTCCGATGCTATGTTTACTATATCCAAGGATTCACCTCTCGGAGCAGTTAACACAAACAAGTGATGAGGATAGATTGGAACATGAACCTAATTGACGGATCCGAAGTTTGTACATGATGACTTTTCCAATGAACCACCTTCTGACCCAGGTCACATGTGTCGGCTGGGAGGATATTCTTGAACATTTTAATGAATTGACGGCTAAATGTGCCAAAATGGAGGATAAACAATTTCGTGTCTAGGAGTTGGCCGTGTGTTTCGTGGTAAAGACATTAGGCGATTGAAGCACGTGGTATTGGTTTTGGAGAAAGTAAGAAGACGGTTTGGCTGCTTTGAGAAAAATGCTAAGGATGAAAAGAAAGTGGACTCTTCTCCAGCTCTGAATGTGGAGAATGTATCCAAACAGGGGAGGAGTGAAGGCATGAATTCGGGAGGCCGTTGATGTACCTATGGAAGAAGATGTTGATAGTGGAGATCAAGCATTTTTGGTATCCGATAAAGATGGGAATGAGGCGCTTCTTGAAAAGTGAAGAATGTTGTAGAAGATGAAGTAGTGTAGGACACAACAACTAATAGTATGTCAGCAACCACTGGTTAGTACTCTTGTAACCATCAGCCGTAGCTTCGCACATGGCAATTATACCCACATCGCCATACCCATCGCTATCATAACCACTTCCACTATTATCACAACCCTCTCTCAGATCACCACCTAAATCTAATGAAGTTGAGAAAGAAGCTGCAAGCACATTGATAAATCTAAGCAAAACCTCATCTATTGCTACACCTATGATTGCACCTGTTTTATCTATTGAATCTGCTGCACCTAAACCTAGAAGTAAAATTTTGATTATTGGTGATTCATTAAAGAAGAAAGTGGTTCAACAAGGTGTTGGTAAAGGTAAAGGGATTGCAGTAGAGTTGAAGTTTAAAAGTAAAGAAGAGCAGTTGCTTATGATGCGAGTTTGTTAAAAACATGTTAGTCAAGAACAAGAAGCTTTAGAGAAAAGAAAGCAAGAAGAAGAGGAAGCTAGTCAGAGATGGTTAGCTACATGGTATGAATCACAAAACTATCTTGAAGCTTCTCAACAAATACATGACGAATATACTACACAAGAATGGGCACTGTTGGATGATGAGGAAAGAGCTAGACTTTTGGGTCAATGGGCAAGGAGGATAGGTAAAGAAAGGAAGCAAGTTATAAGAAAGAAACCTCCTTCAATTCGCAATGATGAGGAATGTATCGATGAAGATTATTAAGAATTCGTGCATTCATATTTCGATAATCTTAATAGATATTCATTTGAAAGAATTCGTGAGATTTATATGAGATGTATGAAGATTAATAATGATGATTACTGTCCAATGAATTCTAAAAAGGAAGAAGAGTGGATTCAGAAGGATGATGAGTGGATTCAAAGTAAACGAAAGAGAAAATCTGAGATTCAGGAGACATCTGATTCTAAAAGACTAAAAGAAGTTGAAGATGTTAATCAAATTATTTCTTATGAGTTTAAGCTTAAAGTTGGAAGTGAAGGAGTTTGAAAAATTCAAAGACTCAACAATGAAGTTTATGAGTATAATAAATTTTCACGCATTCTTCAAGATTTTGATAGAGATGTTTTGATGAATCTTTGGATACTTTACAAGAATAAGTTTGGTGAAGTACATCCAAATGATTATCATGAGAGGTTGGTTTATCATAATTTGAAGATTTTATTTGAACCTACTCATGATGAACCTGAATGGAAAGGACTCTACAATGGTAATGTTACAAGTCGGTTTTTATATCAAACTTGTGGAGTTCATGTTTTAACTGTTTCTAGAGAAGTTATTCATATGATTGTAGAAGGTGATTATCCTCAACCTAATAAGTATCCGGCGTTATTGCTCGATGATGAAGCCCGGTATTATCAAGATGTTGGTACCTTATGATGGTCAAGCTTACGATTTGTTGTCAAGTAAGAGAAAATTCTTAAATCTAGTAAGTGTTTGACTACATCCTCCAATTCGTGATGTTTTGAGTTTAAAGGAAACTTGAGAATTCTGTTGGAATGTATCAAGTTTAGGGGAGGATTGTTGGTTTTTGGTTCCTTAGATCAAGAATTATTCTAAGTCCGGAACTACGGACAGAGTTGATATAACCACGGATAGAAGAATGGAACCACGGATGAAGACAAACCGCGGCTAGTAGTAGTGTGTAACTACGGATAATATAATGTAACCACTGCTAGTCTTGTATAGTCGGTTTGGTATTATGTATTAGATAAATATGGAAAAGATATTTATCTTGTAGGTTACGTATTGTATAATGTAAAGGACTCCTTAGCCTATAAAAGGAGGTCCTAGGGTAGATTAGATATACGTATGTTTTATATCTAAGGTCGATACACTTCAAGGTTGTAAAACCCTAATACTGTTAGAGTATTCGTATTAATAATAATATTGAGGTGTTGAATGTTTATTGTTCTTCTTCTTAAGATTAAGTATTAAATTCCGCGTGATACTTAATAAGTTCTTGTTTAAAGTCAGTTTCTATATTAGATCGTTTGCTCAACTGGGATCAACACAACATGGTATGTTAAGATTCCAAGGATTCCCAAACTTGATCCTAGGGCTTCTCCTAACATACATGTGACGGAGGTCACGTACTAAGTGTGGGTGGCGAGAGAGCTCTTCTTCCGTAGGAAACTTATTGAAATAGTCATTTCCTACTTCACCTACTTTCTGTTTCATCCTTAGGAGTTTCACTAACCTCAAGTACCGCTTTCTTGGTTCGGTCATTTGTTCTATTGGGTTTCACTAAGGTGATGGTATTGAGAATTGAACATGCTTAGCTAACTTACTTGGGTCTTTAATCTCTACACCGGGAGCTTCGGGAGTTGAGATAGCATTAACCTTCTTGTCACTATTGGTTATGGCTTTCATGAGGTTATCTATCTTCCTATCCATATCGGCTTGTTGTAGGTTAAAACGCTCGGAGCTTAGCTATTTGAGCTTCTTGGGATGCGACTATGTGTTGCAACATCCCTTCTATGTTTTGTTGGGTAGGGCTGGCGAGATGGGGCCAAGAGAAATTATTAGATGTGAATTCTTTGGTTTGTCCCCAATAGAAGTCGGGTTTGCCCTTCCATGCTTTCGGCGCCATTAAAAGTCCTAGGTCCGGTGTTGTAGGGAATCTTCCTCCCGCTCCATTAATACGCCGATGCGAGTCAACGAAAGCTTGTTCGGGAATCCGCAAGTGCATGTTATGAGGATCACTATACGGCTCACACGAGGAAGAAACTTTGTTCACATGGCGTGAAGACTTAGGATTTTCATAGGAGCTCATTAGGAATTTAACTTGATCTTCAAGCTCGAGCATCCTACTACGGAAGATTGTGAGTCAATGGGAGGTAAGGAGATTGCCTTAACGGTTTTGGGCAACTCACGGGGTCATTCCAACTTTCGTTGTCATAGAGAGCAAGGTCCTCTATTATACCCCATGATTCTTCCGCGGTGAGATCACTAAGTTTTCCACCCCGCTGGTCAATGGATCGCTCGGTGGGGAAGTTGACATGATCATAGAAGAGTTGGACTTGGAGCCAAAGATCAACGCCATGATGAGGGACTTTATGGAGTAAGTCCTGAATCGAAGTCCATGCTTCGAAGAGAGATTCACCTTGACGTTGTTGGAACATCAAGATATCATTCCTAAGCTTAGTGGTTCTCCCGATGGAAAATTGAGCAAGGAAGCGAAGAAGAGATCATCCCAACTTGAGATGGAGCCGGCTGGAAGTCACTCAAGCCAATTACTAGCTTGGTCTCGTAGAGAGAATTTGAAGAGACGCAGACGCGTGGTCTCCCAGTAGTAGTAGCATGATGTCGATGGAATCGACAATTTTAAGGAAATCCCAGAAGTCGATTAGGATCTTGAACGAATTCCATGGAATGCACATCCGCTTTGCACCAACCGGATGGTGTCGATCGGCATCGTAGTTTGGGCTTGATCGGGAAGCTCAATGGTGTTCCTATAGCCTAGGTGGCTTGGTCTCGAGTATTCACCAAGAGTACGGGCTCTTGGCGGGTCATTTGGTGGTAGGTTGATGAATGGTGGTGGGTTATCACCTTCCATGATGAAAAGTGATGGGGTTTACGAACAAAGGTTACGAAGAAGGGGGATAGACTACGAGGAAGCTACAAATGGAAAAAAAATCTTACTTGATAGGAATCAAGAAACCCTAACGAGGTGGACTCCTAACTAGCTATTCTATTCCCTGCAAGGCGCCAAAAACTTGAAAATGCTACACGCGTCGTTCGGGGTCAAAGGAACTTCCTTTTCGTCGAGCAAGTTTTTCAACACCCTAGGCAGTGAACCTAATCGTTGTAGTGTAGTATTAGGGTAAGCCACGGGAATTGATATCGTTCTCCAGGGGAATAGGAATGCTAGTGAGTAGTTACTACGCTAAGGTTGGGGTTGAGGAAGATTATTTTTTATCTTTTTATGTTTTTTTAGGAAATGGAAAGGTACGAATCTCGGGGTTTGGATTTGGGGGGTTGGTATTTCTACCAATTACTTCTACTTATCTAATTATCAAAACTAAGGTGTATGTAGTCTATTTCTAATTATTGTGTGCTCGTATGATGATTTAAAGATGTGTTTACTTAGGTTTTATTACTCCTTAATTATCTCCTATTGATGGTTGAATTGTCACGTCCTTATTCTTAATCGCGTTGTGTGTCTAAGGTCGTAGGGTATGCGTTTATCCCTATCTCTTTGCAACTACCAAAGGTTAATGACTACAAAATCTCTAGGATTTATAAACATTAACTCTAAGGTACTCTTCGGATGGTTTAGCCTACAATGACTCTAGATACTATAAGCTAAGGTTCACAAAGATTAATCAAGCATTAACTACACAACGGATGACCTATCGCAATACAAGATCACTAACAATTAAGATAAGAGACAACCAATCAATATTCAATAATTAAGTTTCATATTCCCTAAGCAAACATACAAGTAAATTAGCCGGACATGGGAAACATGCATACATACACACAAGTAATTGAAGACGTAATTGAATTAATGAAGTAAAATACTTATCTTGATGTAAGATAGGGTATGAAACCCTAAAATACTGTACAAGACAGCCTTGGTTCGGTTTAGGTTTTTTACTCCAAAAGACTACACATACAAAACTAAAAAATTCGGATTCTATATATAAGATTACAAATGCGACGGTGTCACCCTTTGATTTGCCACGCCGTCGGGGTCGTCGTCATTAGGGTTTCGTCTTGGCCACTTAGTCTTGCGACAAAGATCACCTTATGTTTGTGACGCCGCCCTTCGCCTCTCGACGTCCGTCTCGATCAAATCTAGGCCGTCGAGTCTGCGACGACCTACTCTTTTAAAACCCGAAGCCGCCACTTGTAAATAAGAAATTTGGCTATCGAGCCGTCACAAAATTTGTCCGACGGCCTCACTACTTTGTGCCCGACGTCTCCTTCAAATTTTCAAAGAAATGAGTGTCTCGATTCTTTACTTTGACCATTTTCTTCAGATATTCGCGCTTTTCGTCCAATAAGTGTCATTCCAAAGATTTTTCCTTCAAGATGCCTAAAAAGTGAAAAGGAACGATATTAAGTAATAACGGATACAAAAGTGATCAAATAAGGACTTAAACGACCGCTCAAAAAGGTACATTTTAAAACCTTATCAACGGGTTAAAATCAAGCAAACTTGATAGATTTATTTTAAACGACGGCTTCAATAATTTATGGGGAAAATTATCGGTTGTGGCTTTGGATCGCAAATTATCGGATCATTGTCTGATTGTACTAAAAGACGTGGAGTTAGACTTTGGACCAAAACCTTTCCGTGTCTTTAATATTTGGATAGAGGAATTGGATTGTATTCAAATTGTAGAGGAAGCTTAGAAGAAAGATGTAAGAAGCTTCCGGCCGGATTGTAGATTTTGGGATAAATTGAAGAACTTGAAGGCAGCTCTTAGAATCTGGAGTAAGGGTAGATTAGGGGGACATATAGATAAAATAAATGAACTTAAAAATGAAGCTATGAAGTGGGAGCTTGAAGCAAAGAGGAGACCGTTGATTGATATTGAAAGAAGTGCATGGTTGGATGCAAGGAAACAATGGGAAGGTAAAGAAAGGGAATACACAAGTACGCCAAAAAAAAACTAGAGTTAAATGGGATGTTGAGGGTGATGGGAACTTAAAAAAATTTCACTCATAATGGAAACGTGAGAAATAATAAATGTAAATAAAGAGGGCTCATGGTGAATGGTATATGGTGCGAAGATCCTAAGACAATCAAAGCAGAGATGGCTAGACATTATAAAACCTTGTTTTCTGAGGGAACAAGGTCGAGGCCGAGATTTTGTTGTAATAGGTTAGAAAAAGTATCAGTGGAAGAATCTCGAAGCCTTGAAAGACCGGTAAACGAAAGTGAAATATGGGATGCAATTCGTAGTTGTGGGGGATAAAGCTCCGGGTCCTTATGGCTTCAACTTCAAATTCATTAGAAAAGTCTGGGATATCATCAAGACGGATCTAGTAGAGGCGATCATGTGGTTCTAGGAATCTATAGAAAATTCAAGGGGCTGTAACGCCTCGTTTATCAATTTAATCCCTAAATTGAATGATCCTATTGGACTGGGAGATTACCATCCCATCAGTTTTATTGGATGCTAATGCAAAATTATTACAGAGATTCTGGCGGAAAGGATAAAACGAGTTGTGGGATATGTGATATGTGATGTACAAAACGCGTTCATAAAAGGCAGATTCATTCTTGATGGGTTATCATAGCAAACGAGATGATGAATTACTTGAAGAAAACAAAGGAGAAAAGTTTAATTTTCAAAGTGGATTTCGAGAAGGCCTACGACGGTATAAATTGGAGATTTTTGGCAAACATCATGAAAATGACGGGGTTTAGAAATAAATGGCATAATTGGGTGGAAGCGTGTCTTAAATCATCTTCAATTTCTGTTCTTGTCAATGGTTCTCTATAAGAAGAATTTGAGGTCAAAAGGGGGGGGGGGTAAAGCAAGGTGACCCATTAGCCCCTTTTCTTTTTATCTTAGCGGCAGAGGGGCTAAACGCAATCGTGAACCAAGCAGTAGAAAAGGGCATATTTAGGGGAGTTAGGGTTGGATCGTACCGCGTCACGGTTTCTCATTTACAGTACACAGACGACACTATTTTTTTCTGGGAATAGAATAGAGACAATTGCTAGATCTCTTATGTGCATACTTAAGTGTTTTGAAGAGGTTTCGGGGTTACGGGTGAATTTTCACAAAAGAAAAATATATGGTCTCGGGGTTAGCAATGAGGAATTGGGTTCTATGGCTAATTGGATGAGTCATGATATTGGTGAGTTCCTTTCACCTATTTGGGCTAACCGATAGGTGAAAATATGAATCGGTGAATGCATGGAAACCCGCGGGTTGAAAATTCAAAAATGTTGGTCCGATTGAAAGTTTAAAACGATGTCATTCGGGGGTCGTCTAACATTGGTTAAATCGGTTCTTGGTAGCTTGCCATTGTACTACTTCTCAATGTTCCCTGAGCCTGCGAGTGTTCTAAAAAATCTTGAGTGCATCAGAAAAAACTTTTTTTGAGGTGGGAATGGGGAGGGTAAAAAACTTTCTTGGGTAAAATGGAATTCAATTCTTGCTTCTTTGGGGGATGGGAAGGGGTTGAACGTGGGATCACTTAGGGCAAAAAATTTGGCGTTGTTGGGCAAATAGTGGTGGAGATTTAGGACGGAAGGTGAGGTTGTGGGTTAAGGTTACTAAAAGTATAATGGGGAGGGTGGGGGTCTTGGCGGTCTTTTAGGGGTGGGTTCGGGGGGAGGGGGTTTTGGCATGATATTGTGAAGAGTGTTGTTGAGATTGATGGGATGAGGATAGATTTTACTTCTTCATGTATGGGGGAGCTTGGTGATGAGAGGGACATTATATTTTGGGAGGATAGATGAGTAGATATTATTAGGCTTCGTGATAGATTCTCTAGATTTTTTCATTTGGATAGAAAGAAAGAGGGTAGTATAAGGGATAAGAGTACATGGGTAGATAATGGTTGGACGTTGGTGTGGGGTTGGAATAGAAACATTAGTGGTAGGGTGTGTAGGGAGTATGATGATTTTATCGAGGTATTGCGAAATGTTGTTATTTCTTTTGATGGTAGGGATAAGTATAGGTGGACGCTCGATTTAGAAGGAGGATTCACATTCAAAACGTTAACAAGCTTGATTGAGGAGAAGATTCTTCAAGTGGAAGGTGGCGGTCGAGACACGCTTTGGAACACTAGTACCTAAGAAAGTCAACATTTTTGTTTTGAGAGCAAGCAAAGGTAGACTTCCGGTACGAGTGTAACTTGATCAAAGAGGAATTGATTTGGATTTGGTACTTTGTGCATCGTGTAACGATAGTGTGGAAACATGTGATCATTGCTTAGCCACTTGTGATTTAGCAATGAGTGTATGTAGCACGCTATTTAATTGGTGGAAGGTGGGGATTGTTAGCGCTTTTACTATTGAGGAATTTTTTTCTCATAATGGAAACGTTAATGTCCCTACTTTTCTATCGGGTATTTGGAAAGCGGTAATTTGGACATCCGGATATTTCATTTGGAAGGAATGAAACGCTCGTGTGTTTGGAAATAAAGTATCAAGTGTTAATAAGATTTTACAAGACACTCAACTCAAAAGCTTCAAATGGATAGTGAGAAGATCAAAGAAATATAAAACGATAGACTGGCAACAATGGCTACGAGATCCTCGGAATATGCATATATAGTAACACCATTTTATTTGAGTGGCTACAGTAATCGAGTAAGTGATATGTGACATTTGTTTTGGCACTATTTTGGCATTGGAATAGGTAATACCAAAGGAGTACTTCAAGGGTATAGTGGGTATTTTTGCACCAGTTTTAAGTTATATCAGGGGTGTACAATGGGAATTTTTGTAAGAGTTAAGGTACATTATTGGTACAGTTTGAATAGTTGTACCAGGTAAGGTTATTGGGTTGGTCTTGGACTGCAATTATGGGTAAGTGGGTGACTTATGGGTGGACGTGGGAATGACACTACTTCTTGTGTGTAGTGGGTCACTACTTACTGTCATTGACTTCTCCCTATTTTATTCTACTAAGGAAAGTGAGAACAAGTTGGATGGAGACATTACGTGACATTCATTTTGGCAGTCAATTGAGATTGGAATATTGCTTTGAAAGATTAATCAGTGGGCATCAATATCAAAAGTTTTATTATGAGCATTGGTTTGTAGTTTATTAATTTGAGTCGGTCATATAGTTTTCTTAATATTAGTCAAGTGAGTTAGGTTGTATCGCAATAGTAGTTCTCTTGTATTTGTTTCGTATGTCTTCTTTCTTTGGGCCCCGCTTCTCTTTAATTATCTTGATTATTGAGATGAGACGCTTTATATTTTACTTTAATTATTTTCGAGTTTCTCAATAATATGTTGCCTTTCTGAAAAAAATTACAACGATTGTAAAACCCTCAAAACCGTACTACTTAATTTTACGTCTAATTTAAATTTTTACTTAAGTATAGAAGAACTTAATTATTACATGATTTACGGAATAAGTAAACGATATAAGTGTTTAAGTAATTTAAACTACATATTTTAAAAGTTACCTAATTTGATAAATTACTACACCATTTAAATTGTAATGTACACTACTTAAGATAAGATAAAAAGATTACACATTCCTTATATATGAAGAAAAAAAATGTTCGGCCTCCACTTCTCCCATATCACACGGAAAAAAAACTCCACGTAAACCCTAAAACAAATTGACGGCGTCTCCTTTTTTCTTCCAAAAATTAATTTGGTGAAACCCTAATTCAAATTGATAATCGGTAAAGGAATCAAGAAGTGTAATAGGTGTTTTCTTGGCGTTCTTGGTGGTGTTTTCAGCCCTTGTCTCGGTGTCCTTAGGTATCTCAAAACCCTTGTCTAATATTTCTTTGATTCGATTTATATTTGTGCATTAACATGAAATCCGAAAAATAAACAAGTGTAATATGATTATGTATGTATTAAGAGTCGATTCTAATCAGTAAATACCTAATTAAAATCCTAATTGGATTCGGATTATGGAGATGGGAACAAATTAGGTCAATTAGGTTTTGTTTGGGTGGGTCTTGATCGGACAGATTTGCAAGTCAGATATGTGTGCATTATAGCTCGAGTTTCATAAGGTTTTTATTCTGAGTTTTTTCATGAAAACTTAGTTTTATGTTTTAATTAAGTTTTTCAATTGGTTTGGAGTGAATTGCAGTTTTATTGGTCATGTTTTTTAATTTACGGGATCATGTGTTAAAGCTGAGTTTTGAGACCTTAAATTCAACCCGGTTCCACAATTTTTCATGTAAAATCTATAAGGATTTATGACATTCTCTTCTACAGGAGTGATTTCTAAGACATGTGTGACCTTCTGGAATTTTTGTTAATTTTTATGAATTGTTTTGATAGGCCAATTAGATGTAAACTTTCGGGGTGTTTGTGCAGTTCATTTTTTGGACATGTTTAGATAAACGATTTTTGGAATGGTGTTTGTACTTGGTAAAAATTCTAGAAAAATTCATGTATGCTCACAATACATATAGGTACTTGTTTAAATTATTATAGCATCTGAATTGAAGTATTGATATGGATTAAAAATTCAGAAGCGAGAGTTAGATTATCCTAAAACCGGATTTTTACTTGAAGTTAAGGTTTTTGGTGATTTCATGTAATCAAGTGAGTGTTTGGTATATGTGTGATTGAATGCTATGTATTATGAGTTTAGTAAGCATGATTAGGAATGAGATGATACCATGCATGTTCAACAAGTTTTACATGAGATTATTAACATGTACCAATCTATGATTTTATGTGATTGATTTCATGCATGTTTTTGTCTTGAAAATGCCTTGAACACATATGATTTGATGAAGATTAAACATGATGATGTGGATAACATTTTGGAATGCATGAAAATGTTCTTTATATGCTTGCTTACATGTTTGTATGAAATGGTGTTAAATGGTTATGAAGGATACATGTTTAGGGCTTGTAATTTGGTTTCTACATGAAATGATGAGGTTGTTATGCCATAAATAATCTTGTGTGTAATTCTTTGAGTGAATTGCTTCATCTTCTGTTGTTTGGGTGTTGTTATGACTTATATATGACTTCTATGAAGTTTGGTACAATATGGTTTGGTGTATTGATGATTTTGGACTTGTTTGCTATGTGGGTCATTTTGCATGTTAGGTGGTTCAGGTTTTAGGCCATATTGCTACATGTGTATTTTATTGATTCCTTCATGTTTTTAAGTGATTCTTTAACCTACACGTGAGTAATTTTTGTGTACATTCTGAATATGTAATCCTTGTTGCAATTGGAGACTTGTAGCTATGATTTTTATATTTTCCAAGTTTAAGTGTCAAATCTGTGAAAGCTGATCTGAATTTTGTGATGTAGTTATTAATTTCTCTAGAACAAACCATAATGATTTTTGACCTCTCCTTCTTCAAATTTGACATTTAGGATATGTGTGACCCCTGGGAATTTTGGTTGAATTTTTGGAGTTGTGTAAATGGGTGTGTCACGTTCAAACTTTTGGAGTCTCTATTTCTAGGTACTTCCTAGACAGGTCTGGAAAGATGATTTTCCAATCCATACTTAAGCTCAGTAATAAAACCACAAATTCATGAAGCAACCTAACTAATAAAGGAACACCTGGGATTTTTCCTAAATTTATTTGAGTTCATTTAATAGTCATGAAAATTGCCTAATATTGGTCCGTAATTGAGGTTTAAAACCTAATATGAAATACAAGCATAACAATAAGTATATGGCCAATAAATCTAAGAATAACTTACTTATATGAATATATAAATGATATACTAAATGTGATCCGTAGATTCATGAAGAAGATGTATGCGTTGTTTCCTTGTGTTCATTCATTCGTTTGCTTTCCTTTCATTGGCGTTAAGATACATATATTCTGACCTTTCTCTTAAAGCTTCTCATGACCTATTACACATCTTTTGATCTTTAGTTATCTTGATTATGAACCTTGAACTATTTTATGTGAACCTTTGAATTGAGCCTTTGCTATGAACCTTTTTTTGAACCCTTGATTATGAAATTCTGATGACTTAGACATTTGCCAAACTTTGACCTTGCCTTTTTACCCTTCAGTTTAATACCCGAGCCATTTTTCCTAGCCATGAAAGTAACATGGCCACGTCATTGATGCACCAATGGCATGACTCCAGGGTGGGCGAGTGATGAATCATCCCGTCCCTTTCTGTTATATATATATATTATGAGCTCAAAATTATTATATATGTTTGGCCACTAATATCTTTGCAGGGGCGTATGGATGCATCCTAGATTTGTTCTGTATATGGTATGATCTGGCATGATATATTTATTTCGGTGATTGATGTTGTGTGCAATACACGTCCTTCACATTTTGGGAGTTAGCTACTCCATTGGTTACTGATGTTATGATATGTTTGTTTCGGGCTCGTGGTAGATTACTGATATTTTTCCTTCTATGACCTTTTATCTTTGTTATGCCTCATGTTATTCCACAATGCACCTTATTTTATATTTCTCGTTTTTAGTTTTCCGTCGATTACTCATTCATTCTATCCTTATGTGATTCAACTGACTACCATATTATACTCCATTTCATTGATTTGTCATACTCTCATTCCTTTTTAGTTGACTACCAAGCTTATACTTCAGATTAACACTTCATCCGTTTACTCTGCTATTATATGATTAATATGTGACTATCTGTTTACCATGCTATTATGTGACTAATTGATTCACCCATTTGCCATGCTAGTATGTAATTATTTGACTCATCCGTTTACTATGTTATACCTCATTCAGTTATTTTTGTGGGCTATGATTATCATTTAGTATTCCTATTTGCTATTTGTGACTACCATTCTTGTACTTTTGGTTGTTCCTTTTTTGTTGCTTACGATATTGGTTTGGCTTAGTAATTGATGTTTACCTGGCTTATTGATCTGCCATGTTTACACTTCGGTTCATGCTACTGGTTGATGAAGGAATATGGTTCAACTTATGTTATCGGTCTAGTTGACTTGTTTAGATTGCCATGCTATATTCTTGTTTAGTTAATTCATTCAATTATGATGTTCGTTTGGTATTCCTACCTGATACATGTGACTATCATGCTTATACTGCTGTTAGTATTTCCGCTTGTTATGATACTTGTTTTGTTTATTAACTGTGGGTTATCTAACTTGTGTGATTGCCATGCTTACATTCAATTTAGTTGCTTCCTCCTGCTTATAGAATTCAGCTTGGCTTATATGTATTCTGATTATCTGATTTAATTGGCCGCCATATTTATGTTTAGTTGATACGCCGACCGCTATGCTTGTACAATCGCTTGGTTACTTGTTTTGCTTATGATGCTGTTTATCAATTCATATTTGTTTATGTCCAGTATTTACATGTTTGGTTATTTTATGTGTACTTATGTATGTTAGCTGATGCGCTGCTTTGCTTTGGTCTCCCTTGATTTATGTTCTTTTGGTTATCTGTTAATATTGTGTTTTGCAGGTTCCTCATTGACTCATTGTGTTCATTGCTATGACCTTGATATCAGTTTCCTTTGATTCTCTTCATATCTTTATTTTGTTTAGTTTTTATTTTGTCATGTATCTTCATATCCTTTAGTTTTTATTTTTAGCTGATGCGCTGCTTTGCTTTGGTCTCCCTTGATTTATGTTCTTTTGGTTATCTGTTAATATTGTGTTCTGCAGGTTCCTCATTGACTCATTTTGTTCATTGCTATGACCTTGATATCAGTTTCCTTTGATTCTCTTCATATCTTTATTTTGTTTAGTTTTTATTTTGTCATGTATGTTCACTGGGCTTTTTAAGCTCAACCGCACTTTCTTTTCCATGCGGCAAGTACCTAGTAGGATGCTGGGCTTGATGGGCTGAGAATAGGTGCATTTGAGTGAACCGACCCTAGTTTCCCTATCTGATTGGACTCTTTTTGAAGATCATTGTTTTGATATTACATTTTTGACATTTTTTATTTTGTATTTTTCCTTGTAAGTCATTCGTTTATATGACTTGGTATTTTATTTTATAAGACTTCCGTTTGCAAAATTTTATTAGTATGTTCTGATATGACTCCATAATGTGACATTCGGACCCTTGTTGGGTTGGGGTGTTACAACGATGCTATAAAACGTTTTATTGGAAATCATAATCTAATATTATTCCTAAGCACCACTTCTATTTTACAACGGTTAATATAAATTATTAGAATGGTTCTTACTATTATTTAGAACAGTGCATCGTCCCAAAAAATTTCCTTTGTTTCAAAAAATTTCACCTAAAAAAGAAGCGGGAATTTTCCCCCTTTATCTTTTATTACATCTTTCCTTCTCTCGTCTATTGAAGTATTTATTTATACTAGACGAGTACCCGAGCCTAGCGGCAGCGATGTCTAGTTTTCTGCAAAGTTCCGATCACCCATAAGTTTCTTTCAACAAACAGATTTGTAGCATTAGAGAATCGCTTTAATAACTACAATTCGATACGTGGTTGCATAGCAAGATAAATATATAGTTTTTTAAAAAATTATGTGGAGTCGATCTAAGTGTGTGAGTATATTTTATAATAGGATTGTTTTAAGTTATTAAGATTTTTAGCAATAATAGATTCAAGCATTATAAAACGCAACGGTATTATGTAGTTGGCAATATTATATTGTAGTTTAGAGGTATAGCCAACATGTGTGACCGCTTTTCTTGTTTTGTCGTAATTTAGGCAAAGGATAACTATTTTTTTTACATGTGTAACGCTTATCATTTGGTGTGTGGCTTTTAAAATTGTAACTTTGCAAATTGGATATCACCATATAAGATTATTTTGTACTATCAATTTGTATAGATATTTATGCATTGTTCAAAGCTATTTGTTTGAGGTACAAATAATTATCGCTAAAGATAACAATACTATTTATTTTTGTGATTTTAATAAACTTACATAACATTATTGATACACCGGACAAAGGGCTATACAATATATATTAACTTTTAAACGACGATTCATATATGCTAGTCCTTAAATGGTGCAAGAGCAAAATTTTTTAAAATAACATTATACGAATGACAAATTACATGTGTCAAAGCAAAATAAACCAAAACTACAATTACTTGGTCTCTCCTTTCAAAAAATTGTCACGGGTTCCACAACTACTTCATCATTTCTCATATAATTTTGTCAAATTTGAAACCCGATTTCACCCGGTGGTTCAACTGGTTGAACCGTTCCGATAAAAAACAGGTCGATTTAAACCGATAGGTTGGGTCGAAAAATGTCAAATTAAACCGGTCACCCGGGGTTTGAAGCGCCCCGGTCAACCCGTATCGGTTTCAACAGGTCTACCCGGTATCGGTTTCAACGGGTCAACCCGGTATCGGTTTCAATTGGTTGTTTTTAATTTGATAGATGTGCTTTTAATTGGGTGTACAATGTGAATAAATTATTGTACTTTTAAGTAATGGGGTGTTTTAACAAGAGCATTAATTATATTATTTATTTCTCTCTCCATTGACCATGTTTTCAACATTCAACTTTCAACATTTTTCACTTTTTCCACTTTGACCATTTTTCCATTTTATATAGTATAAATATAGATAATCAAACTTCACACTTTTTCTTTCACTTTGTTATATCTACAACAAGGTAGTGTATTATTTCTTTTTCTTTATATCTAAAACAACTATCTAATGCTTTTCATATGTTTTCTACTTTTGCAGATCTTGAAGAACACATCCTTCATTCCCTAAGTACACTCAAGATTTCACATGTATTCATCATTCATTGATCTAAAAGGTACTTTTGAAAGGTTTTTCTTTCATTTTATATTTGTGGGTTTTCTTAATCTAACAATTTTTAAAAAATTCATGATTTATTGACTCTTCATTTGATTTGTTTATAGGTTTGGAATGATATAAAACCAAGAATTATGTGACACATTGATGAGTAGGTTGAGAATTCGGTGTCACAATTTGTCGAATTGCATATGTATAATCGTTAGGTCATGAACAACTTTGGATATGAAAGTTTATTATCATGAATTTTGTGTATGAGAGTCTATCTTGGTTTATTAAATTGTTAGTATGGTTTTATTTTGGCATGATCTTCTAGTTTAGATTTGTATAGGAAGGAAAAAAAAAACTCTGGTATATAATAATATAGTACGCATAATAAAAAAGAACGAGTGTGGAAACCCGCGCGATGCAGCGGGATTGGCTTCAAAGGACTTACTTTGCAGCGACACTTAAACCTTAGGGACTATTTTTGCCAAGTTGTGAAACTTTGCATGTAATGTTTGGACTTACTTTGCAACGACGTTTAAACTTCAGGGACTATTTTTGCCAAGTTGTGAAACTTTGCATTTAATGTTTGGACTTACTTTGCAGCCACTGAACCTCGGGGACTATTTCTGCCAATTTGGGAAAGTTTGCATTTAATGCTTGTGTTTGCAAAAGAGGCATGTACGCCTTTTAGTATTATAAGAAGAATGGTACGTGACAAAAAATAATATCATAATTTCTTTTAATATTTTATAGTTTAAAACAACGGTTGTTTTTGCATATAGTAAAAGAACAGTTTATATGTAATTAGTGAGGTCATGTGGTATGTCTTTTATAACGGTTTAAAACATTTGTAAATAATTATCCCATTATTTACTACGTTCGTTCTATAATACAACGGTTTAATTCTGCTTTTAAAATACATTTCCACCTTTCCTAAAAATCATTTGTATACTAGTGTATGGGGCTTATATAACATTGTATCTTCGGCTTTTCGCTAAGTATACTTTAATTACATATTTACATTCCCCAATAAGTTTAGAAAAGTTGAAACATGTTTAGTTTCTTAGCTTAGATTCACATTCTTTTAGGCTGCCCCCAGTTGTTATGCACGATCGATATATACGATCGATCCTCACTCGATCCACCTTCTGTGGGGAATCGATCGTCGAGCATCTTTCCTCCGACATGGTCGTCTGGCCGATCGAGTATACTACCCCCATTTAATTTTTCTAAAAGTGAATGTTTGAAAAAATATGAACGTTGCAAAAGTGAACGTTTGAAACAAAAAAATATGAACGTTGCATTTTAAAAAAAGTGGCAGTTTGAAGAAAAAAAATCTACTAAACTACCTTATAAAACAACATATTTACACACTTAAATCCACAAATCTCACAATCCTCTTTATCAAAAATCTCATAATCATCTCTATTAAAATGTCAAAGAAAACACCACAACAATAAGGCCGAAAATCCCGATTGGCACAAAACATCCCGCAATTAACACCGGATCCAAATTTCCGGTAAACCGGTGTCTCACCAACCGTCAATTTCCCACCCGCTACTTTGGATTATCAATCGCAACAACCTCCACGACAACAAACTAACAATCCATTTTTTATAAACCGTCCTATGAATCGTCCATTTGTTCCAGCGTATCAAAACATCCAACAACAACAACAACAAAGTCACTCCCGTCGAAGCCAACAATCTATGTATGGCTCACCCGAATCGGTGTATCGCCCAACAATGGATTCATCAACGTCTTCATATTCAAACTATCAACATTATTCTCTAGTTAACCGTATGAATCTTGATGCTTGTGATTTTGAAGAACTATTATACACCAATCCTGATTTTTATGTTGGAACCGGTTCGGGTTATCTGACTCAAAAGTATCACAGTTCTGAAACCGACTCAAGAATATCACGGTAAAGAATACCAAATAGTGTGTAATCATGCGTTTGTATTGGAGCATTGTTGGGAAATTTTGAAGGACCATGAGGTTTGGAAGGATAATGAGATACCGGCTTTTTTAAGCCAAGATGAGGGTTAGAAAAAAGCAAGGACTTCTGAAACCGAATCGGATGTGCCTGTGCCTGTGCCTGAGCGACCAATTGGTCGTGATACCGCTAAGAAGAATAAGAAGAAATCTTCGGAGAGTTCCAAAGCTAGTTATATGGAAGGTGTTGCCGAGAAATAGAAAAGCATTAAGTCCATGGCATTGGGAAAGAAGAAGGAGCTGGCAGACGGATATTACGACTTGAAGAAGAAAGAGCTAAAGCAAAGGCAAAAGGAGTTGGAGCTGGAGCAAAAGAAAGTAGAAATGGATGACAAAAGATTGGCACTAGAACAAGAAAAACTTGAATTTGAGTGACAAAATAAATATGAAAAAAACATCATATTCTATTGCACGTCAATCGACCCATCTTTTCCCGCACTACAACGACAAAAAATGCAGGAAATCAAAGATTCGATCAAGGCACGCCACAATTTAGATTATTACTACCTCTGTCCCATAAAAACTGTCCACTTTGACTTTTTTAAGTCATTCTTTTACAACTTTGACTTTATATAATTTTGTTTATGTTATACAACACTTGATGAAAAATATATGAATGGATTGATATTTAAATGTATGTTCACTGGTATGATTTTCATAAAATATTATATAATGCAAACAAAAATTTTTAAAGTCAAAGTTGAGAAAGAAAGACTTAAAAAAGTCAAACTGGACAGTTTTTATGGGACGGAGGGAGTAGTTTTTAATAAGTGTTGTAATGTTTTAATAAGTTTCGTAATATTTTTATTTTATTAAAATTATTATGTAACATTTTAATAATTAATGAAATTTTAGTTTGTGTTAAAAATGTATTTCTTTATTTTCTTTTAAATAAAAAAAATTGATCATGGTCGCCCTTACTGGGGCACCCAATCGCCTAAAAGTCGGTGGAGAAAAAAAACTGACGTGGCAGGGAAAATAAGAGGATGGAGTTGCCTTACTGGGCGGCCTTAATTCCCTTCTAGTAGGTATGTCTTTCATATTTTTTTTCTACGCGGGAAAACTCCAGAAATGCACTAGCACCAAACTAAAATGTCATGTTTGACAAAATTTATCATCTTAGAATAGTTGTCACATCTAGAATAGGAAAACACGCGCGTAACCTAGTCTACACCGATTACCCTTGAATGTTAAACATAATACTGCAGTATATAAATATCCTGCCTTCATAAATATATAACCAGTAATCTAATAAATAAATGAGTACGTAAACACCAAGACTAAAAACCATGCAAAAACCTGTGTATAAATCAAAGAAGACGGTGTCTTTCGGTGAGGTTAAGGTTCACGGCGAAAAGGATCGAACACGGGAGCATTTAAAAGAGAAACACGGTTTTTCAACGCTTACCGAGAAAAAACAATTGGAATATGGAACGAAGCCCAAGTGGCAAGTGTTTATGTTCGGGTTTGGGACGGGTAAGTTTCCTACTAAGATGAAGCTGAGTGATATAAAAAGTAGGCAATACCGGCAGCAGGCCACAAGCAACATGTCCGATTCTGACGAAAATGAGAGTGGTCGCAGGAGAAGTGGGAAGAAGCGGTGGTGGCGAATAATTGATGTTTTTCGGTGTGGTGGCGGATACAAGGGAGATGCAGAAGTGAAAGAGTTCCAAGCCTCCTTTCCCACATTTAGAAAATTTGTCTAAGTTGCTTTCCCTTTAAAAACATACGACATCATGTTATCTATGATAGATCGGTCTCAATGGTATTCATTTCTCAGTTGTACTACAGTTCAGAAAATTTGTACAGCAAATAAGCGTTACAAGCTCCTAGTTATGCTCCTGATTTTAAATGGCAAACTTCTTATAATATAATTCAAAAAATGACCGTAACCTATCAATATGGACCTAAGCCAAATAATGGAAGAGTATCGACGTCTAAGCTTTCTGTCCAATCGAATACAGGTTTTCCAACGGTTAATGTAGGTTCTACTTCTTATAGCGAACCTACTACTGATCCTACTAGTAGTACGGCTCCATCACGGGATGGCCAAGGTAAGAATGATAATTTGGTGGATGATATCAACCTTGTTGATTTGAAGAACAATTTTGGTGTGTTTATGGAACAATATTCGGTTTTGGAACCTGTGATTAGCACTACGTGTACTCCTGAAGTTATCTCTAGTTCTTCCAAAACTACGCCTCCATCGCCTATGGAGAACACTCCCATCACTGACAAAATTGAGAAGCTTGAAAAGCTTATTATTGATGGGAAAGTTACCCTTGTGGATGATTATGGTAAACCTATTTCGGTGGTTGATGGTGAAAGGAAGGGCAACCCATTTTCTAAGGTGGATGAAGTGGTTAATTCAGATAGTGATGATGAGGTATTTGAGCCAAATGATCCTATGGGAGTTACTTTTCATCAGCAGGAGGATATAACGAGCTTGAATGCTATCATTCTGATGATTATACGGCCTAGGTCTATGACTTACTTGGGGAATTTGAGAAATTTAACAATCAGTTTGATTTCAAGCTTCAAGTCCATTCGAGGAAGTAATCATTTATGTGGATTTGTTTATTTGTTTTGATTGTCTTTTTATGTTTTATGTGGTTATTCTAGTTGTTCATTTATGGCAAGTCATAAATCATCTAGTGGTTGTTTAAGCGGCTGCTTGAGGTTAATGTGGCATTTCAGTCACATTCCATTGTACTTTAAATAGTTTTTTGGTTAATATATTTTACCAGGATGGAAGTTCTCTTTTACCCAAAAAGATATGGACCAAACCATTACAAGAAACTTCATATCCCTAAAAAAATATTAAGCTTACAAAATGAAACGGTGACCGCTAAGTACTTTAGTAATATTAAGCTTAAAAATGAAACGGTGACCGCTAAATACTTTTTTTTTGGTAAAGGGGAGTAATCCTATACCCTGGTAAATATATTAACAAAAAAAAAAAAAACGTTTAAGTACAATGGATATGAGTGAAATCCCATATCTCAGCCCGTTACATAGGCATAAAGCTTACATAACAAGATACTTCCTATTTTCTAAACAAGAAAACAAACCACTACTCAAATGATAACATAGGACATAACGAAAGAAAATTACTTCCTAGGACCTTGAAGCTTGGTGCCATACATGGCATTAAAGGCATCCAAATTCCTGTGAAGATCATAAACTCGCTTCGATAGTCATCGTACTCATAGTCATCATACTCATCTTCAAACTCTTGGCCACCACCACCTAATAGATTAGCAGACTCATCAAATGGGTTAGCAACCACCTCATCATCGAATCGAAACCATGATCTCTCCCACTTTAGAAAAAGGATTAACTCTCTTAGTAGAAGAGGCGGACGGATTACAAGAATCATGGGTATTAGGAGCCACACCCACTCCATCTCTTTCAAATCGCCACAAGGGGTTCTTGTGATGCAAGACTGCCTTAGTAGACTTATCTTCATTAACTTCCATTGAACGACTGTAATCCACATCCTCGTTAGTGTCATTAGAAGGAATACCAAACGCATCCGTATATTCCATATTAAGAGCATCAAACCGTTAGAGGTAGAGATCTTTGTTCCACTCGAACTAGCCACATCGTAATCATTCTTCTTAGTGACTTCCACTTTCTTAGGATCGTAGGAGTCTTTTGGGTTGATATTGAAACCGCTACCCACAACAGTTTAATAAACCCACCTTGACCCGGAATAGTAGACCCACCTTGCTTTCCCTTCTTCTTGTTATTAACCGTCTTGAAACCATCATTAACGCGCTTAGTAGGTGAGCAGAGGAGGCTCAACAACTTTAGGACATTCAATAAGAGTATGACCAAAAATCTTACATTTATCACAATGAGGTGGTTTTCACTCATATTCAACCCGTATCTTCTCAATAGTCGAACCCACCCATCAAGTAATCGGTATCTCAACAAGAAGGCCGTCCCTAAGCACCTCAACCGACTTCACTTCAATCATGCATCTAGCAAAACTACTACGGCCCCACGAGTCCTTGCACATTTGGCTAGTGAAAGCATCTAACCTTTTTGGCGTGCCTATCAATGTGGCAACGAGACTAAGGCCGTGGCTAATACTGTCACATCAAGGCAAACTTAGCATGACCTTCTTTATGGTTACAAAAAAAAAAAAAAAAAAAAAAAAAAAAAAAATTGGTCAACCAAGCGACCAAGTTTTTCATTTTACCTTTTGGGGGACGCGTTCAACTGAACCTGCATAATGAGGGGACGCCTTTGGAGGGCCGACCGACTACAACTTTGATCATCCATCACACATGGTCTTACATGATAAGTTGCATGCACATGGTTTATTTTGTTGTTGTCGGATTCATACGACTTGTATATCAATTTGAAATTTATATTTTAGCTAATTTATGTCAGAAATTTATTCTAAGATATAAAATAGACAAATACTACTAAAACTAAATATATTTTAACCTTGACCCACATAAATTAACCACCCATTGAATTGATAAATGCCCTGGCTTTTTCTAAACAATTGTAATATATATGTATAACTATGTCTTTTCTTCGGTCAACTCGATCGAGTCCATTTTGGTCTTTCTGTGACAGCCATGACATGAGCTTCTACCATGGTGTCAAGACTATCTAAAATGGTCATACTTGTCAATCCATGAAGCATCATCGATCAACTACTTATCTACCTTCTACGTAGTAGTTCAACTTTAAGGATTGACTGCTTCATTCTGATCAGCTGCAAACGTCGGACGACCACCGAAAAGGTTAATGCCATCTCGACTCATTCTCCCGAAAAAGCTTTCGTTGTTAAGATTAAGGACCCGAGCAAGTACTTCGCTCGTTCACAATTAGGCAATGAAACTAGAGACCCGTCTTCATCAAAGCACGTTCACTTCGTCAATGCCATCACCCTAGTGAAACCAAATAGGAATAGTGATGAAGCAAACCATGAGACGGTACTTGAGGTTAGTGAGACTCCTAAGGATGAATCAACCAATGAAGTAGCTGAAGTAGGTGAAAATAATAACAAGATTTTTTTTAAGTTCTTAAAAATTTCAAAAAAATTCCACAAGATCGGATATGTTGGATGCATAAAAAAGTTGTAAAGAAATTTTTCTAAAAGTGGATAGTTATGTAAAAAAAATTATTAAACTTTTGTAATTCATTAGAATGGTGACTTTGAATAAGGTAACTTACGCCATTAGAATAAGAGAACTTTGCAGCTGGACGCCTTCCTTTGTGGAGGAAGTTTCAGTGGCTGATGATGAGGATTTCATGGGCAAGTATGAAGAAGAAGAGGAAATAAGTTCGGATAGAGAAGAGGAGGGTTCTATGGATATTCAGGAACAAGAGGAAAAGGACAAGAATGTGGATATTGATGATGTCTCGGTTGGTGGATTATTCGCTGATGATACCGATGTCTTTCAAACTAAGGATGAAGGTGTTCGAATAAGCAATCGATGAGGCGTACATGAAGTTGGACTGGATCAAAAACAGACTCAAAATGAAACTTTTGATAGTGATCCCTTTGGTTTGGAACCGCTTATTAATAAGAAGGCTGATTTGAAAAATGCTCCCAACGTTCGGTGACCCTCAATTTCCACCGGTTTTTCACCAGAGTGCTAAAGATTGCGAACAGGAAGATCATCCCCGTGATCAACTGCTTAAGATTCTTCTAAGTCATGTTTTGGTGATTCGCATAAGCCGGTTGGTTTTTCTATGCTTGAAAGATTGGAGGAAACAATTAAAATTGGTACGGCGTTGGTCCGAATATGGAAGGTTGTGAGGAGACTCTTGCTTCTCTTATTTCTAATAAAGGAGATGTCAAGGTGGTTAAATGAATGCTCTTTCAATTAATGTGCAAGGTTTTGGAGACCTAAATAAGAGGAAGTGGGTTCGTAATTTATGTCACAAACATAAGGTTAATTTTCTTACATTACAGGAGACTAAGTTAATTCATGTTGATATTTGGATGCTTCGTCAAGTGTGGGGTAATATTCACTTCGGTTTTGCTTCTATGTCTTCTAGAGGGTTATCGGGTGGTATCATTTGTTTATGGAACAACCATATTTTTAGAAAGACTAGTATTAGTTGTCATGAGAACTATGTTGTTGTTGAAGGTATTTGGATTCCGTTTGATGCTAAGATCATGTGGATAGCGGTTTATTCTCCTCAATCGCTGCATGAAAAGATCGCTTCTTGGTCTTCTTTCTACTTTAATTAATAATTGGGATGGGATTTTGATTTCCTTAGGTGATTTTAATATGGTCAGGGATGCCGGTGAAAGATTTGGCTCGAATTTCATTGCTAGGCATGCCGAGATTTTTAATACCTTTATTTCGAATACTGGCCTTCTTGAAGTTCCATTGGGAGGATACAAGTTTACTTGGTCTGATAAATGGGGCTCTAAAATGAGCAAACTTGATAGATTCTTGGTTTCGAAGTTTCTATAACGCTTTCCCTAATACAAACGGTGTCATTCTTGAGAAGGGCATCCCGGATCATCGTCCCATTCTTCTTAAAGAGCATGTGGTTGATTATGGTCCTATTCCCTTTAGATTCTTCCACTCTTGGCTTGATTTAGATGGCTCTCATAGTTTGATTGAGGATACTTGAAAAAATGATGGTATTGTTGATGATAATGGCTTGGTCGCATTCAAGAAAAAGCTTCAAAACTTGAAGTGTGTTATTCGTGTTTGGATTGCTTCTAAAAGGCTTGAATCCTCCAAGATTAAAAATGAGCATCTTAGTCGTCTCTCTCAAATTGACATCAAGATAGACCAAGGTTCCGCCACTGATTTGGATTTTTTTAATCGCCGGGGATTCGAACAGAATTTTGGGGGATTTAGATCGGCAAGAAGCTTGTGACTTAGCTCAAAAAGCTCGTATTAAATGGGCTTTGGAAGGTGACGAAAACACAAGCTTTTTTCATTCCACGCTTAGGAAGAATCGTCGTCAGCTTGCTATTAAGGGTATCCTTAATAATGGTGTGTGGAATGAAGATCCTGATAGTGTTATACGTAGTAGATGTTTTTCTAGATCATTTTCGCAACAGATTCCAGCAAGATAATACGCCATGTCCTTCTTTTGACATTCAAATGCGGAATCAGTTGTCAAGTGTCCAGCGTGAGTTTCTGGATCGAGAAATATCTCGAGAGGAAATTAAGAAGGCCGTGTGGGATTGTGGTGGAGATCGTGCCCCGGGGCCGGATGGGTTCACTTTTAAATTTTTTACCACTTTCTGGGATCTTATAGAAGCTGATGTGGTTCGTTTTGTTCATGCTTTTTTTCTTAATAGATCCTTCCCTAAAGGATGTAATTATTCCTTTATAGCTTTGATCCCCAAGGTTTCCAATGCTACTCTTGTTACGGATTTTCGGCCGATTAGTTTAATCGGATGCCAATACAAAATCATCGGGAAAATCTTAGCTAACAGGCTTGGTTTGGTGATTGGAAGTTGCATTAGTCCGGAGCAATTTGCTTTCATTAAAGGTAGGAATATTCTTGACGGCCCGCTCATTTTAAATGAAGTAATTAATTGGCATCGTAAGCGGAAGGAGAAACTCATGATTTTTAAAGTAGATTTCGAGAAAGCGTTTGACTCGTTAAATCGAGATTTTTTGGATATTGTCATGGAGAAGTTAGGTTTTGGCATTAAGTGGCGTTCTTGGATAAAAGGCGCTTGTGAATGCTCGTTCTTCCATTCTGGTCAACGGGTCACCTACTTCCGAGTTTGCGATTTCTAAAGGCTTAAGGCAGGGAGATCCCTTATCTCCCTTTCTTTTTATTTTGGCTATGGAAGGGCTTCATGCTCTTATTTGCAAAGCCCTTGATATGGGTATCTATAAGGGAGCTTCGATTGGCAATGATCATTTGCGTGTTTCACATCTTATTTATGCTGATGATGTAATTTTTGCGGGTCACTGGTCGGCTGCTAATATCCACAATCTTCTATGCATTCTTCCCTGTTTCTTTCTTATTTCTGGATTGAAAATCAATGTGCACAAGTGTAGCCTTTTAGGCGTTTGTGTTTCTGAAGAGGAAGTCTTGGATATGGCTCATATTTCTGGTTGTGGTGTTGCAAAACTTCCCATGACTTATCTTGGTGTGCCGGTGGGAGGTAATATGTCTAGATGTAACAATTGGGAGGTCGTTGTTACTAAATTTACTTCCAAGCTTTCTTTATGGAAGGCCAGGTTGCTTTCGGTTGGGGGACGCTTATCTCTCATTAAGTCTGTTTCGAATTTGCCAACATACTTTATGTCGCTTTATTATATGCCCGCTGCTATTCGCTCCAAGTTAGAATCCTTGCGCTAGAATTTTTTCATTGGCAGTGAGTTGGGTGATAGGAAAATGGCTTGGGTTAGTTGGAATACATGTCTTGCTAGCAAAGAGTTGGGAGGCCTTGGTATTGGGAGTATTCATGCGCTTAATGTGGGGTTGTTGTTTAAGTGGATATGGAGATTTCTTCATAATCAATCGGATCTTTGGATTAGTGTTATCAAAGGAATTTATGGTTGTTCAGGGGGTATCTTCAGTGATAATTTTGCCAGATCTTGCCTTAGTCCTTGGAGTGGTATTTTGTCTATGATTAAGAAGTTAAAGCACAAGGGGATTGATCTTTTGGCCTTATGTAAGCGTAAGCTTGGGAATGGTGAATCGATCTTGTTTTGGGAAGATGTTTGGTGGGGAAATCAGACCCTCAAGAGTTTGTATCCCAGGATTCATATGTTAGATTCGCATAAGGATTGTTGTGTTTCATCGACTGCCTCCCTATGAGTTGAATACGGTCCTTAGACGTGATCCTAGAGGTGGTATTGAAGCTTCCCGTTTAATGAGTCGGCTTCATATTGAGTCCAGAGTTTTGAACTCTAATCCGCACTCTTGGTCATGGACTCCAAATATTCACAAGGGTTTCACGGTTGCCTCGGTTCGGCTTTTGGTTGATTTGCACCTCCTTCCCGTTGGTCCTCATGCTACTCGTTGGAACCGTAATATCCCTATTAAAGTAAATGTTTTTGTGTGGAGAGCCTTGCTTAATAAACTTCCTTCAAGGGTGAACTTAAACCGTAGAGGCATTGATATTGACTTTGTTTTATGCCCTATTTGTCATGAGGATGTTGAGACGGTAAACCACATTCTTTTTACTTGTAATTTAGCTAAAGACTTGTGGTCTTTGTTGGCGAAATGGTGGGAGCTTGATGTTCCTTTTTGCTCTAACATATCGGAGTGGTTGTCTTGGATTGATTCGATTCCCATCGATAACAAAGCGAGAACGTTTCTTGATGGTGTAGGTGGGACACTTATGTGGTCCTTGTGGAGTTTTCGGAATAGGCTAGTTTTTTCTAATAATCCTCCCAAAAAGTCCTTACTTTGGGATAATATTGTTTCTTTTTCTTACTTATGGATTTCATCTAGAAATCCTAAGCTTACTATTAGTTGGGTAGGTTGGTTGAGGAATCCTTTACTCTTCATAACCTTCTTGTAATGTGCTTCTAGCTTTTGCTAGTTTTATAATATCTCCGCCGTTCAAAAAAAATAGAACTCCAAGAAATCGTTTAAAAAAAATTATTAAACTTTGGTAATACATTACAAAGTTTAACACGATCTTAAAAACACATTTAAACACAAATTTGTAATTCATTAGCAAATAGAACTCCAAGAAATCATTGAACACAAAAAATAAATTAACACCATGCAAGGTCATGATATCATCGACGACATTGAGGAGACACTTTCTTTATCTAGCTTTCATATGGAAGACCAGAATCATAGCTCGTTTTCATCCTCCTCGTCGTCTGATCAAGATTTCTTAGGGTTTTTCAGTGAAGAATGGAGTCGTGATAATTCATTTGTCAATATACCTCAAAACATTGTTTTTTGTGGAAAGGTGGTTTCTTTCGGACAACCTATTGGGAATCCAGGGACAAAAAGGCAAACAAACCCTCTATTTCGGTCGAATTCTGATTCTTTTCGATACATGGTGTCGAAAACTACTTCTAGGCCAAGCACTTTGAGGTCAAAGTCATTGCCTAAAGACTCGACAAATTCATTTCCGTGCAAGTCTAAATTTATGATGTTTATGTTTGGGTCTAGGTCAAGCAAGTTTCCAACTAAGGTGGATATGAGTGATATTAAGAGCAGGAAACTTTGGCAGCAGGGTACTACAGCCGGTGATAATGAGGCAAATGGTGGCCGAAAAAGTGGAAACAAGGGGTGGTGGCGAGTGGTTGATGTTTTGGGATGTGGTGGCGGGTACGAGAGGGATACCGTGGGGGTAATTTAAGGGCACCATTAAGGCACAATAAACTAGTAGTTTAGTTATGGTTGGTAAAATTAGACATGCAGATTTGCTTTTTTATTTTTTTGCTTTTATATATGCGCCATTAGATTTTAGTAATTTTAGTGTTTATGTTTTATAGGTACAAAAGTGAAAAGCTACATTCTGTGAGGATCATAGTTGTTACAAAGTTTGATCGATCTTTAATCTCTTTGCAAATTATTTATACTCCCAAAACACATTACAACTTTTCTTTTAACATCAAATTTATTAAACTGATACGACCCGGTTAGAGGTTGTATCGAGATAGGGCACCACTTCAAGCGGGCACGAGCTCCTTAAGAATATTTAGATAAAAGAACAGAATTATTTGTTTGACATAACTATGCTTTTCATTAATGAATGATTCGGTATTTATACCGAGTAAACCCTAACTTGTATTTCAAGTTGAATACAAGATAAACTCCCAAAACAAAAGATACTTTTCAAGATAATGACTAACATAACACAATCCTAACATGACTCGAATACGACTAAAAGAAAGATAGTTATCCAAAGGCGTATCATTCCCCACTCCTTCGGAAATCACCTTGTCCTCCAGGTGTTGCTTCAAAATCTTGCCTCATGTAGTTCCAGGATCCCACACCTTCACTTGTAGTTCACCCTCTTTTGGATTATAAGAAAACGGCATAAAGTGCATCAAAAGCGTTGCGGGCTGTCCATAATTTGCATGACTGGTGTCTAAATTCAGCCCGCCATATACAACTTTATTCTGTCCAACTTGAATGACAACATAAAACTTTGATTTCATCCACACAAGAGGCACCTCATCTCTTTTCTTTCTCTTAGTGGTTTCAAGTGGAGGTGGTTCAACAATAGTTTTAGGTGGCATTGTCAACAAAGATAGTTTAACGACGGTTGTAGGTTTCGGTTTTGCGATCCGGCTTGTGCGCTACTCGCTTTGTTGCTGGAAGAAGAAGACCGCTGATCCTCTAAGCGTGCTTCCATTAAGCGAGCAAATGAAAAAGCTTCGTCTAAAGTTGTAAGGTTTGACCTTAAGAGTGCACATTGTAGAGCCGGTTTAAGTCCAGAGATATAAAAATATTTAAGTAAGTTTTCAGAGATCACCGTTATTCGATTTATAAGTATCTCAAACTCACTCTGATATTCGGCCACCGTACCCATTTGCAAGAGCTTAGATAGTGCGTATTCCGCGTCCTGATCGTTGCCGCCTGATGCCATTAATAATACTCAAGCGATTAATAACTCAAAATTTTTTTTTGATGAATAGTACCCGCGATGAACAGTACGTATGAACAGTGACGATGAACAGTAGCCTTTTTTTTTTTTTTTTTTTTTTGGAACCCTAATCGTAAGCCCTCTCAACGAGAGCTCTCAATGAAAGCACCAATTGATACGACCCGGTTAGAGGTTGTATCGAGATAGGGCACCACTTCAAGCGAGCACGAGCTCCTTAAGAATATTTAGAGAAAAGAACAGAATTATTTGTTTGACATAACTATGCTTTTCATTAATGAATGATTCGGTATTTATACCGAGTAAACCCTAACTCGTATCACAAGTTGAATACAAGATAAACTCCCAAAACAAAATATACTTTTCAAGATAATGACTAACATAACACAATCCTAACATGACTCGAATACGACTAAAAGAAAGATAGTTATCCAAAGGCGTATCATAAACCCAACCCAAGAATAGAAGGAAAAACATCAAGAATACAAGAGAACTAAAAAAAAAATGAATCTAAAAGCAAAGCAATCACAACACACCAATCCAACAAAATCTTGTTAGCCCGTATATCTCTCGTAAATGTGTAACAGACTCAAGCTCGTGTCTAGAACCTTTTGTATTCACATATTTAACTGTACGATGTATTTGGATGATAATCAATCAAATAAACACAATTCTTATCATAGCTTCTCGTGCTTTGTCAAGCTTGGCAAACACGTTAGACTTCCATTTGTTAGTTTCGACACTGTAGTTTATGCTTGCTTTGATATTATTCACTTAGACGATGTACGGTCTTCACCAATTCCAAGTCTTTCGAGATTCAAATATTATGTATTGTTCTTGGATTATTATTCACACTTTGTTTCAGTTTATCATTTGATTAACAAATCTGATGTTTTGTCTAAGTTTATATTATTTTATAACTATGTTCACACTCAATTTAAGTGTGAAATCAGGTCATTTTCAGTGTGATCATGGTGGTGAGTTTGAAAACCGCAACTTACACAAACCCTTTGCCGACAATGGCATTCAATTCGTTTCTTATACCCAAAAACATCACAACAAAATGGTAAGTCCGGGAGGATGATTCGCACCATCAACAATCAAATAAGGACCTTGCTCTTTCAAGCCAACTTTCCACCAACATTTTGTGTTGAAGCCTTAAATATGGCCTTTCATTTAATAAATATCCTACCTTCAACCGCTATTGACAACGACATTCCATACACTCTCTTGTTTGGACAAAATTCAGACTATAGCCTTTTACGCACGTTCGGGTGCCCATGTTACCCTTACCTATACCCAATCATAAACTCGAACCTCGTGCCACAACCTCCATTTATTTGGGCCAAGCTTCTAATCATCGTGGATATCGTTGCCTAACCTTACAAACCAATAAAATCATAATTTCAAGTCACGTCACCTTTGATGAAACTATTTTTCCATATGGTTCATCTCGATCAATGACATCACCCACCTACACCTTTTTGGATGACTTACCCGATATAATTCCCACAATCATTCCATCCATTCGCACCCAAACAACCTTTAACCATCCCGAACCAACAACACCAATTAAACACACCAGCACGGCTCAACCAAATGACACCCCACCTGAAACACCAACTCTGTCACCAGGTGCACCTTCAACTTAAACTCCACCTTCCGCAACCCAAACTCCAACAATCATTCCCGATCCTCCCCACAACCCGAACCCTGTCTCAATTCATCTCATGGTCACATGATATCGTGTCGGCACTAATCGTCCCACTCAACGTCTCAATATGCATGTATCTTCAGTCTCTCTATTACCAAAATCCTATCGTGATGTGTTTAATGATCAAAATTAGCAAAATGCTATGCATGATTAATACACTGCACTTATTAAGAACAGAACTTAGACTCTTGTGCCCCGACCCACAGACACCAACATTATTTGATGTATGTGGCTTTTTTGCCATAAGTATCTGGCTGATGGCACTCTTAGTCGCTACAAGGCTCGTCTCGTGGTGAAAGGTAGTAACCAATTAGAGAGGATTGATGTAGATGAGACTTTTAGTCTGGTGGTTAAACCAGACACTATTCTGACTGTTTTGAGTTTAGCTACTTCTCGACATTGGCCGATTCATCAGCCTGATGTCAAGAATGCTTTTTTGCATGGTGATTTATTTTAGACAGTTTATATGCATCAGCCTCTGGGATTTCAGGACTCTGCGCATCCTGATTATGTGTGTTTACTGCAAAGGTCATTGTTTGGGCTTAAACAGGCCTCTAGAGCGTGGTTTCAACTTTTTGCATCTTATATTACACGGGTTGGATTTTATCAGAGTCGTTGTGACTCCTCCTTATTTATTTACAGATAGGGACCTGATACTACTTACTTGTTATTATATGTTGACGATATTGTTCTCACGGCTTCTTCTAAGAGTTTGTTTCAGCGGATTATTGGATCCTTACATCAGGATTTTGCTATGACAGATCTGAGTCCACTTAATTATTTTCTGGGTATCTCTATTACACGTGACTCTATAGGGTTGTTTTTATTTCAGAAGAAATATGCTATTGAAGTTTTGGAGAGAACACGCATTGTTAATTGTAATCCCAATCGGACTCCTGTCACTGAGTCTAAACTGACGGATGATGGTGATCTAATATTTGATCCTACTTTATACCATAGTCTTGCAGGCTCCCTTTAGGATCTCACATTTACTCGCTCAAATATTTCTTATGCAGTTTAGCAGGTTTGCCTTCTTATGCATGACCCCCAAAAGCCCTATTTCTTGACTCTCAAACGGATTTTGCGGTATATTCGGGGTACCATAAACTATGGGCTACAGTTGTTTGCTTCTTCTATTTCATCTTTGGTTGCCTATTCTGATGCAGATTGGGCTGATTGCCCTACTACTAGGAGATTGACTTTGGGCTACTGTGTATTTTTTGGCAACAACCTTTTATCTTGGCCCTCTAATCGCCAACCAACTCTCTTTTGCTCTAGTGCAGAAGCAGAGTACCGTGGGGTTGCTAATGCAGTTGCAGAAACTTGTTGGTTACGGAATTTACTTTGTGAACTACACACTCCTTTATCTTCCGCTAAGCTTGTCTATTGTGATAATGTTAGTGTAGTATATTTATCTTGTAATTCGGTTCAGCATCAGCGTATGAAACACATAGATATTAATATTCATTTTGTTCGAGATTTGATTACTACTGGTCAGGTTTGGGTTCTAACGGAGGGGCATATATGATATAAAGAAGAGCTCGTGTCTTGGTCTCGGTTATCCAGGTTGCATAAATTAGTAAGCAACCGATTATTTATAGCTCTCCAAATAAATTATTCAATTCTAATACGGACCCATATGTTCCATATGCTCAATATGCTCAATATGCTTATGTCGAGTAGATTTAAAAGCCGAAAATTCACCTTTTGGATCTAAAACCCATACCCATCCGTCCTTTACATGTGCATTTAAAGTAATAGATGAACAACTATTAACCAGAAGAATAAGTTCATCGAGAGTACGAATACAAGGCGGAATTCTCCAATTCCAACAACCAGCCTAAACACCATCGATCAATTTTACCTATCACTTAAAAAGCAATGCTTATCGCGTTCTAAATCATATAATCTAGAAAAATAAGATCTCAAGTTTTTGACATGAACCAAGCCATTCTTCTTTCCAAAGCAAAACATTTTCTCCACTTTCAACTTCTTTAAAAATTGATTGTGAGAAAGGAACAAAATTTTTATCAATAGCCACATAATTACTTTTAACACTATTCCATACACTTTTTCTAAGACCTAATCCAACCAAAGAAAAAAAACGCCATCTTTCCCATGAATCCCTTCGATAACCTTGCACCAAAGAGCTGATTTTTCGGTATCGAAACACCATCGCCATTTTCCAATAAGACTTAAATTTTTTGCTTTGATGCTATTAACACATACCCTCCCTTTTTCTTTACTTGCTAAGGAGCTCTTTCATTTGATCCTAACCATACCTTTCTCAAACCTAAAAAAAAAAAATGTACCACGAATCATCTCTAACCAATTTAGAATCAATGATGGAGCTCTAAACAAGGAAAGATAGTAAAGAGAAAGACTTTCTAAAATGAGAAATGCTACAATCACATAAAAACATTCACAAAATCTTTTACAAAATGATGGATAAAACATTGATTGGTGTATTTTATTATAATTTTCCTCTCTTCTCTCTGGTTGAGCCAATAAATGTCTGACACGTCATTTTATGAAAGATTTTATGAATGTTTTTATGTGATTATAGCATTCCTCTTCTAAAATAGCCTTTGATAAAGTGAGACGTCCACCTATTAATTAATCTCTCTATAACAGGAGACCACCCTTCAACTCTTGACATAATGTCCATCATCTATTGAATATATAGTTACTCTAATCACATAAACTATAATCTCCATTTCTAAACTTAGGTTTTCAAGATGGTTTTAGAGGGATTTTGGTTAAGTTCAGGTTTGTGAACGAATATGATTTTGTCATATATATCACAAGCCTATATTATTATCTTTTTGGCTTTTTTTAACTTTTTGTTATTTAAAGGTGAAGAATACAAATTATAAATCGAGAAATAAGCTAAAAATATACATGTTTATACAGTATAAGCTGAATTACAATGAGAAAATCAAGGCTAAAAGAAACACGTGTTGATGAAACTAGAAAAAATCACTACAATGAGAAAATTACTGTAGTAACAAATCAAGAAATTAAATACCCATTAATAAAATAGAAAAACAATTAGCCAATTTCAAAACCGTTTATAGACTCGCATACACTAAAAGAATCGCCAATGAAATTATAACCAAGTTTATATGCATTTACATACCTTTAAAATCATTTATATATGGCCAAAAATTGTCAATTTTTTTAACGGCTTGTTAGTTGTTAGTAGTTAAGGTACAGCAGTAACATTTAATTGGGGCAGTATGTTGACTCTGTGACCCGTCTGCTCCTTCTTATCGTCTGAAGGGGTAAAAGTCTCGGCTGAAACTCGAACTTAAGACCTCCTCATACCAAAACATCCTTTCTCCAAAGCACCTTAAATAAACCTTGATGGCGAGCTACGCTAACCCAGTTGCTTTCATTTAGTATTTTGATGGTGGGTATCATTTTCTAGTTCTCTACGCTTACTCAATCGAGAAAACATTGATTGCTTTCAAACAAGTTTCCGTTCGTTGGTACGCTATTTATTCTAATATAAAATAACATAAACAGTCCATGTTCTACTCCAATCAACATCATATCGTTAAAGCACGGACCAATCAACGATAGTCACACTTGTCAACCAAGTAAACAAGGTCAAACTCCGTGAATTACTATTTATGTTTATCATTCCAACCTTCTAGTAATATATTTTGAAAAAAAGCTATAAATTCATAATGTATTTTACAAAAAAACTCATTATGTTCTATCTACTTCACTTATTGTTGTAATACATAACCGTTTTCATTTTATTCGGTTATTTTCTGTCTGTTTTTATCCATTTTCGTAAATCGTCCATTTTTATTCATTTTTATTTTAATCTGTCCTGATAAAAACAGATAAAAACGGATAAAAATTATTTTTATTATCCATGTCAAAACGGTTTTTATCCGTTTTTATCATTTTTTATCCAGACATATTAAAATGAAAACGGATAAAAATGGACGATTTACGAAAACGGATAAAATCGGACAGAAAATAACCGAATAAAATGAAAACGGTTATGTATTATGACAATAAGTGAAGTAGATAGAGCATAATGGGTTTTTTTTAAAGTATGTTATGAATTTATAGCTTTTAAGAATCTTCATCTACCTTAATATATATCCTGGGCTATATATACATCCATTATATATGTCACAAAATTCACAAAGCAAACGACACAATTCTACCACAAATTTCATCAATACGATAAATCTGTAGAATACTAATGGAAAATCATATGCATGACGAAGATGATACCCTTTCTCTATCTGATCTTCATATCGAAGACGATACCGCCAATTCACAAGAAGTTAGTAAAGCAAAGACAACCTTTTCGTCCTCCTTCTCATCATCTTCGTCTTCGTATGAGCAAGATTTCTTAGGGTTTTTCAGTGAAGAATGGAGCCGTGATCAATCTTGTAATACTTCACCCGAAAACATAATTTTCTGTGGAAAGCAATTTTCTTCAAAATCGTCCGGTACTAGAGATAAAACGAGCCAACTATTTCGGTCAACTTATGACTCTTTTAGATTCATGAGCATGAAAAATGGATCAAGGCCAAGCACTCCTAGGTCTAAGTCATTGCCAACTAGATTGACACCATCATCTTCATGCAAGTCAAAGTGGCATGTGTTTATGTTTGGTTTTGGGTCGGGAAATTTCCCGACTACTATGGACATGAGTGACATCAAGAGCAGGCAACTCCGACGGTCGATTGATGATGGCGAGGAGGAGAGTGGTGTTCGGAGAAGTGGGAATAAGGGGTGGTGGCGGCTAGTTGATGTTCTTGGATGTGGTACTGGATATGAAAGATCGAGACACCATAGTAGTTACTGACTAATTAAGGCTTAAGTGCACTGAACTAGATTACCTTATTTCAAGGTTTTTGTATAATTAAACATGCAATTTGAGGTTGTTACGTTTCAATGAATCATGCTTGAATCTAGCTAGCTTGTTGATAATCATATTTAACGACATTGAATAATGTCATCACTATAATCCTTCTGAAACCGTAAAATTCAAATAGGAAAACTAGCAATAAGTTGAAGATATACATACACGGAACGATGACTAAGAAACATTCTTACAAGGCAGCTAAACGAACAGAACAAGATGAAATAGCCAAAAACCTAAGTTAACTTAAGTTTGCATTATAAAATGAAAATTATGAACCTTGTTTTAGAATGATATAATAATACCAATAGAACGATAATAATGCATAAGGGTTTCAAATTTTATATTTTATCCGCATTGAATATTAGTCACAAATTGACATTTTACTAACCCTTTGGTAATCCTTCAAAACATACTATGGTTTTACAAATTTTAATGAGTACATTATAATAGTTTGTATTTTGTAAGACATCGATCGAAGAATTACCGGCTGTAACTTTTTGTATATTTTTATGTTTGCATTTTATTTTAGGGAATTTATAACTTAGCTTGTGCCATAGTGGTAGAGGTTAATAGGCTTTAAATAAACTTAAATTACTATATTCTCATGTTCGTTGATATTAATAATTTTCTAAATTTATGATGTCTATCAAAATTACTCGTGTTTTATATAAAAATTAAGTTATTTAAAGAAACATTTGTCTTCATTAAACACTTCTAAGCTTTTGTCACCATATCACAAATTAGAAAAACCATTTTATTTTATAGCCAGCGAGTCAAGGATTACTGAAAAGTAAAGACTGGTTTAACCCTTAAAAGTTAAAGCTAGCTAATGACTATTTTCTTGGCAGCTTCACAGAAACATTTATCTTGACGCATACTGATACGTCATGAAAACCTATCCTAAATTATTAGTCAACTCATTACGTACCATGCGGCTTAATTTGACCAACCTACCCTAAATTATTAGTAAACCCATTACGTACCATGAGGGCTTAATTTGACCAACCAGCTAATAATAATAAAAAAACTGATCATTTATTAAGCAAGATGTGAATATATACGTGTTACATGTATTTACAACGCATCAAATATCTCATAGCAAAATCACCTGTGTCAGAGATATGATCCTAAACCGATCCGTTGTTGGCTTAATTTGACCAACTACACGCACCATTATGTAAATGCAAATTATATATTGCGCTAAGGTATATATAATTATTTGCATTTGATTTGGATTTCATCTATAATAATATCATGTTGACAAAAGAATATATAAATTTTCAAAAATCCAAGAAATGGACGGTGCAGTTTTATTGTTTAGTTATATCAACTTGGTAAAATTTCAAATGCGTTCAAAAACACACGTGACATAATTAAGAAATTAAGAATTGCAGTAAAGTTAAAAACTCTTACAAATGCATAAAGAAATACGGAGTAATACTAAAACGTAGATAGAAGTATACCGATGTTTATTGAGAATTCAAATTTTATGAATTATCAAATAAATCTTGAAAAACCGAGTAACTTAACATTTGGTAGTACGTCGCGTCATATCTTATATGTAAGACTAGCTCAAATTGATGACTCCCAATTTCCCATATTGCTGTTCATGACCACACTTTCAGAATCGTAAGAACAAAAGAGAAACGCCATTTCTATTTAGAACCTGTGATATGTAACTGATACCTAAATGTATGTCTAAATTGGGTGTTAGTATTTCTATGGTTGTAACAAATGAACCAAATTTAGCATAAATTAGTGAGCTAACTCCACCTAGATTTAGGCATAAATATTGGTTTCACAACAATTCAAAGAAATTGGAATGTATAACTTTTAATGGTCTCGTTGAGACAATAGCGACCTGATTAATGTTCAATTATGTATTAGCTGGAGTTTTAGTTAATGATTGAACAAATTAAGGCCAATGTATGAGATGTAGCTAGTCACAATGTCCCAAAAAGTGGAAGGTGATAATTTGAGTTCTAACTTTAATGAAGATCGAGACCATCACGATTCTTACATCTTCAAGTTAAAGCAAGTACATATATAAGGACTTATTGTAAACTAAATACCTGGCCGCCAGCCAAAAACAACAGAAAGCGACCCTCAGAGGAGCACGATCAGAGTGTAGTTTATTCTCGAAAGGTTGCTCTAACGTTGCTTATTATATAGTAGCATATAAGTACAAAAAGAACATCAAACTCGCAAAAAAAGGTATTTAGTAAATTAATGGTATCAAAGTCATCTTCTTTCATTATAAGGGGGCATGGTTGGTTATTTGAGCAATGGTTTGGAACTAGTTATTTTTTCTTGTCAGAATTATTACGGGCTAAAACTCAAGACTGACAAAATTTCTATGTTGGTTAGCTCGTCGTTACAAACAGTAGAAATTATACCAAAATGGCCTTTTACTTTATTTAGCATTCATCGTGGATTTAATAATCTTATTTTACAATCATTCAATACGATTATCTTTCGGAAAAAGTACCATGCCTTTAATTAAGAAGTTCTGAATTTGACAATAGAATCAACAAGAGCATAACTATAAACCAAAGTGTGAACATTAACCGCGTGTGATGCATCATAGTTGGCGTTTATAGAGTTAATTATATCTAATTACAGACCTTATATTAAAAAATTCGCCACAAAATCATATGCGTATATTTAATTAATATTCCCTAACTAATTAGGTTTTAAATAACACACCAAATGAAATCATATAGATCATGCATGATGCACTGGCCTCCATATTTCAACGGTATATATATGTCATGTGTTTATGCTTGAAAATATACTTGCTCAACATATAAAAATGGATATGTATGAAACTAGTGAAGAAGAAGCCTTTGATGCTATCTCTCTTTCCGACCTTCAAATTTATACTGATCGATCTAGTTCATCCGAAGGAGACCAAGATCACGAGAGTTCATTTTCGTCGTTTAGATTTAAAATCGTTGATTCTGCCCCACGTAAAGAAAGTGTTTTCTTTGGTAAACCAATACTTGCACCTGAAAACGACCTGAAAAAATTTATTAAATTCCAAAAATCTTCAAGACATAAAACATTTCCGGTGCAAGAGAATGATATTGGAAGTGTAGATCCTTTGGATCGAAAGTTGGCTAATCTGGCACCGGTTTTCAGGCCACGGAAAAGGTCATGGAAGAAAACCTTATTGTTTGGATTAGGCGGGTCTTCTACAAGGATGGAAATGTCGGATTTAAGGAGTAGGCAGACTCGTCTTAGTCCACCAAGATGTGGTCTGGTGAATGGAATAAGTGAAGAAGAGACGACCGTGCGCCGAAAAAGTGGCAACTGGTCGAGAAGAATGTTTGGATCGTGCATTAATCAGAGTATTCGTCTATTATAAATTTTACAAAAAGATCGAGATTCTTAATTTAATTGATTAGTGTGATATGGTCTTGTTTTGGTCATGTTCAGTTTTACTTTTCTGTCCACGCTTATAAATCTGCTTGATTGTTCGTCTTCTCATTATCGAGTTATCCGCTCTAGATTTTCAGGTTTGTTGTAGGTTTTTACAACAGGTCCGGGCGGTTTCAAACGTATTGCAAGTACGATATGGTGTGTACACATGCTTTAGAGAACGATGTTGCTTTAGGTTTAATTGAACATTGCCAGATTCCAATATTTATATGATGTTATGTCGATTGCTATTATAGCTTGCATATGACGTGTTTTTTCTTACCATCAAAATGTTAAAAACGGCTTGATAGTTTATGAATTTAAGAAACAGTAATATCTTCCGGGGGGTTAAAGTGGGTAAAGACAACATCCATATTTGTCACATTCAGTTTGCGGATGGTGCCTTGACTACAGTGGCGGAGCCAGAAAATATGATCACGGGGGGCAGCGAGGCAAAAGAGGGGGTTAAACGACGTCGGAAAATGTTACTTTTTAACGTAATTTGAAACAATTCGGGTAAGGTTTCATAAAAAGCAACAAAATTGTTATATTGTAATGCAAACACTAATTATAAGTTTAGATGTCTATAAAATATGTCGCGTGTCGTAAAAGTTGTATTAAGCGCCCGTGGTTTGATAAATGATTTAACTAATACTATAAATTGGAAAAGTGATCAAAACCGAAAATTGTAAAACTATATTTTAGCAAACATCGTGATTATTTTATCAAAAATTTAAATTGTAAAAATTATTTGAAAAGAACTATAGCGCTAACTAATTGCAATAAAAATGTTTATGTTTTTAACATAAGTTTATTAGAAGTGTATCATATTTTAATGTGGTATACTAAAATTTATATAATAAGAAAAATAAAAAATGATACACCTACAGGAAGTTCAATTGGTCAAATGTAATACTGTATATCATACTAAATTACTAACCCACTAGCACACTTCCCCGTACCCATCATCCCTTTCATTTCATTTCTCTGTCAAACAAAACGTCAACACCACTACACAAAAACAGGTTTTTTGCAATATAGCACACTTGAATTGTTATCAAGCTTAGAACGACTAGGGCACTTTGGTTTTGTGGGTGAGGGCACTGATATTTTTTCATCCAATTTTTGCATTTTTTTCTCACAACTTAGATGTTCCGGCAAAACACTATTGGGGGCCTTTCCCCCTCTCCTTTAGAAGTGGCTCCGCCCCTGCTTGACTATGGGTGAATGGTCATTGTTGAATGCCTTGAACTTATCTAGAATCTTGACTTGCTTCCATCTTGCTTCCGATTTAAAAGTCAATTACAACAAAAGCAAGTTATATGGTATTGGTGTCAACCAGCTAGAATTAAACTCCTTTGCCTCAGCTATTGGTTGTCTTCCTTCTCACTTCCCATGCACCTACTGAGGCCTCCCAATTGGCGCCAAAATGTCAAGATGTGCAAATTGGAACAATCTTATTGAAAAGTTCCAAATGAGACTATCTAGTTGAAAGTCAAAGACTCTTTCATTTGGTGGAAGACTTACTTTAATCAAATCCGTTCTTGGTAGTCTTGGCGTTTACTACTTCTCAACTTTTAAAGCTCCATCAAAGGTCATTAACACACTTGAAGGGATTAGAAGATTTTTTTTTTGGGAGGCTCCATGGATGAGAAAAGGATTTCATGGATTACGTGGGACAAAGTAATCTCTCCTATCTCCAAAGGAGGGCTTGGTATTGGAGATTTAAAACATAGTAATTTAGCTATGCTTATCAAATGGTGGTGGAGATTCCATACTGAGGATCAAGCACTTTGGTGTCAAGTAATCCGTTCGATCCATGGTAAGGATGGTGGATTACATGATATTCTAACCATCAAATCCAAGTCAGGTCCGTGGTTCCGAATTGCAAAGGTTAAAGATGATCTTCTAAAAGTCAACATAAATCTACCTTTGTAGGATCGATATATTTATTGTGTTTGATGATTCGGGTGGTCTTGGATGATGGAAATACATGATAGCCATTGTAGAGAGAGAAAGTAGAGAGATGGGTGTTCAAGCTAGAGACTTGGTTCAATAAAATGTAAAAGGTTAGATTGAAAGCCACTAAGAAACCATTCGCACCCCCTCAATATGTGCATCAATATATGAAAGAGTTTAGCACATATTAGAGAGAGCCAACACATTGAATCAAACGATCACCTTTTTATCAAATTTCATTATTAAATCACAAATTCTCCCCCGATCAAAAATATTAAACCCTTTGAGATTTTGGATCTCAAGTGATTTAATCAGGTTTGGAAAACATGGGAGAATATGTGGCCAGGTTTAAATACTCATCTTGTTTTTGGATAAATCCTCCTCCTCAACATGTGCATTGTGTATTTGAAATCGTTTGGCACATGGAGGCAGGAGTGCCTATAAAGGACTAAAACCGATTCCATTAAAACATATTTGAGATTTAAATCACGATCTCTCCCCCGATCAAAAATTTCAAACCTTTTGAGATTTGTGATCCCAATTGATTTAAATCATTTAAAAGATTTTGGGGAAAGGCGTGGCAAGATTTAATTTTGAAATTGACAGATAAGGACCATTTTAAGACATTAAAGATTGTTAGTGTCAGGTGTGATAGTTTTAAGAGATCTTTAAGTAAAATAAAACAATTTCACAATCAAACAAGAACAGAAAAAATTTCATTTTGAAAGACCTTGATTCAAAAGAAAAATCATACCATGACATAACATTAAATCTTTAGATCACCACTTAATTATTGTACAAACGGACTTTTATGAAGAAATATTGTATGAAAATAATTTATTTTAAATCACTCTCCCCCTCAATCGATGACCGTAGTCGTTGATTGAGTGACTTAGGTTTTGATAAAAATGAAGTCCGGTGATTTTCAAAATTAAGTCCAATTTATTTTCAAAACAAATATTTTTCCATTTTTCAAAACAATATTAGTTAAAAATTGTTTAAAAAAAATGGTATAATCACAATTATCCTGCACAAAGATACGTTAGGTGGTTGAGCTGCTTTTGTTGATGTTGCTGCTGTATGGCTTGGAAGAAAAACCGTCTGCTAATGCAGTGAGACTTCTTACGTTGCATTTTAATGCCAACTGAGGTCAAATTAAGCTCCGTTTCTTCAGTCACTTAGAAGAAAACCATCTGCTGATGCAGTGAGACCTCTTACGTTGCATTTATGCCAACTTTCCATTGAAGTCAAATTAAGCTCCGTTTCTTCATTTGTCAACCCAAGATATAGTTACCCTTTCCTTTCGGCATCCAAACATCATATTATGTGGGATCCGGATCGGGAACATTCTTATATACCAATATACCTGCATACGTTAGTGAACACACATACAAATATATGGTGGTCGACAACACCCAAACAGCAATCGACTAATAAAAGTCAATTCAACATATTAATCACATCATATAAGGCATGGGAATAATGTGTTCATCAAACTATATTCATCTAATCCTAACAATCACATCCTAGAAACCTAGTCCTTCCACATAGGCAATTATATTTTACAGATAAGCACGTAGGATGATAAGAAAGTCCGTTAGATGATGTAAATTTGAAAACATTCTCCCCCTCAATCAATGACTCATTTTCTGAAAAGTTTAAAAGCACTGAAGTTATTGATTGAGTTTTCAATTTTTACGAAAACTCTGAATCTGATTTATTTATCAAGCAACTCATTACCACCATTTTTGGGAATAACAAATATTTTTCTGAAGAATTTTAGACGGAAAAATATTTGAGTAGGAACAGCAGTCCTTCGACATACTTTCCTCATTTTGTTTTAGGATAAGTGCATGAAGATTTTGAAAAATTGTTTTAGCGCAGCACTTTCCTTCCATGAAGAACGGGTTGCTATTTGAAATAATAGCAAGCCAAGGTTTAAGCGCGGGTCACAGTCTGAAGTAACTGCAAGCCATATTTTTAGACATGTTTTGGAAAAAGAATATTTACACCTCCTGCTCGAACTTCATCTATGGTCCCGTGCCATTATTGAATGACATTTCTAAGACCGCAAATGTTATCGATACCAGAAGACATGTCTTTGAAAAACAATATTTTTGGTATTTTTCTAATTTTCTGATTTTTTATGGGTTTTTGAAGGTTTTATATTTTTCTATTTTGTTTTTGCTGGTTTTATATTTTTGTATTTTGTTTTTCTGATAAATATATACAAAGATAGAGTAGATGATATAGTAAAAGAAGATGATGATACGAGTACCGAGATAAGGATATCGAACAGCCCCATTGTAGAAGATAGAAGTCATCATCTCTTAAACATTCACCACCAAAGCTTCCGAGGCTCCAGAATAGAAGAAAGAACATGAGCCTATGAGAAAGAGAGACATTGGCAGCTTCCCCCCAAACCGAAAATCCTTGCGATGAGCAGATTCGAAGCTCTATTTCAAGCTTGCCTTAGCCAGGTGCACCGATAAGCACACCATTATCATAAATCCCGCTGCTCCTTTTAAGAACGATAATCGAGGATCTCCATTCGGGGTTATATCATCAAGTAGAAGAACAACAACGTATCATCCCACATTTGAATACCTCTTCTCAAATTCCTTTTCCACTGAAGTCTGAAGCAGTCCATTCCAAAAGGTGTCAAGAGAACACTTCCCCCCGAGTAGTTGAAATTATGCAACCCGTCTCTTAGAATAATGCTCAAGAACTCTCCCGAATACACACCATGAGTAGAATGAAAACACCTCCCCATGTTCACATTTTTCTTCCCTGATGATCGTGTATGAAGCTCAAGAACCCGAAGTACACCAATACCCAAGAGCTCTCCCGAATACACATCATGAGGGAAATGAAAACACCTCCCCATGTTCACATTTTTCTTCCCTGATGATCGTGTATGAAGCTCAAGAACCCGAAGTATACACATTCCCACCGAAAGAATAACTGATAATACCTCCTTCATGTTATACATTTATCTCCCCTGAATGTGTCATACTTGTGTACCTCTTTCATTTTCAGAAACTTTCTTTTACATCACTTCCCCCACGTCGTTGGAAAAATAACACTAAAAGCCTAGATGAGTAAAACCTTGAGATTCTCTGCGGTCATGACATTTGTTTTCCCGGGATATCTTCAATCACTTAGAAGTATTAAGCTCATCAAGTTTACTCGCCATGAGTCAAACCTTGAGTTTCTCTGCGGTAATAACATTTGTCTTCCCGGGATATCTTCAGTTACTTAGAAGTATTAAGTTCATCAAGTTTACTCGCTTTGTGTTTAGATGTGCGTCTCCTTCCCCCTTGCTGGTTTTGACACTTCAGAATCAGCAACATATTGTAAGCCCAAATACTTGAAATCTTTTGAGAAGAGCACTATTAGCACAAATATATCTGTGAGAATAAACTTGGTGAAGTAAGTGAGCAAGTCTAATTGGGGATTAAATCAAACATTTCACTCTCCCCCAATTAGTGCTCTCCCCTAAACCGACAATCCTTTTGATAAATGCCTTGAATAAGAAGAAGTCTTTAGATCGTTAAGTGCAACTCGTAATTAGTCTTCTAACATGTAGTAGAAAATGTAGAACCGATCAGACTCGACCTTCTTCAAGATTGTCCAGTTGGGGAATAGAAAGTTAACATCTTCAACTCACACCAAAAAGCATCCCACCAAAAACATCCCAATTAACTTACATCTTGCAAATCCCCTTAACTAAAATCCCTCCCAATCAAACAAGAGCAGAAAGATGTTCATCAAGGAAATCAGCAATCAGGCCGCAACGAACACACAAGATGGTAACACCAAACTACCAATCGCATCAACATGAACATAGAGATTGTTCGGAATCATCATGTTGATGTATACGTGAAGCATTAACCGGAAGCACTTTGTCGATAAACTCATTAATCTGAGTGAAGATGTCAAACAACGGCTCTTAAGAAGAAACTCCATGTAAAGATGACCCGATAAGAAGAAGTTCGGTTCTTACATGAGTTAGGAGCCGTATGACCATATATTCTCATATGACAATCAACCATGCAGTATTATCATACTTCTTCTCCCCCTCAAGAATTGCATACGGAGATGCCATTCTTGATTAAACAAGTGAAAATCATCCAAATGTATTCTATTCACACTTCTCCCCCACAAAATTAACACAGGATGTCACCATCGTCATTATAGTTGAGCAAGTTGAATCAGAAAACAATCAATGGTAGCCCGGTTCACTTGAAGAATTAGCGCATGGAAAAAGCATGAAGCATGTTGATGAGAATGGTCATAAATGAGAAGATTTCTCTTCTTCAGAAGATAAAGCGCACTAACACGTACACTTTTCTTTTCTTTAGAGTACGAGGCATGAACTGTTGTGTTCATACGTCATAATCTCTCTATTTTCATCATCTCTTGGCACACATGTAATCAACCCCATTATCATTCAGTAGGCTCTTTGTCGTGACAGCTGATGAAGAAAACCTAATATGATGAATTTGACCCTGAAGTAAACTACCCCGAACTCGTGACTTATACTTGCACATATGTAACAAAGAGCGGTTCCGATTTCCATTAGCATCTCTAAGTACTCTCTAAGTACTCTATACTGATCATCCAACCAACCATCAAGTAATAGACGTACTTTACCTCTTGAAAATCCACAATTGAATGTGACATTGAGCACTACAACGTAACTCCTTAAAGTGATAGTTATTTTGAGATGATAAGAGCCTAATTCCCCCAAGTGGTAAAAAGAAAAGGTAAAAGTCACCCAACAATAACTAGATTTCCAAGTTTTCATTTTTGATAATAAGCTCGAACAAGGATCTTGAAGAATCTTCATCCATCCATCCCCGATACCTTCAGATACTAAGTACACTCGCCCGTGATATTTCACTTCAACCTCAAATAAATAATACTGAATTAACGCCATTGTCACATCTTCTGGTTAACTGCTCAAATCTAGCCTTCTTTGACATTTAAAAGTGAACTATGATAATGGTTTTCATCCCGACCATGGTTGAAAGCACATAACCCCGTAAAACCAAGTAATAACCAAACGGCCATGACGAATATCCAAACACACATCCAATTTATGAAGCACACCCTTTTATCCCTTCTTCGAAGCAGAAACCGTAGCACCAGCATCAAGTAAGATCCAGATTTACACTTTCTCTTCTCCAAGATGGTTCCATCATTACGGGATTTTACAACTCTATGGTTTAAACCGAGAAATAGTTTCTTTCGCGGGATTTTACAAAATCAAGACAAAACCGTAAACAATGTCAGCTTGAATGTGTTATGACGACTTTGGTTTCAGTGAATATCTGTTTTAGGGGAACATGCAGCGGTTCATCAACGGTTCATTATCCAACATCAACAACATCATCAACCATCCAATAAACACTTTGGTATACACATTATGTCAGCTATTGCAGTGACAACATGGTGATGTAAACCCGATATGCCAAACTTGAACATGAAGTAAAATTCCCGGATTTGTTACTTAAACTTGTACTCATCCTTGTGAAGAAGAAACGGTGTACCCAATGAACAAAACCTCTTGACGTATCCTTAACTGCGTGAGACACCGAAGTGATAGTTACGTTGTGGATTAAGCGAGAAAGAATCACAAACATAATTAAATAGCCAAGTCTTTATCACACTCTATAAATGGCCAAACAAGTCATCTTCGCTGAAGGGTAGAAAGAAAGAAGACGAAATAAGTAAACGTGCCCGGAAAACTTCACTTCAAAACCAAATAAGAAATACCGTCCAAACAACCCCGTAGTCAACTTTGTTCAAATAAACAATTTCAAGCCGAGACAAAGTATCCACCGTGAAAATGCATCAACCAAAGTACCAAACCTCATAACGTAATGAATCTCAACTTCATACCAAGTCTCATCATCAAATCTCATTATCACAAATCTCAACATCTCAAAAATAATCATTTGATCAAAGTTCCAAATTATATCCATTAAGCCCAGTCCAGTCCAACTCCCGGTCATTACTAGCATTACAAGCCCTAATTAACATCACAACTTAGCAATGCCCAAACAACGTATCCGCCCAAACAACACGCGGCCCAACATTACATGCACCATCCTAAGCATTTGACCATAATACAAATCATTCTTAAAAACAGGTCTAAGCCCACATATGCTTAATAGTAGTGTTCGGCCTATCCAAAACAAACGTGTAGAAAAACTTTGTAGACAAAAACGTTCACAGAGAATCATGTGAAAAAAAAACATTCTTAGCCATGGTATATAGAGGATAAATATTTGTAGACAATTTCGTTTAATATCCCAAAAAAAAAGTGTAATATCCAAACTCCAAAGTGTATGCAAACTGTGTGATCATTATGTTCGGCCCATCTCACCTTTGTCCACTGAGGCCCATTATATGTTAAGTACCCATGAGGCCCTATTAGACTATCCATACCCTAAAAATTCAGAGTATTAATACCCGTACCTCACATATTTCATCCCAAATAAACGAAACCCTATTCCTAAAATCCGCCTCTCTCTAAAAATTCGCCTCCATCTTAACATCAGTTCTCACCAACCCATATCAAACATCTGCAACTTATATCAACAAGAAAATCTTCTTCTCAAATGCATCAAAAATTAATCCTCACATACAAATCATACATACATATCAATACAAACTAAAAGCCCCTTCATTCCACTTCAATCCGCCTCTCTCTAATAATCCGGTTGACCTTGCCACAGGGATGGCACGAAGGTTTGTTGATTCGAGACACTTCATTGGCAGGATGGCTTGAAGCTAAGAGACGGTCTCAATAACCACAACGAATCTCAGGTAGGTATAATCTTTTTCATTTGATGTTAATGAGTCACAAACGAGCCAAAGAAATGAGTTAACATTATTGTTGAACTCGTTTCTTTATCTCGAATATTAACAATTAAATGGATTAATGATGACATACGTTCACGAAAGCAAGTCTTTGAAACAATTAAGACCATGGAACGTTTCTGAGATCCTTAATAAGTTGAGTCCGTTTGGTTAAATGTATTCGCTTCAGATTTTGGTCAAAGAACGAAACAAAGACAGAAGTTGACATTCTTGTCAAATTTCTCTTTTTGATATTCTAATAAAGAAAGAATATTAACTTCTTAATGATCAGTGATGTAATATTACTTTCGTTTGCATGACTTTAATAGTCTTGTATATTTCTTTGAAACCCACGAAAGGACAACTGAGATCATGAAAGTAATTAATGTTTTTGTCATGGTTGAGATGGAGCAAGAGTTAGGAAGATTGTAGTTAGATGTTGGAGTGTTGAGATAGATGTGTGTTTCGGGTCTGTGGGTATTTTGCAGTTTCTCGTATTCAGTATATAGATTTTTTTTTGGACTGATGATGTTATGGCTGAGGTCGAGAGTCATTTTGTATATTGTTGTGGTATATGTTCAGATTTGTTTGGATGTTACGGTTGTGAGGTCATGGTCAGCAAGTCATACTTCTTCTCCTTCATTTCTGTCTCAGTCAAGTCGCTACCCATTCTTTTTCAAAGAAAGTCGCTACCCTCTTTTTCCAAAGCAAGTTGCTACGACTTGTTAAGTAACAAGTCGCTAGGTCAAAGGTTTTTTCCCAAGTTGCTAGCAAGTCAAAACTCACAAGTCGCTAACCATTTTCATTACAAATCGCTATTGACTCAATAGTCAATAGTCAAGTCGCTACATTTAGCACAAGTCGCTACTTGATACATTGAATCTGGACTGTTTGGTGTACAACTCGCTAACATGATATATGACTTATTTCGGCGTTATTTCCGACCAAGATTCCGACCATCTTCATAGTAAACCCAGAAAACTGCATATGACTATATCATTTTGTCCTAAGTTTGACAGCATATTGACTAAGCAGATATTGACCACAAATGAGTCTGACCATATAACTTTATTTAACCACAGTATAACAGCAACTTGACCACAACATATACTTAAATGGTACCAAAAGTCTAAAAAATGATATGAGATAAATGTTTGAAAAAGTGACACAAACTGTATAAAAGCACAGGACTTTTGGACCAAAAAGGATTCAAAAAACATGAGTAAACTGTTATACCAATAGATAAGGAAAAAACATTTCGGACCACAAAATAGTATAAAAAACAGTTTAGAACTTGATACAAAACCACAATAAATCATCAAAACACAAAAACCTGGCTCTGATACCATTTGTAGGATCGATATATTTATTGTGTTTGATGATTCGGGTGGTCTTGGATGATGGAAATACATGATAGCCATTGTAGAGAGAGAAAGTAGAGAGATGGGTGTTCAAGCTAGAGACTTGGTTCAATAAAATGTAAAAGGTTAGATTGAAAGCCACTAAGAAACCATTCGCTCCCCCTTAATATGTGCATCAATATATGAAAGAGTTTAGCACATATTAGAGAGAGCCAGCACATTGAATCAAACGATCACCTTTTATCAAATTTCATTATTAAATCACAAAAAGTTGTGATACTCTATTTTGGCCGGACAACTGGCTAGATCGAGAACCTTCTTATATCCCTTTGAATATTACAACTGCTCCCTTAACATCTTTTGCTTCTCCTACAACTCTTGGAACTCCCTCAAACACAAGCCTTGTTTTCAAGTAGTTGTGGAATAGACCCATTCGTTCAGAAGAAGAGCTTAATGAGCTATCGGGCCTTTGTAATCTTGTCACCCATCTTCGTTTAACAGTACACGAAGATAGGTGGGAGTGCACTGTTATGGATTCCATAGTCTTTACAGTCAAAGGACTAAGAGCTCACATCATAGACATGTCTAATAACACACTCTCAAACCCAACCCGCTGGAACAAAATTCTACACTTAAAAATAAATGTCTTCACTTGGAGAACTTCAAACACCAGACTTCCAACAAGAATAAATCTCGACAACAGGGGGGTTGACCTTCATACTATCCGCTGCCGAATATGTGATGACGTTTTAGAATCAGAAGAGCACTTATTCCTTTATTGTGAGTTAGCAAAAGAAACTTGGAGAGGTGTTGTTGATTGGTGGAAATTAAGCAACGTCAACTTTTCTAACTCACAAGATGTCATTAGCCTTGCCGAAAGAGCCCTTGTTCCAGCAACGTGCAAATTTTTTTTGACACGGTCGTTCAATCTACCATTTGGCATATATGGAGGTTTCTAAACGATAAGGTCTTCAACTCAAAGCAACCCAACAAGCACCTGATCCTTAATATGTGAAGCTTTCAACTTACAATTGGATTACTTATAGGAAAAAGAAAGTCTCACCAAAATGGATAGAGTGGATTTGTGATCCTTGTAATTCTATATCATCTTTTTTGTAATTATTTCCTAGCTTCTTGTTAGTGTCTTATATATTTCCTTCTTTGCTGTTCAAAAAAAAGTTTATGAATTTAAGAATAATAATGATGCCGATTCCTTGTAATTTCCCTTTCTATCAAAAGTTACTAAGAATAATACTGATGTTGATTCCTTGTAATTTAAAAACGGCTTGATACCTGGTGGTTGAACCGGTGAAGCGGCAACTCGACCAGATCAACTAAAAACCCGGGTTTTTAAAAGATTGATTGTAGCCTTCTTGTTAAGCTTTTTAAGAATTTTTATCTACTCTAATATAAAATCTCCTTGGCTTTATATAAATTCTCACAACATTCACAAATCAAACCACACAATTCTTCTACAAATTTCATCCATACCAAAATATATATAATACTAATGGAAGATCATATGCATTACGAAGATAATACCCTTTTTCTCTATCTGATCTTTCGAAGACGATACCACCAATTCACAAGAAGTTAGTAAAGGAAATACGACCTCTTTGTCCTCCTTCTCATCTTCATCATCTTTGTATGAGCAGGATTTCGTAGGGGTTTTCAGTGAAGAATGTGTAAAATAGCAAAGAAAGATTAATATTGATCGAATGATCTCTCAATTACATAAGGTAGCATTTCTATTTATAATAGAACATAGCTTTGAGAATAACTAACATAAACCTTAAACCTAATGGATCTCAAACCCACAATCGGGTTTGGGCCATTAATCTAATAGTCTAACACTCCCCTTCAGTTTCAATAAGAGTCTTTCGAACGGTCAAAATTGAATGAATATTAAAAGCCGCTTATTCTTTTCTTTATTATCTAAACGAAAGCATAATTGTATTTGCCAACATAGTTGTTTATTACTTCGGCTTCCTCCTTTTTTTTCTCTTTATATATATATATATATATATATATATATATATATATATATATATATATATATATGTGGATAACTTGACTACAATTTTGTAGCCAATTAAATACAATCCTTTATAAAAATACACTATAAATGATTCAGAGACCCACAAGAAAGAATCGGACCCACAAAAATAACCAAGGACCCACATTTTTAGCACAAAATGTAGCCAATTGACTACAATTAGTTGTAGCTAATATATTCCCTATATATATATATATATATATATATATATATATATATATATATATATATATATATATAGAGGGAGGCTAATGTAAAATAGTGTCTTAAAATAAGAAGTGTAGGAAGTGATCTTATCCATTAGATGTATCTTTGATGATGTCATTAAATTGAAATTAATTAAGTGGCACATTAGTAAATAACTTGAAATTGATGGGAAAGTTGGGAACCTATGTTTTCAGAATAATCCATGCCCCATTCTCGGTAAGTTTTTGCATTTTTTGTTAAACCAATTTTGTTAATAATTAAATACATGTAGCATAATTTAATTATATTCTAATCATTTTGTAAATACTTTGATCGATCCTCCTTGACGTAACAACGTTTTGGTACACGCGACCTTCAGGAGACGTACGCATTATTTAACTTATAGATAACATGGATACACGTACATCAATCTGATAGTCATTTATTTTAATCATAAAGTCATAATTATATAAACCACTACTGCACTCCAATAATACAAGTGATACTCAAGTATAAACCAAACTATTGATAAACGGATTCTTGAACTTTTAAACAACAGCCATGCATGTTATGATTAAGTGGTACCAAGTTTATAAATTCATACACAACACTTTTAATTAATAAATTTCCAACCTTTATATATCATCGATACATGAATTACAAGATAATTCCTATAAAAACAATGATACAAAAACTAAAAACTACATTGATATTCAAAAATAATGTATGATCTTCGATAAAAAAAAATAATGTATGATCTGAAAACAAAAAACATCAAATTCACAGACTCATAAAATGATACACAACCGATCTCTCATCACTTGTATTTTAATAGAAATAATAAGATTTGAAAATAAATATAAAAAAAAAATCAAGAACCATATATCAAAGGTTTTCGGGATTCATTAAGTTCCGACATGGCCGGAACAAAGCTTCGAAGGCTGAAATCTTGTTGGATTCTATTAAGGATGGGCATAAACATCTCGCCGGATTTAATACCATGACATAAATCGATCACCAGAGGCACATGTCGCCAAATTTCATACGTTATGGAGATCGAGATCATGAGATGGTTTTTGAAGGGGAAAGAGGAACAGTGTTTCTCGTAATCATCATGGTATTTTAGAAAAATAATTACTACATCCGTCCCTAAATAAATGTCCACGACTTTCAAAGTCTTACTTATTCAACTTTGACCTTAAATATTTGTGTTTATCTTATATAACACTTGATACAAAATATATGAATGAATTGTGTTTTAAATGTACTTTAAGGTGGTATAGTTTTTATCAAGTATTGTATAACACAAACAAAAATATTTAAGGTCAAAGTTGTACAAGAAAGACTTTAAAAGTCAAAAGTGGACATTTATTTAGGGACGGAGGGAGTAACAAATTATGTATCAAAAAGATAATTAACATAATATCTAATTAATTCTAATATTTAATTATTTCCTTTTTCTTTCTATAAATCCAATAAAAATCACTTCAAATAATTCTTTTAGGAGCCATCGTCTTTAATTCTTCGTCCGCGTGACCTCGTCATTACTGACTCCTTCATCTGGTCGTGGGACGATGACGAGGTACTTGTCCTCACTTGGAGGAATTTTATGTGTTGATTCGATCAAGTACAAAACCCAACATTATATAGCACGCACTAACTAAGGAACAATATGAAAACCGTAATTATAGAAAATTAAGTTCATAAGAAAGTATTCAATGTTCACATTGATTCGCCAAATGTATCGGAACCTCAAAGGAAGTCAAACGAACCTACATTCAACGTCATTCTTTACCTAATCGGAATTTTATGTTTTCTTTTGAGTGATGACGTCGGAATCATATATACATCATCACCGTGGAAGTTGGCAATAAGGAAAGACGTAGAAGACGGACGTCAATGTATATCAGGACTATAGCGAGTTTTTTAATTGACCATAGCATTTATAAAAAATAATTTACAAAATACGTACTTTTAGAAATAATTAACATAATATGTATATACTGTTTTCCTTTACCTTTTTTATAAAAAATAGCCTCATCATCAGGTCGTCTTCAACGTCTACATGCACATCATCATCCTTGTCGCCAACTCCTATAACAAAATCAGTTCAAGGAACTTTATGTGTTGATACAGCATGATTCCGACGACTACAAAATAAGTATCTTAAATGCATGTTGATTCGTTTAGAGCCAAAATCTCAGCCGAGAGAACGAAGCTGAGATTTATGCTACCAATTCGAAACCTTAGAAGCATGCAATCTAAAAACCATAAGTATCACAAAGGTGATACGAAAGTATTCTACTTCATATTGATTCGCTCAAACGCATCGGAAACTGCGATGGAAACCAGTTGAACCGACATTGAATGACATCGTATTCGTAATCAGGACATTATGCTTTCTTTTGCTCGTAATCAATTTTCTTCGAGTGATGACGTTAGAATCATGCCATACATCATCACCAATGTGCCATTTTCTTCTTTCCCCAGGTACTATTGGCTTACTCTTCTTGACATAATATCGGCAATGAAGAGGACGTAGGAGATGAGAACGTTAATCTAGATTAGGACCATGGCTTATTTTGTTTTTCATTATCATTAGTTCATTATTTTAATATCAAGTTGATATTTGACGAGACGATTCGCATTACTGCATATACCCTCGTCGTTCAATGGCGGTTCAAGTGAATCCCTTTCATAATTGAGGTTTAATTTCATATTGTTTGATAATTGTTGTGATATTAGTTTCGTTTCGGCCGAGTCAACACTTACGTAAAGTACTTTGTTTTGGTTGACGTCGAAATCATCCGAATCATGTCGCACGTGAATGAGGAGTGAAAAAGAATGAAGACGTGATGAGGATGATGGCTGCCGTAATCCCTTTTTTAATTTTATAATTAGAAAAAGAAATTGATTAAATACTTTGTTAATTATTTCTGCGGATACATATTTTGTTAAATATTTTTAAAATGCACCATGGTCTCCTAAAAATCTCGACTATAGCTGATTGTTTATTTTTGCTTGTTTTCTTAAATGTTGATAAGAAGTTGATAAAATATTAATCATCATGGTCACGATGCGAGATTGTCTACTCACAAACATTTTATACGAGTTCCTATAATTTGTAATAAAGAAATTAAATACTTTTAAGAATACATATTTTGTTAAATACTTATTTAAAATACCATGCATTAAAAAAAAAAAAAAAAAAAAAAAAAAAAAAGAAAAAAAAGAAAAACTCGAAAGTGGAAGAAGAACAATGATTTCCGATGAGAAGAAAATAAGAAACAGTATACTTTTATTATAGAGAATATCATTCTATTATAGAGAAGATCATGGAATGATGGATTACCTAAAATGCCCTTTCTATTTTATTTGTAATTATGTCTCTCAATAAATTTGTAATATCTAAGTGTCACAATATAATAGGCTTCTCACACTTCCTATTTTAACCACTATCTTACAAGAACCTCATTCTATATATATATATTTATTTATTTTGGTCATGGCTTGCTTTACCTTTAAATAGGAGCGGTAATTTTATGACCAACTAATTTTGAAAAACGACAATTATATCCAACGTTAAAACAAAGAGCAATGACGAGACAAATTTTGTTGATCAATTGCTAAATCAATATAATATGAGATGTGTTATGACGCCTAGATATTTTGTGTTTTAGGTTTATGATTTGGATGAGATGAAAAGACTAATAAAACGAAAATATAAAGCAAAAAAAAAGGTAAATAAGTCCTGATCCCTCTGAATCATCAACAAGTAGCCGATGACCAGAGGATAACTATTTTTTGGTGGGTTGAACCTAAAATTCCGATACCATATAAATTAGCAAAGAGAGATTAATATTGATTTAATGGCCTCTCAATTACATAAGACTGGGCACACTAGTAACCTCCAACGACCTTCCTTTTGCATGATACATCAGCTTGCTCTCTCCGGCGACCTACACACAACTTTTTACCACACTGGCGACCTTCATATTTTTCTTTTTTTTTTCAAACAAAGCCCATCTTTTTTCCCCTATATATATATATATCTATATATATATATATATATATATATATATATATATATATATATCAACTACAGTTTCAAAAAGAAAAAAATAAATAACTAAAAGAAAAAAAAAAAGAAAAAAAAAACCTGATCTCACATATACAACTACTCTCAACTTCACAAAATATGGCTGATAACCCAAATGAAGCGAGACGAACAATCATTAGACGACTACGAAGGGAACTAGCTGCTGGGGTGACATTAGCAAATGAATCGTTGACCGAGTTGGGATGTATTTTTGAGCAACTGCAAAGCCGTAATGCAGAAATAGAGAGGTTGCTTTCCATGCCACTGGACCAGCCTATTTTTAGCTACGGTCTACACACTCTCCTTATGAGCTATGAAGCACATATATGTACTACCACAAATTTAAGGACAACAAGAGAGGAAGTATTGCGAATCGTTGCTGAGAAACAAGAATTCATTGCGAATTACAGAGCAATATAAAAGCTCGAACCATGTTTAGCTGACGAACTTATGTGTTTCAATTTTGGTATCGTAATTTGTATTTTTATTTAAATGTCGTATTCTACTTTGCATTTCAATGAATAAAAGTTCGTATTCTACTTTGTATCTTTGTACTCGAAAATAAATTTTCATTCATTTAAATAAAAATAGATATTACAATACAAAATTTAACAATACAGAAACACGATACTCCTATTTATTTTTTAGATGCATCCAAATAAATTTAAAAATCATTTGTTTTTTTAATTTTTCCGCCTTTCTAAACAAAGCATTATGCATCTCGTAATCGAAATCAGATTCTTGTTTCAAATAAGTGTCAATCAAAGTACGTTTATCTTGTGGAATGTCACTGCATTCAGCGTATGCTTTCCTCAGATCATCTTTAGCTATGCTTGCATTATCAAATTCTACGGCTAAATTCATAAGGGTTTACAAAAATTGATGAAAGTGTGAAAAGTGTATATAAATTGTGTATAAAATGACAAAATAAATAGGGTAATAAAATGGTAAAAGTGTTTAAAATTTTAAAAGTTATTTTTTTTTTTTTATATTTTTTAGACAAGTACCAAACGAATGGATTTTTGAAATACATATACATCCTCGACAATGGTCGAGTTCTCGAACAAAATCTCCTTCTGACCGACCTCGACCGACACACCCACACCAAAGGTGACCGAGCTGGCCGACAGGCGATCGAAGGTCGACTTACCTTGGTGCTAAGGTAGCATGTCTATTTATAATAAAACATAGTTTTGAGAAAAAGCTAACATAAACCCTAAACCTAATGGACTTCAAACCCACAATCGGTTTGGGCCACTAATCTAATCGTCTAGCAGAATTGGGTCATGATAAATCTTGTAATACTTTACCTGAAAACATAAGTCTTTAGAAAGCAATTTTCTTCAAAATCCCCCGTTACTAGAGACAATACGAGCCAACTATTTCAGTTGAATTATGATTCTTTTAGATTTGTGAGCATGAAAAATGGATCAAGGCTAAGCACTCCTAGGTCTAGGTCATGCCAACTAGATTACCATCATCATCTTCATGCAAGTCAAAGTGGCACGTGTTTATGTTTGGTTTTGGGTCGGACAAGTTTCCAACTGCTATGGACTGTTGGTGATTTTATTTTCCTCAAACATTTTGCGTAATTAAGATTACCTGAGACCAAAGTGATTTCAAGTAAATTTCTAATACAAGTTAGGAGGTGTGCAGTAGAGGTGCACAAAAACCGGTTTTTACCGGTTTTCGGTTTTTGGAAAACCGGTTTTAGAAAAACCGGTTTTTCCAAAAACCAGTTTCGGTTTTTTTCGGTTGTACAGGAATCGGTTTTTTTCGGTTTTAAAAGTTCGGAATCGGTTTTTTTCGGTTTCAAATTTCGGTATCGGTTTTTTATCGGTTTTTTACCGGTTCGGTATTTTTCGGTTTTAAATGTTCGGATCAATTTTTTTATCGGTATTTTACCGGTTCGGTTTTTTTCGGAATTTAAAACATTTAATACTAATACATTTCGAATACACTCATAACTTTTATTTAAACAATACAATTATACAACTATAAAATACGAATACATTTCGAATACAATAATAACTTTTATTTAAACAATACAATAAGAACTAAAAATAAATACTAATAAATTTCGAGCTTCGGCATGGCCATCACCCAAAAACATATTAGTATACTCAAGTATATCGAGCTTCGGCATTGCCATCACCCGTGTATACTCAAGAAATTAAATCATCCAAAAATTCTTCTACATCTAACTCTTTCAACATCAAATGGGTCAAATTCACCTTCATCTTCTTCTTCTGCTATAGTTTCTTCAATTTCTTCAATCGAACCTTCCAACGATCTTTCACTATGAGAAAAGGCCGATTCGGGGCTTAGTTTTGTCCTTTTTTCCTATATAATTCTATCACTATGAGAAAAGGCCGATAATTAGACTTAAAAACAAATCGATTATTTTCTGACAGATGTCGATAATTTCGGATTATTATAATAATATTTATTACGTCAAAAAATTCAAATCGATTATTTTCTGACAGATGTCGATAATTAGACTTAAAAACAAAAGGCCATCTCGTTTCTTTAGAAATAAGACACCGCACGCACGATACTTGTCCACTAATAACGGCAAACATTCATAATCAAAATTAAACGTAATAAGAATGTTATATTATTACGTTTAAGAAATCGTTTTCGAAAACATAATTTCTACATTGTTCGGGTACCGGAAAGGTACGTTTACTCGAGGATTCGACAAAACACGGGGTACAACGTATACTGTATTAATAAATAAAAGGATAAGATACAATAATACTACCTACTCTAGCTTTGATATCATTGCCTACCACCACACCCAAAAGCAGCTGTCCCCTTTTCCTTTATCTCTGCTCCACAAGGTAAAATGATACTCCGTAAATCACTATCAATGTTTTGTCTTCTCCTCCTAACGCAAGTTTCCATGGTCAATTTCAATCTACCCTCAAAAAGAAAAATCTCTCAAGGATGGTGTTGGAAATTTCTTGGTCCGACTGATGATTGGAGAGATTGCTGGGCTTCGATGCTTCTTGCTTGCGTTCGGGATCAAGTACCTTGTTTTGAGTTCATTGTTCTCACTTTTCCTTCTTCTTCAATTGGCCACATATACGGTTTAAAAAACCGGTTTTAACCGGTTTTTAAAAAAAACCGGTTTAACCCGGTTTTAAAACCGATAAAAACCGGTATTTTAGAAAAACTTAAAACCGGTGCAACCGGTTCGGTTTTACAAAACCGGTTTCGGTTTAGTAAAAACCGGTTTTTGCTAAAACCGGTTCCGGTTTTTTTGGGCGGTTTTTTAAAAAACCGGTTCTCTTGTGCATGTCTAGTGTGCAGTGCACGCTTGTATAAACTAAGTAACCTAATTCCGGATACGTTGAATGGCAAAGTTTGTGATAAAACAAATCGTCACTAAGATGTTGCAACCATTCAATAGATATGATTGTTGTAAATAGTAACAGAAAAAATATCTCTAATGAAGTGTCACTATATTCTATATGGAAAGTGGTTACTTTCCACTAAAAGGTGCAACCATTCATGAAGGGAGTTTATTGTCACACTTCCACTTCTTATTTGCATACTCCATTATACAATTTATAGAAGTAGCGTATAATAAATGTACAACTGCTTATAACACAGTTTGATGTATGCAAATCAAAAGTGAGAGTGTGAAAAGTCACTTTGGTCTTTAATTAAGAGATGAACAATCATAGCAACACATACAATATTCTCCATGTTTTTGCTCTTATTCTTGTGTCTAGAATTTGAGTGTATTCTTGTCATATCCCATAAACGAATTTTTTGTAACCCATGGCACCAAATAGGGTCAAAATATTGTATTTGGAAGATGGTTTAACATGATTCAAGAATTATCCAAGCAATCATTTGATTATCAAGACTCTAAAACCAACATAGATATGAGTAACATCAAGACTAGGCAACTCCGACGGTCGATTGATGATGGAAAGGAGGAGAGTGGTGTCCGGAGAAGCAGAAACATGAGGTGGTGGCGGCTAGTTAATGTTCTTGGATGTGGTGGTGGATATGAAAGAGATATCATAGTAGTTAGTGACAAACTAGCTAGATTACCTTATTTTTAGGTTTTTGTATAATTTTTTTTTTTTTTTGAACAAAGGTTTTTGTATAATTAAACATGCAACTTGAGGTTGCTATTAGTGTTTTGTGAAATCTTTTATTAGTAGATATATATCCATTTTTATTGCGACTCAAGCTAATTTTCAACGAATCATGCTTGAATCTAGATTGTTGATAATCATATTTGAGACTTTGAATAATTTCATCACTATAATCCTTGTGAAATTGTTTAATTCATTTAGAAAAACTTTCAGTAAGTTGAAGATATACATACACGGAACAATGACTAAGAAACATTTTTACAAGACAGCTAAGGTCTCTAGAATAATATTCACATAAATAAATAATGCAGATGATTTCTCTAGGATCATATCTTCTCAAGCAAAAGAATATCAAATACTAATGTTTTAGCTTGCATTACAAATAATCAATTGATAGTACATTTCAAATGTTGAAACACATAATAACATCTACATTTTTAGTGTTGCGGGCTACTAAATCCTTAATCGTGTAATCACTAGCTAGATCTCTTAAAAACAGAAATAGAGATCGAGTAAGGAGGGCAAGAAGATGAGCATGACCTTGATGACAGAAACAAAAAACAACAACATGTTCCTTGTAGTAACGTGGTGAACTTCTACTTTAGGAACTTCCCATCGGAACAGAACAAGGTAAATCAATATGAATTGTTTACGGAATTCAGGGAGATAGCTCATGTTTATGTGGCAAGAAAGGTAAGTAAGGCGAGGAAGATGTATGGCTTTTCTCGTTTTTTCTGGTTGGAAATGTTCTTGCTATTCGAAAAAGATTAGATCGGAGTTTCAAACTTAGAGCTAACATTGCTAACTCTAAAAAATCCCTTTCAAAGTCTAAGCCAGGATGTGAGAATGATTGGTGAGTGTTCTATATACCTTCCAAATCGAATAAATTACCCACATTTAGTTCTTCTCCATCAGCGAGTCACAAAAGATTTTGAAACACATTGGGTAGTAAGTCTTTTGCTATTCAATCAACTTTGAAACTACAATCGGTATGGCCATCGTTAAACATTGAAAGATTGTGTGGTAAAATTTCTAAGTGGTTCAAGATTTTGGTTAGAATTTAAAAACTTTAATAGCAATGAAGAAGAAGGGTCGGGCTTAGCCAAATTCGGTTTTGAAAATAGTGTAGAAGGTGTTTAAAAAAACCGAATTGGTTTATAACAGTTCTAATAACAATAACATCATTTTATTAGTCCATAAACCATCAAAGAATTAATTGCTTGTCAATTTTTGTAGTGCTTTTATATTTGCATTTTATTAGTTAGTACCCTAAATCTTTTATATAATATAAGAATTACAATATTTCATAAGTATTTTGTTAAAACAATCTTTAAAAAATGGCTCAAGCTTTGGTGAATTTGATTGAGAAAATAAACCCTAGCTCGACTGACAACATGACTACATCACAGCCATAAGCTGACGCCATCACAACCCTGTTTTCTATATATATTACACATTGTTTCCATATTTTCGTGTAGAATTATTGGGAGATAACCCTTAGACAGGTTTTACTTACTTTTGAGAGCTTTTCAACCTTAGATCTCATATTTATTAAAGAGATAAGATCTCTGTTTAATCATTCGAGTTTACTTTTTTAGTAAAGGGTTTTAACTCGGTGAATAAGAAACAAGTATAGCGATATATTATGGTATCGAACATATGATATGTTGTATATCAAGTGAACATCTTCCCATCAACACACCTTTCACTTCCTTTCATCAATCAAATTATGTTTATAATTAATTGTTTCATCATGTCTTGTGCTTGTTTCTCCATTGCTATGCTAGGCTAAATTCACTTAGAATTTACTTAGGGTTTTGCATTAAACTTGTTAGTTTATAATTCTTGCTTCCTATCGATTTTTTGTTTGATTGTGTGTTTGTGACTCTGACAATTAAGCACGAAACTCGATTAATATCCGCTCTCTACTTAATTGCTTATAATAGATTGTCTAAGATACATGATTAACATCCGTCTATATAGGTAATCCCGAGAACAAAGGATAGATGCGTGTATAACTTGTGGTGTTAGTTTCCACGTCTCTCTAGTTAGTAACATAGTAACTAGCTATAACGCCCATGTCTAATGCCCGTTCCTCTAGCTTAATCTACGGAACCTGGCCATCACATGCTATTAGTTAGAACCGTTATATTGGAATCATAGGCATTTGATCATCCAATGACGTGACAATCAATTGGTAGAATTGGATAATGAGCAAGTAGTGGTGCACCCTAGGTAAATACACATTTACCTCTTATTGATTTACAACAAATTTAGTTTACTTGTCATTTTACTTTTCTTTCAATTAAGATTAATATAGTCTTAAAACAAACTCTCCTCAAAACAACAATTATTTACTTGCTTTCATAAAATATAAAAATACTAAAAAGAATCTTACCCTCTTTAGATCATTTGACATACATTTCGTGTCTATCTCACTATTCTACTAGAGAACGATCAATCCCCTTGACTTAGTTATACTATACTATAATAGTTAGGTACATTACCTAGAGGTTTGTAAAATTTGGTGTTGCAACCGCCGCTTAAATATTGCATTTGAATTACTTCCGAAAGGGGAAGATTCTATCTATATGTTCAAATATGAAAAAATACATTTTATTTAAAAGAAAGTACTATGTTTAAATAAAATGTAAGTTAAACTTTTGTGAAGAATTAAAAACATATGTGCGGTTTTATAAAATGACGCAAGAGTTTCATGCAATGAGTATAATAGAACTTTATTTGATTATTATGCAAGTTTTATGGATTTATATGCATACCTTAAATGATTTGACAAATGATAAATTAAGTTTAAAACTTGTTTACTTGAACTTTTACTTAGTACGTTTTATATTTGTCATTAACAAAACGTAAAAAATTCTTGAAATAAAAACAAAATTTTTGTGCGATTAGTTGTATTAACAATTGCGCTAAGGTGTAATTATTTGCATTAGATTTGGATTTCACTATACTAATATAAAGTTGAAAAAATTAAAGTGATCAAAAACTAAAAAGTCTAAAAAATCTTCTAGAAAAAACACATATCTTCCATTTTTCCATCCCTTTTCCCTCATACTTCCTTCTTCCTAGCAAACCGCGTACCAGTTTTTTCACTTTACTATTTCTTAATCATGATATAATACTTCAATTTTAGATTTAAATACTTCAATTCGTGATTTAATTGCATCAATTGAAGATCAAATTTTTTCAGCTCGTGATTTAATATCTTCAATTTCACAGTAGGTTTCTTTAATTTTTTTTCTTTCAAACAAATGAATTGTTCATGAAAACGCTTATAAGGTGTTTGATGAAATGTTTCAATGAGTTTTTTCTTTAATTTAAGATTTTTAAAGTGTATCATCAAAAGTAAATGCTTATTCTTTTTATGAAAAAAAATAGTTGTTGATATATAATCTCACGGATAAATAATTTTTGAAATTTGATTAACAACGGGTTATTGATGAACAACATGTTATTAATGAATAACATCACTATGTTCATCAATTAGATCACGTTGTTGATCAATTTTCTTTTTTACTAACTTTTTTTTTGTTATCACAATGTTTATCAATTTTCTTGATGAACAAAATCTTGATATAATGAGCTTTGATTCTACTATGATGAGCTTTTATTGTTATCACTTGTATGTACATCTAAGTTCTTTGTATATATATATATATATATTTTTTTTTTTTCTAAAAAAAAACCCTAACTTTCTCTCCCCTAGGAGGCGAAATCCGGCCACCCTATCCCCTATTTTCCGATCAAAACGCCTTTAATTCCGCCTCTCTATTGTTCTTGTGAATGATATGCAATCGGATTAAAGGTAGTTATCTTCTGGGACGGGGTGTGTCATTATTATTAATTCACTACATCTTCTGATTTCGTCTCTTTTCTTTTAAACCCTAATCGATCTTGGGTTCAATCGTATGGTATTCTACAAGGTTATATCTTTAATGTACGATTGGGTTTTTGATGCCGAAACCCTAAAATTCTTTCTTGCAATCGATTTTCCTATTTGTTAGGATTGTCGTTATTCTGTTTGGGATTTTGGTATGTTTATGGTTCGGTTTTGTGCCTCATCAAGCTTATCATAATATATGTGAGGCGGTTTGGGTATGTTTGCTGGTCATTAATGCTATAAGAAACCCTTTTATGGTTTCGACTTTGTTTATGATTATGGTGCGCTTCGCACGTTATTCTTTATGGTATCCCTTATTAGGGTTTGTATGTTGGTCGCGTGCTCGTTTATCGATAGATGAAGTGTGTACGTGGGTTAAGGGAGAGATGGAAGTTATGTTGTTGCAGGTGTAGGGATTCGATATACCTATCGATGGACGCTAGGGTTGAGGCACCCTATGTTTATGTTCTTGCTCGGTATCACACTTATGTGCTGCTGTCGATTTGCTATGGATTCCACTCTTATCAGGTTATTAGATTATGCTTCATGCATAATACTAATAGAAATCGCAAATGGATTTGGTTTGGAATATACACTTGGAAGTTGGGGAAACTTGGTTATGGGTTTCTTCATGTACAAGATCTGGATCGCTAAGATGACGAAGAAGACTCAAGTGTTTACTTGAGTTGTGACGTATTGTATTTTTATTTTTAGTCATTGTTAGTTATTTGGATTTGTAAGTTATAAGAATGGCCTGTCATTCTTATTTAGTGGTTTGGTCGTGTCCTAAGGGACTGAGATGAGGGACTCACTCTCATCCATTGCACTTCATTGTTTTTTTGGTTAATATACTTTACCAGGGTGCAGGATTACTCCCCTTTACCAAAAAAAAAAAGTTCTTTGTATTTCTTAGCTTTTTGTTAGTTTTTTTTTCTTAGCTCCTTGCCATTCAAAAAAAATTGTTTATCAATAAAATAAATTACTCATAATAGACGTTATGTATCAAATATAGGTTGTGTTTATAATTAATTTGATCAAATTAAATAAAAAATTAAAGTTCAATATCTTTTATGAGAAAATTTGTAATGAAAAAATTGGTATATTAAATGTAAGAAACGATAAAGAAAGAAAAAGAAGTATGAGTAAAAGAAAAGAAAATGTGACAGAAGAAAGTGAATTAACACTATGCTTTTAAGTTTTGCTAGTAAAAAAAAGTAAAGTAATATATGAAGTAAACGTTTTTAGCTCATTATTTGCAGGAAATACTTTACTTAAAAAATCAATCAAATAACACAATTTTCACTCATTTTTTTCGTCTTTAAGTGCTACTAAAAAATAAAACTTTTTTTTTTTTCTTTTCTTCTTTAAAAGGAATGGAATTTGAAGGAAAAAAATTGAGGGAAACTTGTCGTCTTCTCATAATTTTATACTTTTTAACCTTTCACAACTTTTTATTGGATTCTAACCCGATACCAAAGTGAAAGATGTGGAAATGTTGTCAGTTCTCATTGATATCAATCGACATATATAGTCTATACAAATGAGGATAACTATCCCTGGATATACATTGAGTCCTATAATATCTCTAACCAACTCAGTAACATACTATGCTATATGCTAGGAGATTAACATGCCTAATATACAATGTTTATCTAACACACCCCCACAATCGAAGCAGGAGGGGAACGGACACTGAGATTGTCTCGAAAGTCTTCAAAAAGAATCTGTGGAAGTCCTTTAGTGAACACATCAGCGATCTGATAGCGAGAAGGAATGTGGAGAACACGAACCTCACCGCGAGCAACTTTTTCTCGTACAAAATGAATATCCATTTCTATGTGTTTAGTGCGCTGATGTTGTACAGGATTACCAGACAAGTAGATAGCACTAACATTGTCACAATACACAAGGGTGGCAGTGGAGATAGGACAATGTAGCTCAAGTAGAAGTTTACGTATCCAACAAGATTCGGATACCACATTTGCAACACAGCGGTATTCGGCTTCGGCACTTGAACAGGATAGAGTGGGTTGATGCTTGGAAGACCAAGAAATAAGGTTGTCACCCAAGAAAACACAATAACCGGATGTGGATCGACGAGTATCCGGACATCCCCCCCAATCAGCATCGGTATAGGATACATGTTTAGTAACTTTTGAAGGGTAAAGATGTAAACCATAGTTAAGAGTGCCACGAATGTAACGTAAAATCCTCTTGAGAGCATTCATATGATCAACTTTAGGATCATGCATATGTAAACAAACCTGTTGCACCGCATATGATATGTCGGGTCTGGTAAATGTTAGATATTGGAGAGCACCAGCAAGACTTCTATAATGAGTAGAATCTTCATATGGAGAACCAGAAGAAATGCTCAGTTTAGAATTGGTATCAACAGGAGTAGCAACAGGGTTGCATGTAGACATGCCTGCACGCTTAAGTATATCTTGTGCGTAAGCCCGCTGAGAAAGAAAAAGACCACATTTATGTCTTTTAACAGAAATTCCCAGAAAATAACTCAATGGTCCGAGGTCTGTCATAGCAAATTCATTAGCAAGAAGAGACATGATACACTGTCGTAGATGTTGAGATGATGCTCTGAGAATTATGTCATCAACATACAATAAAATATAAGCTATATCACGACCATGGCGATAAATAAATAATGAATGATCACACTTGCTATGTATAAAACCAATAGTAGAAACAAAATCAGCGAACCGTTGATACCTCGCGGAGTTGTTTGAGTCCATAAAGAGATTTCTTAAGCAAACAAACATGATCCGGATAATGTGGATTCCGAAATCCCATAGGTTGATGCATATAAACTGTTTCATGTAACGAACCATGCAAAAATGCATTTTTAACATCCAATTGATGTATAGGCCAAGAGTGGGATAAGGCAAGAGAAAGAACCGTGCGTATCGTAGCCGGTTTAACAACCTGACTAAATGTTTCATCACAATCCACACCAAGTTGTTGAGATCGACCATCACCAACAAGACGGGATTTATGCCTTTCAAAAGAACCATCCGATTTCTTCTTATGATGAAAAACCCACATGGAACGAATAATATTCATGTCTGGAGTGTGAGGTACAAGTTCCCATGTCTTATTTTGAATGAGAGCATGAAACTCATCGGACATTGCAGTATGCCAATTAAGGTCGGACAAAGCATCCTTCGGGTTTTTAGGAAGGGGGGATGGAGTAACAGTGGTGGAAAGACTAAAAGGGGTATTTGTTTTAGTAATACCGCTCATACTACGAGTAGTAATAGTGCGAGTTGGAGGTGGCCGAGACATGGCCTGGACCCGAGGGACACTGGTTCGCGGAGAGGATAAAAGTGAAGATTGAGATGTAGATGGTGATGTACGAGGTCCAGATGGAAGGGTGATAACATCAAATAGTCCTGAATATTAAGTGTCAATTTCCCCCGATAATGCTCGTTATTTATATCATTTATATGGATTTTTCCTTCCATTGTTCCACTTCGTAAATTACTAGCATTGGAGCTAAAGAGACGCGAAATGGAAACGCTACTAAAGATTTATCACAAGATGCTTATTTTGAAAGTTACGCGTAACTCATCCTCACATTACGAATTCATTGCGACCCGTAAGTCCAACTTATCAAGAGGTTACGGCGTAATCCTCCCAAAGGTTACTTAATGAACTCCATTAGGTCAAAAGAGGTTCCACGCCGATACCAGATGCCGAATTCATCAAAACACCTACGACGTAACCAAGTTTATTGAAGACCACGCGTAACCACTTATTAGGTTTACCGTAATCCAGCGCATCTAGTGCATTTACGAGAAATAGAAGGTTAGGCGTAACTCTCTATGGGTTACCGCAACCCGTACCGCCTATAAATACCCCACCTAATTTCAAAGATTTCAAAGCATCCCATTCCACACACAACACTTTGAGAACGTGGGAAAAAGCTCAAGGTAGGTCTAGGGAAGCATACGGAGTTGTTTCCAAGAGAGAAGTCACACCATTACGATAAGCTTTAGCGTTTATTATTTATTTTACTTTCAATTCATGTATTTCGTATCTTTGAATATTGAATTGATTTGCATGATTAATATGAGCCTAGTTATGATTCCTTAATTGTTTTGTTTGCATTTACCTTTACTTCCGTAAAATTATTTCTAAGTGTATGCATGCATAGTTCTTTGGTAGTCACCATTGGTTCGGTAGTTTTGAATGGCGATAGAGTCCAATTTCCTAGGAGATATGACCAACTGACCCTAGGTGAGCGGACTGAGACGGGAAGGGTAAGATATTACCAACTCCATCACCCTTTCTACTTGTGCGATTTGACCAACTGATCACCTATCGCTTGGATGAACTTAAGAATTGGGGGTGTAGTGTCTAAGTTCCTAACGGCCGCACTCACTATTTAGAATCTAGCATGTAGCTGGTACTTAATGACTCGGCTTAGGGACCAGAACAACAGGGACTTATGACGGTGCGCCTGATTTCTCCTGCGGTGGCATCTTTGCCGATAGGTTAGGGCGAATTGACCAAATGCTGTCCTCTCGAATTTGACCCCACTTGAAGTAATTGGAAGTAGGTAGACGTAGACATAACTAGTTAGGAGGATTAACTGGGTTAGCACCACTATTCCTCTTTTGATTTCCCTTCTACTATTTATTTTCTTTTATATTCTGCATTAGTAGTTTAATTAATTAAGACCCTATCAAACCATTTATATTCTGTGACAATTAGACTTAGTAATTATCCGACACACATAGCTCTTGGGACGACCTCGGCTTTACCATTTACTACACTACACACGACCGGGTACACGCCTGCTAGTGCATTAGGGTAGACCATAGGTATAGCGAGACACTATAAATATTAAGACCTGGTCAAGAAAACCTGCATCAAGTTTTTACCGCTGCCGGGAGCTATATTAGGATTGATATTAAGTCTTTCATTTCATTTTTAAACTTTTCTCACGCATCATATTTAAAGTTTTCGTGGTACCATGGAAGTTGTTAACATCGATGACCTCACTCTTGAGAAATACTTGGCGTTGACTAGAGCAGATCAAGGGCCGTCTCGAAGACCAAGGTCAATCGGAGCGGATGTTCGTTTCAAGATTAAAGACCAATCTATGCAGGGAGCTTCGGCTAACCCTTTTTCAAGAAACAGGGACGAAGATGAATATGAGCACGTTGAAAATGTCCTATACATCGCCAAGCCTTTTTCAACATTCCGGCGTGTCTCATGATGCTATGCTCGTGGTCTTCCCTATGACCCTCACGAGCAGCTAGAAGATGGATCGAAGATTGACACGGGGAGTTAATACTTGGGCACTACTGAAGAAACACTTTTTCCAAAGATATTGCCCACCATCGAAAATTTCATCGATTTTAGAGATCCATAAGACGACGAAACTCAGATCAAGCTTGGGACGATACAACGATCTTCTTTATAAGTGTCCTACCAATGATCTAAATAACCACTAGAAGGTCAATATTTTCTACAAAGGAATAAATGTTACTACAAGACAGATGCTGGACTATCAAGGACCTATCCCGAACATGACTCTTACTACTACAATTGAAGCCATTCAAAAAATGGCGGACCATTCTCAAAAATGGCACGACGGTGGAAGTAAAAGAAACCAAGGCGGAAGTTTCGACGGAATTGCAACGATAACTAGTAAAATTGAAAATCTTGGTAGAGATATGCTGAAAATCAAGGAAACTGTACATGCCATCCAAGTCGGCTTGATAACTGTGGTGGGGGACATTTGACTAAAAACTGTCCTAAAAACGACAAGGAAGATACTATCGAGGAAGCTAAATATGGGGAAAATAGGCCTTTTTACGGGGATAATCGTAATGGGTTTCGTGGAAGACCCCCACCGTTTTATGAGCATAATGAGAGAAGATCTAACCTGGAAGGGATTATCAACAAGTACCTTGTGGACACTACCAAGGGGCAAAAGGAGCAAGAAGAATGGCTTAAGAATTTCCAAGATAACACAAACAAAAGCCTCGCATCCCACCTAAAACATCACTTAAGAACTTGGAAACTCTAATTGGAAAGCTTGGCGATGAGGTTCAAAGAAGGAACGAAGAACAAAAGAGCAACTCCACTTTATGTAAGGCTGTGTTCTCTGACAACAACAAGTGCTCTGGTGAGTCGGATACCGATGGCGAAAGTGAGTTACGCCGTAATCACACTCCGCAAGAATAAGGCGTAACCCAAATTCAAGCAAGGACACGGACGCCAAGGACAATAACCCCAAAAGAAGGAGTCATTGGTGTAAGAGTATTGCAATTGATGATGGAGGATGCTACAGTTTGTGGGCCTCATGTGATCCTCGGAAAAACTGCGATGGTGGTGTTGATAAGGAAAGGATAAAAGATGACAGATACAGATGGACTACATGAATGACGAGGAAAGGTTAGCCAAGTTCTCAATTAACGAAGTGGAAGGGCCGCCCATCAAGCATAATATCGTAAACCCTTACTCATCATGGAAGATGAGATTACTAACGCTAGCCAACGGGCAATCCTTTTCATGATTATTGCAACGGAAGAGGTAATGTGAAGAAAAAGTTTGATATGCCCACACGAGTCTCGGAGACACGACGTTGATTTTGGAAATCTATCATTCAGTGATTGGTATTCAATACGGTTCGGGGACGCCATAATTAATTCTACTATATTCAGAAATCTGGAACTGAAATATGAGAAACACATTCTTCGAGGAAAAACCATTAACCCCTCGATGATATTCATTCTGAAGATGAGTATGACAAAGGAGTTAGGAATCATTGGTGCAAACAAATTAAAACCAGCAACGGAAAATTTTGGGCCTCCTGCAACCCTTTTGAGTATGAATGTGATGGAGGAAGCAAAGATCGAGATTCGGGAAAACGAATTCCTTTGGACTTGACTAACGATTCGAAGAACATAACCGCCTTGGCCAAATGAACTCGGATTCAACGATTGGATCAAAATCAAATACGGAAAAATTGACACGTTAACCAAAATGAAAATCTGGGAAGGTTGTATGAGTAAAAATCAACCCAACAACGAAGCTCCCATGAAAAACCGAAGATGACACCAAAGACTCAGTAAACAATGAAAAATTCAGACATATTCTCAACCAACTTGAAGATACCGATTCCGACAATGATTTCGATTATCTCGAGTTGCAAGGCGAAGACGGTTTCATCAACCCAGATGATGAGATACACGAGAAAGGAAGATGCAATCTTCTTGGCATCCCATTTAAGAGGCCACCTCCTATTATAGCCGAACAATTTGAGTTTACGCGATACCATTTGGGGCCTGAAGAAAATTTTTGCAAGATATGGAAAATTGAAACCAAAGAATACCTGCGATGCAAACAAATGTCGGATGGGTTAGGCAACTTAATGAAAGACGTGGATGAAGTCTGGGATGTTCAAAGACCCCATAGGAGCCCCGCAGCTCGAAGTCTAACTTAAAGACTGTTAATAAAGAAAAGTGCTCTTTTGGGAGATAACCCGAATTATCCCTTTCTTTTGTTTTTATTTCCTTTTCTGTTGGGTTTTGTGTTTTCTAACCATTTTTGCAGGAGACAAAGAAGTAATTCACAGTAGTTGCTGATTTGAACAGAAGTTACCGGCAGAACTCATCTTGGTGATTACTGAACCATCATTTTCGCAGCAGTAATTTTGACGATTACCACCACGCATAATACCATCTCGGTGGTTACGCCGAACTATTCGCTTCAGTCATACAAGTTTTGCCAGCATTTCAGTAACTCTCTCATAGGAGTTACGACGTAACTAACCTCTGCTTTAATTCTTTATTTTAAAACACAATAACCTTGTATTAGTTTTTAAATGAACTTTGTGGGTGTGTTCCCTGTAAACCCTCACGAGACTTCACTCGTCCACTTGGGACACCAAGTGGTTTAAAAGGCTTGTTACATTCGCTAAATGCAACCGTATTGAGTTAGGTTTGTTTTTCATTTTATTTTTTTCTTTTTAGAATTATGCTTGTCGGTATTGTGATTTCAGGGATTGAAGTTTGTTCATGACGCTTAAACGAAGGCACGATCCTTTCTCGCCTTCTTCTTTTGGAGCAAATTTCTGAAGTTCTCGCTAATTCTACCTTTCTCTTCACCTTTATTTTAATGCCTAGTACTAAAGGGACTTTGTACAATTCAAGTGGGGGGACGGGAGTAGAATTATCTCTTGAACTTTATTTAGCCCTCATTTTTTCTAGTTTATTTTGAAAAATTATGCCATTTTTAAAATTTTGACATGTTTTTCCGAATCTAACTAGATTAGACCTTAGCCGAGCACATACAACCCTTGATATTACATGGTAAGATTAGCCTTATCCGTTCCCAATATTTTACCCCAAATCAACCAAATTATGAGTGTGCCGGTAGCTTGTAAACTTTAGAACTTGGCCTTTGCATCATTTCGAGACCATAGACGAGGTATGTTGAGTTAGCTCGATGTATTTGACTTTTCGTTTTAGAAGGCAGATATAGGATTATCACCCAAACAAAATTCTACCATTGTGAGTCATCGATTAGTCACCTCGACTTTTCGACCCCCATGTGAAACCCTTTTGTTCCACTCCCTTTTAGTGCAAGATACACCCTTCTGAGTCATTCATTTCATTTTGTCACCCCAATATATTGTTTCGTTACACCCTTACACGTTAGCCTACCCTGTAGTCTTTATTTGTAATTGGGAAGTTATCATTTGCCTAAGTTCAAGGTTCGAGTGGAAAGGTTTGGAAATCACGCTTTCATCGACAACAATTATGAAGATCATTGAAGACCCCCCGAATTCCCATTGTTCATCGCAAGTGGGGGGATGTTATGCTATCATGTTTGATTCAAAAAAAAATCGAAAAAAAAAATATATATCTCTATATTATATATAACAGGAGGCATTTGGCATTAATGCCACCTCAATGCCATCTAATCATTTTCATGCCACCTAGGCATTATATGTCCACCTAAGCAATTTAATAATCCAACTATTAATCCAACTAATAATTTCGGTTTTATTGTATAATTTATATTAATTTTGAATACTATTTTTTCAAAATTCGTTTTTATAAAAAAAGTCATTGGTAAGATTTGAACTTGGGTTGTTTTAAAGAGTAGCATTAATAACTTGTGTGTTTACCAATTAGGCTACAAGTTATTTTGATAATTATGTTGCATTCTATAATATATAATTAGCTTTATAAATTTCGAATTTTAAAAATATTTAGGAATCAGATTGTTTTAGGATTGTGTTTGTGTGTTGATATTTACTTAAAATAAGATTATGATAAGTTTGGTTTGAAATCATTGTTATCTTAAGTTTTTCCTTATTTTTTAACCTAATTTGACACTATATATACACCCTTATTTACAATGGTTTTACACAATTACATATTCTCAGATTCTTCAATCTTCAATGTCAATATGGAGTCCAAGAGGTTCTCAAAGAGGCTTTCAACCGCCAAGCACAACAACAATTATGAGAATCCAACAAGCTAAATCAATGAGTGTTAAACATTCAGGTTGTTTAGGTGTTAGATATTTGAATTTAAAAACGAATATGATTGTTTTGTTTTTATATTATGTATGTGTTTAGTTTATACGTTTTGTATTTTGCAGGAATGAATGTGCAAGGAACCAAAAAACGTGTTGGTAAGAAAGTGGCTACAAAAATTCATCGTATAAGTTTGAGTTTTTTAGAATTTGTAACATGTTGATGTTGTTGTTTAGTTTTTTTATTTGCCTTATGTTTTAATAGGAACAAGTAATTCTGATTTTAACAAGAAGAGACAAATCAATGACACTATAATTGATGCACAAGATGCAGGTAATATAGAAGTTATTATGATATTATTGTTGCATGTTGCATGAATGTTTTTGTTTTTTTTATTATATTTGTATGTCAAGTTGTATGTTTTAATGTATAAGATGTTGATGTTGTTGTTTTTTTTTTTTGTTTTATTAATGAATTTACAGGAACAAGTTATTTGGATCTTAACAAGAATACATAAACTAAAGACAAGTATATTGATCCGAAGTCTGCGGTAATAAAGAAGTTATTATTGTATCTGTAAAATTGTTTTGGTTATGAGTTAGATTATGTGTTCCACGTTTCTGTGTTTTATGTGTTTCTAATATTACATTCTTTATAATGATGTTTACATATCGTGATACATGTTTATAAGGTTTTATCAGTGTTCCACGTTTATGTGTTTTATGTGTTTGCATACATGTTTATAACCTTTTATTCTGAACTAACACAGATAAGATTAAGGATACAATTGAGACAAGCACAATTAGAGATCCTTCTACGTGTAGTTAATCTTAATGTTGTATATTGTAGATTTATTTGTTATTGTTAAGATTGAATTGAAAACCTAATACAATTTTGGTACATTTGTTGAGCAGTTGCTGCACCATTAGGTGATAAGAGTGTTTGTGATATGTCGTTACTTGAAAGTGACACACCCGAAAAAGATCTGAGCCCATGCAAACTGCTTCAATGGCATCAAAGGGTAAACCTGATTTGAGTTTTTATATTGTGCATTGTTTTTAATATTTGATAATATAAGTATTTGATTTTGAGTTATTTGTCTTAGTTAAACCTACGATTGGCAAAAATTTTGGGAAGCAAGTACCATCTTTAAAGTCTCGCAGCTTATGATATCTCACAAAGTGACACACCTGCTAACAAGTCTATATCTAACATTGTTGATTGTGGAAGATCAGAAAAAGGTACAATAGTTTTTTAAATAGAAACATATGTTATATTATGAATGATTTGGTACTTATATATTGTATATATGTATCAGCTTGGAAAAAGACTCCGCTTGATTACAATCTTGCGAATTTTAAGAGGATGGAATACATTAGGAACCAACAAAAAGATCCTAGAAGTGTCGCTTATTTGAAGTCAAAAAATTCCAAATTTCGTTATCAAGAAGTCTATTCAGAGACACCTAAGTCTGGTTTAAGAATAGTTTGTCGTGCAGACAACAAACAAAAGAAGGTTATACTGTACATTCTACGTCGTTTGGAAATTCGGTCGATGGTTTGTGTTGTACTGATTTATAAATATAAGTTATTTTGTAAATGCATTTGATATATAACAATAATTTGTAACAGGTAAATCTCATTCTAAAAAAGGAAATGTAATGCATAGTTTCTCCAATGGAAGTGCTTCAGCAGGTATATTCTTATATTTTAGTTTAATAGGAACAAGTAATGATTATTTTAACAAGAAGAAATAAAACAATCGACTTTTAAATGATGCACAAGCTACAGGTAGTAAAGAAGTTTTTATGATATTATTGTTTCATAACAGGTCAATCTTATTCTAAAAAGGGTAATGGAATGCATACTTCATCCATTGGAAGTGCTTCATCAGGTATATTCTTATATTTTAGTATAATTTACATTGTTGTTAAAATTTGTTTGCTAGATTTTTAATGTTTAAAAATATCCGATGAAAGACTAAGGAACGAATCATAACTTCGATAAGAAACGTTAATCCTATGGCTACAAATATGGCAATCAAAGGAAGATGTATTTCTATTTGGCATTCTCACAAACTAAATGAAGAACATGATCCATATAGTTTGGACTGTGTTTTCCAAGATCTAGAGGTAAGTGTTTTATTTTTGTTTTTTTTATATTTAATTAAATTAATATAAATCACCACTAATTTTTAACAATGTATATCCAGGACAACCGATGCGATTTACATCAAAAAAGAATTAATGTTTAAATTTGAGCCTCTGCTTCAAGAAGGGCAATGCTATATATTATCTAACTTTGGTGTGGCGGAAAATGGTGGAAGGTTACCATTGTTACCAAACAGATGGAAAATATTTTTTTTCAAAGGGACTAATGTTACGCGTGTTGAACAAATAAATGATAATGTCATTGGCTTTATATATGAGCCATTTTCCCGTATATTAGACCCAGTGAATGAGTATCAT
>OU343218.1:189150517-189232896 GCA_910596185.1 Chrysanthemum makinoi | reverse complement strand
AAAACCCAAGTCCAAACTCAAATCCAGGCCCAATACCCCAACCCGGTCCAAAATTTAAAATAAAAGAAAACCGCCTGTACTGTAGCACTCTCTCCCTCACCCCTGCATATCTGAAACCAGGTGGTTTCACCACCTCACCTCCACTTTCCACCTCACCTACCTTATCCCCCCAGCTGGTTAACAACCCCCCTCCACCTCCATATCCTCCCAAACTGCATTAATTGCAGAAACCCACCCAAAGACTTTTGGCGCCAAAAAGTAAAAATCAAAGGTTGTGATTACTTTGACCTATCCAATGGTGGGAAATGATCAGAAATATGAGAGGATGCTTTTGAAAGTCTATAAAGAAGAAAAGAAGCTGAGGAGAAGATATAGTAGAGTAGTTTAGTTTAATTTATGTCGTTTTAAGTTTATTTAACTTTCCAGTGCAAATTTAAGCTTTCAATTGTTCTGTAATCGAATTTGAGTGTATTTTAAACTTATTCTCAGTTTTAATTTCAGTTTGTGTTTATAAATTCAGTTTATGCATTATTTTGTTAAAAATCTCAATAAGCTCAAATGTTGTTTTTGGTTGTTGCCAAGGATTGAAAAAGCTCTCATAAGCTCCTAGATAACTTATAAAAGCTATTAGAAACCTTAAAAGTTAGTTTAGAAGTCAAAAGAGAAAAAATCACCAAAAATACAAAAAAAATTAGTTAAAAATTAAAAAACAATGGAAATGAAGATGGAAGCTGAAGCAGGGTAAGATATGGATTGCTTGTGGGTTTAGAGCTTCTTGGGAAGCCATAGGGTGTGATCTCAGGCCTTTGTTCTCAGTCTACATTTGAATTCCAATTTGTAAGCTATTTTCTTAAAATTTGAATATTCTAGTTAAAGTGCTTAAAACCTGTTAATGTTAGCTTAATCCTATTTAAAAGTAGTTAGTATAAAGTTTTTAATCATTTGCATGGTCTTAATCAGTGGAAACCTTTGAAAAGCTTCAAAACTGCTTTCTTTAGGGGAGTTGGATTTGCCAAGTTAACTGTGGTATAGCTTGTTTATGTTGTTGTTTGTGCTTGCTTCATGTTACAGTAGTGTCTAAGAACTCAGTTCAAGCATAAAAACTAGTACTTATTTAGTAAAAAGTCAAAATCATTTGTAATTTAGCTTATTTCTTTAACTGTTAGGATTTTTAAATACAAATCTTATCAAAGTAGCTTGTAACTTGGTAACCTAGCCTAAAACCATCTTATTTCAGCTTAGTATAACATAATTAGTGAGCTGAGTTGATTCAAATCTCACAAAAGTCAACTTAGTTCATTTCTTCAAAAAGTCAAATTTTCAAATTGGTCGTTTTTGAATAAAATGAATAATTTTATATAGGATTCAATACTTAGTTTTAGCTTAAATGATTTTGGGATAATAATATTTAGCTGCTAAAAAAAATTAGAAAAATATTAGCTTATCACTTCCTAGCTTATAAACTGCTTATTTATTGCCATCTTTTAAGTACATTTTCTGAAAACTGCCCTGTGCACCAGTGAGCTGGCTAATTTCATAAGCTCTCACAGAGCTTACTAATTAGCTTTAGCTTGTGCAAACTAGCTTTTTGAATAGCTCACCTAGCCATCTCAAATTTCCAGTTTTCATTTTCCAATTTATAGCTTATTTATTAAGCCTGTTATTAGCTTTTTGATTTGTCCAATTCATATAGTCTAATGTCCACTCAGTATTTAGTCCATTTTTCATAAGCTCAAAATAAGCTCACTTGTGAACTCCACAGTTAGAATTTTAGCTTTTTGAAAAGCTGAGTTGGTCAACTAGCTAATCCAAGTCTTTGTTTTCATTTTCTAGTTTATTTAAGTGCTTAAAATTAAGCTTATAGGTGCCTAGTAAAAACAATAGTGTCCTGTGCATAACAGCTTAACTGTGTGCTTATTTTAAGTTATTCAGTGCTTATTTCCTATCCAATTTGTTTTTCCAGTGTCATTTTAGCTTATTAAACAGGTTCTTAGTTTATTTCAGTTTTCATTTAGCTTATTTAGTAGCTTATATAGCCATTTAACTAATAACTTAAGCTTAGTCTCATTTTTGTTCAACTGTTGATAAATCATAAGCTGAAACTCAGCTTGTTAGTGGTTTTTAGAAAAAGTCTTAGTTATAAAATTTGCTTATTTAAGTATGTTTAATAAGTTTGTAAAATAAAAATCCAAAAATAAAATGTTTTGCAAAAAGGGAGAGGCAGGGGTCGAACCTGAGACCTCTCCCTCAAGAGGATGATAGTGGTGTACCTGTATGTCATTGCGCCCTTGGGTCTTTCTCGTTTTTTATTTGCAATGTTTAATATATAAGGTAGTTTGTCAAGATATAGCTTATTAGCTTATTCGAATTTTTAGTAGCTTATTTGTAGAAGCTGTTACATCATTTTTACTTTTCTTAGCTTGGTAATAGTATTAAGTATTTTATAAAAAAGTTTCAGATTTTTCCAAATAGTTTTAGTATTTTTAAACATTTAACTAGTGTAAAATCTTATTTAATTCATAATAAAAAATATAAAAGTCTAAAAAATATAAATCTTTTTTCTAAAAATTTCTTTTATCATATAGTACGTAATAAAATTGTTTTTACACTTGTAGGACTTTTATTTCATAAAATTTACGTTTTTGCTTGCGCACTCGCGTAATTTTTAGACTTAACGTACGTTTTCATTTTAAATCTAGTTTTTAAATAATTTAAGTTTACGTTTTAGTTTAAATAGTTTATTTAAGTCATTTTATTTTATAAATCACAAAAACATCATTGTAAAAATAGTGATAGCATTTATTTAATATATTTTAACTTTTTAATTTCTTTTAATTTACATTTAAGTCGCTGTAATTTGTTAATCTTTTCTTTAGGTATAATTATCCACTCAAATCCTTTTTGATCACTATCCTTAGTGATTATTCGACATCTGAAGTTGTTTAACACCAATTCATCCTCCGTGGGACTTAACGACCCAGGAATCCACTATATTCCTCTGATCTAAATTGCATTTGTGCTTAAACTGTTTTAAGTTTGTTATGGTCGGCCATTCACAAGTGGCAGGCTTGCGTGATAAAACTTGACGGTTTTGCACTAATCAAATTTTGGCGCCGCTGCCGGGGAGACTGTAAGCGTGTTTTAAGCATTTCCAGATCCATTCTTGCACATATACCACCTTTTTGTAAACAGTTTTTTGTAAAGTTAATCAAAATCAAAAAAGTTCATTAACACTTTTCCTAAAGTGTTAACAACACCAAAAATATTTTCATTCTTTGTTTTTATAACATGTTTTTCAAAAATACCAAAAATATTCCTCTTTACCCTCTTACCCTTTTGATTCTTCATTTCTTACCCTCTATAACCATTTGATTCTTTCTATGTCTTATCCTCACCCTCTTGGTTGTCAATGGTGTGGTGGTCCTTATAATGGTGGCAATTGCCCCAGTTGTAGCATGGTGGAATCAGGAAACGGGTCTGTCTATAACCAAGATCCTATTCCTACCATAACACAACTGATTTATTCCATCAGCTACCCACTGTGAGACTCCAGTTTTTACTGTTGTGAGTACTGTGGTGGTTCACACTACAGTTCTGATTGTCAATCAGGAAACACGCTTGTCTATGAGCAGGTTCTGATAACAATTATGACTACTACACATATGACTCACAGCCACATCAGTTTTACTGTTGTGAGTATTGTGAAGGTCCTCACTCTAGCTCGGATTGTCAAACAGGGAATCCATTTCCTTGTAACAATTACGACTCTTCGTATCAAGACCAACCTCCACAATACCAAATGATTCAAGCAACTCCTCATGATACTACGACAGACCTTCTACTGAAGAGTCTTGAGTTATTAAAAGAACTTAAGGAGGAGTCGGCTATGTCACATGAGAAATCCATGGAAGAATTGTTAGCGGAGGAACGGCCTGCTAAATTAGATTCCCAGATTGCCATTGAAACACTGTAAGGAATCATTAGACTATAGACTACAAAAAGCATACAAATCTAGCTCTCAATTCCATTTCATTCCTGATGACGATGATGATGAAGATACCCTTGATATTCTACAATTTTATTCATCAAGTTCATCAGTTGAGATTCCATCCGTGGAAAATGCAGGAGAAAAGAATATGAATGAATCACTAGCAGTAGAAATAATGGAACTTGTAGAATCCATAACTGCTAGTCCTTCTCAACTCCCTCAGCCTTCTGTTATCACACCCGAGGTTCACACTCACTCTCTGAACATGGGGGATGAGTATCTTGACACTGTTCCTGAAAAGGAATCGGACGAATTCATAAAGTCAAGTGTTGAGGACTTTGTCCCATCCCGAAGAGAGTCACAGGGAAATTCTGATCATATGTGTGATTCTCTTTCCCCTCTTGAGTGTTCAAAAGATCATTTTGAAACTTTCTCCGATGTTAGCGACGATTGTACTTCTCATGGAAACATCGAGTATGTTGAGACATCACTCCCTCAGACTGATGCTGATCATCATCTTGAGGAGTTCACCTATGAACTCACTCACACCAATCCACTTTCATCGGAAAGTAATGATAGTCTTTCTGATTTCAAAGCCGATCTGGGAGAGACTGAAAGTCTCATTGATAATGATCGTTCACTCACTTCTTATCCCAACAGTCCAATAGAGAATATTAATCACTTTGTTCCTGAAACATTCAAAACTACTTTCACCAATCCTCTATTTGAATTCGACTCTGAATTCACTTTAATTTCTGAGAATCCACTCTTTGATGCTCAGATTGAGGATAGTGATGAGTCTACAGTGGAACAAGAATTCATGATTTACATTTTATGATTGATTCTTCACGAGGAGTTCGCCAATGAACTCACTCATATCATATCTCCCCCGGAGTATGATAATTTCCACTTTGATCTAGACATTCCCATAATATGTCTTGATCAAGCGAGCTTAACTGAGGAGATTCATGAAACTATGAATTCTCCTATTGAGGATGAAGAGTTAGTCATGATTTGTATCATGATTTTCTTTCTTTTCTTCATATATTCTGTCACTTCTCCTGTTCTCCACTCCTTCGGGAATGAAGACATTATCTTTGACCCAGGCATTTCCATGTACCATTGTGAGCCGGGTCTCATGTCTGATTATCGGGTGGAACTTTCACGTAATTCAATGTTTATACAAACATCTTGAATGAAAGTCCGATGGAGATTGTTTTTTCCACCTTACTTCCCCATGAACAAATTATTCGGGTCGAGTCAAGCTAGCGACTCGGTAATAAAAATGTAGCTTAACATGGGGTTTCACCCGTGTGTACCACCCTAGTGTGGGGGAGATACCCCACATGTTGTATATAGATCTAAAAAATGAATGAAAATTGTAAATATTAAAAAGAGAATAATTGTTGTGTTTCTACACTTAGCTAGTAATGTTATCTTTTTACGTTCTAAGTTTCGGCATAACAACCGGTACTTTGAATATTGAGGACAATATTCATTTTTGGGGGGAAATTCTGGCGAATTTGATCATAAATGTACCCTTTTAGTCCCTTTTCCCCAAAATGGCCAAATTTTAAAAAATTTTATTTAGTGGAAGTACTATGTACTAAACACAACAAATGGTAATCAGTCCACCATGTCTAACCCACATAAGGATTGGCTAATCCAGGAGCAAACGGCTCTTGGTAAAGATATCTCAAACCTGTTTATGGCTTGCAATTTGCCCAAAATTGTATGGTGTTCAGCTCACCATATCTTTAAACTAGTGAAGAGTTGGCTAGCCCGCAAGTTTATGGCTTGTGGTAAAGGCAGTGGAAAACCATAATTGGTAATCGACTCACCAAAGATAATATTGATAATTTATCTAAGAGTTGGCTAGTCCGAAGCAAACGGCTTCGTAAAGACAAATCAAACCGTTGAAAGCTTATGATTTAAAATCATTGGTTATCATTGTACCAAGATTCTTACTTGAACTAAAACATTTGGCTACTCCAGAAGTAATGGCTTTTGGTAAAGAGATAAAATCCATTAACTTTTCATAAATCATTGCTAGGGACTAGCAATATCTTAGTGTGGGGATGAAGTGTCTAAAAACTCATCATTTTTATAACAGAATGCCAAAAACATCTGAAAACACTCAAACACAAAATGATAAAAATATCGCAAACAAGTGTTTTATGTGTTTTAAATGCAAAACATCAAAATCGATGAAAAACGTATCAAGTTTGCATAATTGGCAGTTTAGTCCCCCAAGTTTCAAAAGTTGTCAAAATTAGTCCCTGGTCATTCCAAAACTTATAAAAAGTCATTTAAGGTCCTTAAGATTCAAAAGTTGTCAAAACAAACCCTTGAAATTTAAAATTGCAAAATGACAACTTTAGTCCCTTAACTTTATAAAAATGTCAAAAATAGTCCTTGGTGAATTTAAAAGTGAAAATTATCAAAAATAAACCTTGTACTATTCATAAATGACAAAATTGGTCCTTATGATAAACTTTTGGAAAATTACATCTTTGGTCCCTTAAGTTTCAAAAATGACATAAAAGGCCTTGGATTTATTTTAATTAGATTTTAATCCTTGTACTATTAAAGTATGGCAAGATAGGTCCTTGTGATTACTTTGGATTGTTGACAATTTCAGTCCCTCACTTTTCACCAAATTACAATATTGGTCCTTGTGCTACTTATACCAAACCGGACACCTTTGTTATTAATCCAAAACAAAACCCAAGTCCAAACTCAAATCCAGGCCCAATACCCCAACCCGGTCCAAAATTTAAAATAAAAGAAAACCGCCTATACTCAGAGCCCTCACCCCTCACCACTGCATCTAAAACCAGGTGGTTTCACCACTCACCTCCACTTTCCACTCACCTACCTTATCCCCCAAATGGTTAACAACCCTCCACCATATCCTCCCAAATGCATTAATTGCAGAAACCCACCCAAAGACTTTTGGCGCCAAAAAGTAAAAATCAAAGGTTGTGATTACTTTGACCTATCCAATGGTGGGAAATGATCAGAAATATGAGAGGATGCTTTTGAAAGTCTATAAAGAAGAAAAGAAGCTGAGGAGAAGATATAGTAGAGTAGTTTAGTTTAATTTATGTCGTTTTAAGTTTATTTAACTTTCCAGTGCAAATTTAAGCTTTCAATTGTTTTGTAATCGAATTTGAGTGTATTTTAAACTTATTCTCAGTTTTAATTTCAGTTTGTGTTTATAAATTCAGTTTATGCATTATTTTGTTAAAAATCTCAATAAGCTCAAATGTTGTTTTTGGTTGTTGCCAAGGATTGAAAAAGCTCTCATAAGCTCCTAGATAACTTATAAAAGCTATTAGAAACCTTAAAAGTTAGTTTAGAAGTCAAAAGAGAAAAAATCACCAAAAATACAAAAAAATTAGTTAAAAATTAAAAAACAATGGAAATGAAGATGGAAGCTGAAGCAGGGTAAGATATGGATTGCTTGTGGGTTTAGAGCTTCGGGAAGCCATAGGTGTGATCTCAGCCTTTGTTCTCCTACATTTGAATTCCAATTTGTAAGCTATTTTCTTAAAATTTGAATATTCTAGTTAAAGTGCTTAAAACCTGTTAATGTTAGCTTAATCCTATTTAAAAGTAGTTAGTATAAAGTTTTAATTCATTTGCATGGTCTTAATCAGTGGAAACCTTTGAAAAGCTTTAAAACTGCTTCTTTAAGGGGAGTTTGGATTTGCCAAGTTAACTGTGGTATAGCTTGTTTATGTTGTTGTTTGTGCTTGCTTCATGTTACAGTAGTGTCTAAGAACTCAGTTCAAGCATAAAAACTAGTACTTATTTAGTAAAAAGTCAAAATCATTTGTAATTTAGCTTTTTTCTTTAACTGTTAGGATTTTTTAAATACAAATCTTATCAAAGTAGCTTGTAACTTGGTAACCTAGTCTAAAACCATCTTATTTCAGCTTAGTATAACATAATTAGTGAGCTGAGTTTATTCAAATCTCACAAAAGTCAACTTAGTTCATTTCTTCAAAAAGTCAAATTTTCAAATTGGTCGTTTTTGAATAAAATGAATAATTTTATATAGGATTCAATACTTAGTTTTAGCTTAAATGCTTTTGGGATAATAATATTTAGCTGCTAAACAAAATTAGAAAAATATTAGCTTATCACTTCCTAGCTTATAAACTGCTTATTTATTGCCATCTTTTAAGTACATTTTCTGAAAACTGCCCTGCACCATGAGTCTGGCTAATTTCATAAGCTCTCACAGAGCTTACTAATTAGCTTTAGCTTGTGCAAACTAGCTTTTTGAATAGCTCACCTAGCCATCTCAAATTTCCAGTTTTCATTTTCCAATTTATAGCTTATTTATTAAGCCTGTTATTAGCTTTTTGATTTGTCCAATTCATATAGTCTAATGTCCACTCAGTATTTAGTCCATTTTTCATAAGCTCAAAATAAGCTCACTTGTGAACTCCACAGTTAGAATTTTAGCTTTTTGAAAAGCTGAGTTGGTCAACTAGCTAATCCAAGTCTTTGTTTTCATTTTCTAGTTTATTTAAGTGCTTAAAATTAAGCTTATAGGTGCCTAGTAAAAACAATAGTGTCCTGTGCATAACAGCTTAACTGTGTGCTTATTTTAAGTTATTCAGTGCTTATTTCCTATCCAATTTGTTTTTCCAGTGTCATTTTAGCTTATTAAACAGGTTCTTAGTTTATTTCAGTTTTCATTTAGCTTATTTAGTAGCTTATATAGCCATTTAACTAATAACTTAAGCTTAGTCTCATTTTTGTTCAACTGTTGATAAATCATAAGCTGAAACTCAGCTTGTTAGTGCTTTTTAGAAAAAGTCTTAGTTATAAAATTTGCTTATTTAAGTATGTTTAATAAGTTTGTAAAATAAAAATCCAAAAATAAAATGTTTTGCAAAAAGGGAGAGGCAGGGGTCGAACCTGAGACCTCTCCCTCAAGAGGATGATAGTGGTGTACCATTATGCCATTGCGCCCTTGGGTCTTTCTCGTTTTTATTTGCAATGTTTAATATATAAGGTAGTTTGTCAAGATATAGCTTATTAGCTTATTCGAATTTTTAGTAGCTTATTTGTAGAAGCTGTTACATCATTTTTACTTTTCTTAGCTTGGTAATAGTATTAAGTATTTTATAAAAAAGTTTCAGATTTTTCCAAATAGTTTTAGTATTTTTAAACATTTAACTAGTGTAAAATCTTATTTAATTCATAATAAAAAATATAAAAGTCTAAAAATTATAAATCTTTTTTCTAAAATTTTCTTTTGTCATATAGTACGTAATAAAATTGTTTTTACACTTGTAGGACTTTTATTTCATAAAATTTACGCTTTTGCTTGTGACTCGCGTAATTTTAGACTTAACGACGTTTTCATTTTAAATATAGTTTTTAAATAATTTAAGTTTACGTTTTAGTTTAAATAGTTTATTTAAGTCATTTTATTTTATAAATCACAAAAACATCATTGTAAAAATAGTGATAGCGTTTATTTATATATATATTTTTACTTTTTAATTTCTTTTAATTTACATTTAAGTCGCTGTAATTTGTTAATCTTTTCTTTAGGTATAATTATCCACTCAAATCCTTTTTGATCACTATCCTTAGTGATTATTCGACATCTGAAGTTGTTTAACACCAATTCATCCTCCGTGGGACTTAACGACCCAGGAATCCACTATATTCCTCTGATCTAAATTGCATTTGTGCTTAAACTGTTTTAAGTTTGTTACGGTCGGCCATTCACAAGTGGCAGACTTGCGTGATAAAACTTGACGGTTTTGCACCAATCACTCCTCCTCGCCCTCATCCATAGGGGGAGAGTCCGTGAGTCGGAGTCTCTGTGCATGTAAATCCTGAGGTGGTACACTATGAGATCTAGGCCTCCTATGACATGGTGATGCTGGTGGTGATGACAGAAGAGAGTGGGCTGCTAAACGGATAGGTGATGACGGTGGTCTCACGGACATGCGGGCAGTGCTATAAGCAAGCCTAGGAGTCTGTGCTCGCGCTAAAACCTTATGTAAAGTGAGCTGCCTAGATGAGCTAGGACGATCTGATGATGATGAACTAGTGTGACGGGCGATCTCATAAGGATCACCCTGCGCAACTATCATAAGAGTCAATGTTGGCGAACTGGCAACAGCAAGGACCTCCTCAGACACATCAAAAGCTAGTGAAGGCATAGTCTGTGACAATGACATAGGGTAGGTATGAGTGTTCGAAACAACTAGTTTTAATAAGCGCATCAACTCAACCAAAACATATATTACATAATGAAAGCTTTAAAAGTGTAGGTACCGCATTACTCAAAATATGCCTTTAAATAAAACACATAAGTTCCGTTCCATCACATAATCCCATATCAAATCAATCGAGTTCAAAACTCCAAAATCACAATATATCGTTTCCTCAAATCAAATTCCGTAATATCTCGATAATCACATCTCATTTTCCAAATTCAATAATCACAACTCCAATTCATAACGTTTCCATAATCAGTTCACAATATCCCTTAACAGATCATCTCATAATTCAAATCGCAGTTCATACCATATTCAAATAAGAAGCTTCGCTGGCAAGCTGCGGCGTCGGTCGAGGATCAAGTTTCTTAAAAAGTGGTTATAGTTTAGGGTTTATAAAATACCTAATTCTCTATAACCTTGAGCTGATACCAATCTATAACACCCCCAAATCTCTCAGACAAATAAGACTTAATCAAGTTTTTGGGGCGTTACTATTGGATTGGTATCGCACACAAGTATAGTAAAAGATAATCATTTAACCATTCAAAACCAATCCCAAATTTAAATATTCGAAACATTTAATCCAAAAGTATAAATATTAGGCCCAAAACATAGTTTAATAAAATAGGTCCCCAAAGTTTGTCGAGTCGAAATGATCCTTGAACCCCCGCCTTCTTGCCAAGCTTCCACCGATCACGTATTCCAAACAACTCTCAAATACCTGAGAAATCATGCTAAAAGGTCAGCTTACACTGGTGAGTTCATAGGTTTAAGTTCAACAAAATCATAGTGGACCTGTAGGAGTTGATTTGCTATGCAAGACCTAGATAGATAAATACCGTTTCCACACACTGATCCTACCCCGATCTCCAATCATATCCCGCATCCGGGATTACTCGGCCCCGCGACTCTAGTCCAGCACTGTCGTGGCAAAATCTAGAACAATTGCCAACCCCGAACGAGGTCGAGGTAGAAGTCTATTCTTAGTTAGGCACGGTTAAACCTAGACTAAGGCAACAACTACCGCACATCTATCTAAACAATCAAGCATATAAGCAAATCCAAATAGTTTTCACGGTCCAAAAACAGTAGCATGATTCTCACCCCAATATAGTTAACGATAAAAGGGTGGGGCTATGAAACTCACCTCAAGCAATCAACGCACAAATAAACACTAGAGACGATAACGGTAATCACGGCACAGCAACTATCGACTCGGCAAAACCTATTGATGTAGACCAACTTTAATATATATATTCCTCAAAATCAATGTTATCTACCCCAATATATTCCATTTCTTTATTTCCAAAAACGTCTCATTTCATCATTTAATCCTAGTGTTTGGTATCCTCATGTGGGTGTATCGACTCAATATGATGCTATGAATGCACTCAAACAACTCATATGTAACTCAATGCAACACAATGAGACCTCTAAACGATAAGCTTCATAGTCCAATAAGTTTCGGAATAAATAGTAGACCTTATCGAATTCGTCAACTCGATAAACTCATTTATTTACTCGTGTCGCTTATTATCCCATAAATCAATCGTATCCTAAAGAGTCATACGGATAATTCACCCATTAATAGGGTTACCCAACGTACCTAGCGGGCTCTTATTAGATTCGTCAACCTAATAAGCCCGCTACCCACGTGGATCAACACTATTAACGTTAGGTTATCCGTAACCCATGCACATAACGTAAGTACATAAATACTTAACTAATAATAAATGTCCACAATTGACATTTATTGATAAACGTGTACTCGAAACACTAATTACTTATTTATTACAAAACATTTCCAATTTAGTCGTTAGTTTCCGTTTAAAAGTAGTAAATAACAAGATAAGTCTTGTTATCGATATTTTTGGTACAAAAGCCCATTTATTATTTACATTTCAAAGTTCTATTAGCATTTTCATGTATAAATATATATTTCGTCAAATTCCATTATTAGTTTCATAACGTTATCCGTTTCGAGTCAACGAGCACGAGTCATGACTTCTCGGCTTTTAATCAATCAATAGTCCAAATTATACTAAAGTCCATGTTACGGCTTTGTCGGAGTCAACTATTGACTAAAAAGTCAAAGTAACGCCGACGTAGCTCAAAGTCAACAATATATATATCAAGTCCAATTTAAAAGTCATAATAGCGCAATTCAATCCCAAACAAACTCAAATCAATCTCGCCAACCAATCAATCAACCAAATATACCCGAAACCAATGTTATGACCCTAATGGTCATGACACGGTCGTGGTTAAGACCACGTGAACCAAACAAGCCCTAGAAGCTTTTCGGCTCCACGCGTCTCATCCAAACATCAACTACATCAACCAACAAGCTACCAAATCGACCCGACCCGGACCCGTGGCCCAAGTGGGTCACGTACGCAAGCCAAGGGCCACGTACGTGCCCTTTGTGGCTCGTACACCCTTCCAAACCAATCAAACATCACCCAAATCAATTCCACAACATCCAAATCCAATCATTCAAGCTCCAATCAATAACCAAACACAAAACCCATCATCTATTCTAACAAAAAAGATAAAACTAGACCTAAAATGCATAAACCCATCAAATTGATACACCACACATTTACCAAACACTAATTACTTGTTTATTTAGACATTAATTAGACTTAATTTCATGTTTCACCCAAAAGCCCCAAATTTGGACATTAGGTCGAAACCCTAATAGCCCATACGTGGCTTTTTATTGCCCAAGCAAGCTCTAATCTTATTCCATTTACCTTATTCAAGCACCAATTGCAATATTAGATGAAAACCCTAAAAGTACGAATCTTAATCTTTGAATTTGAAGGTGTTATTGAAGGCTTTTGTGGGAGTATTTTATATGGATAGAAAGAGGATGAAACGATCTACAAGATAATGGTGGAGGTGAGCTTGCCGGAATTTGGCCGGATGGGGCGCCAATGGTGGTGGTGGTGGCTAGGGTTTTATTTTGGTGGAGAGAGAAAGAGATTAGAGAGAGAAAAGTGTGTGTGTATTTAGAGAGAGAAAATGGAAGTAAAAATGAGGGTGAATGAGGGTATATATATTTTGGGAGGAGGGACTAAATAATAAAAGAGATGGAGGGGAGGGGGCGCCGGCCTAAGCAAAGGAGAGGGGCCGTGGTTGCCATTTTTCGTAAAACGTCCCGTTTACCCATTCCCGAGCTCATAAATTGTCCCCCGAGTGTCCCACGACGTTCATTCGACTTTCTAACATTGTTATTTACGTTTTTCCACTAGTTTTGACTATTTATTTGTCAATTTTTGAGTTACGGTCTAAAAATTACAGTAATTCTCGTTTTAGGCTTTTCTAGTGCCGAATCGAATAGTGCCTACCAAATAGAGTTAAAACTCATACGATAACTCATTTAATAATGAAATAAACCATAAAAACCAATAGACGATATAAAATCAAGTCATGGTTTATAAAAATAGTGATAAAGGCAAAAGCTCGGTTTAGTTTAACGTAATGCGGTTACCTAAAATAGACTCCCTAAATTGCCAGTTGTCACACGCTAGCTAAGGGTTTTTAAAAAGTTGTTTTAGAGACCGATTCAAGTATTCTTGTGGAGGCATTCAAACACGACAAAGTGTTAGTTCACATTAGAGCTCTATTTCTCCTATACGTCGATTATGTCTCTCATTTGATTCTTGTACTTGGTCTTATGTGCGACGTGAGGGGAATATAGTCGCTCATGAGTTAGCTAGAAGAGCGTTATATGATAGTATAGATGACTTATATGATGGTTTTGTGCTTCCTTCGGTTAAGCCATGGGTACAACATGATGTAACTTTTCTAAATGATAATTGAATGAGTTTTCACGATAAAAAATGTTAATATTGTCTTTATAAATACTCATATGACTTGGAGCTAGGGGGTGTTCAAAATCGAAAAATCGACAAACCGAGACGAACCACTCAATCCGAAACCGAGAAAGCTCGAAACCGAATGAACCGACACTGAAAAAACCGCTTATCACAGCTCGATTTCGGTTTTTATTTTTAGATATCCACGGTTAACCAAACCGAACCGTGTATATTACACATGAAAGTTTTAGCTATAGATTCAAATTATTACAAGTATTGATTATGCTATTACACTATTGTTATTGTATAACAACTTTTTTCTCCTAATGCAAACATCTACTAAACATCTATGTGTGAAAATAGATCAATGTCTTCGTAACCTATAAACGTTGAAGAAATATTTTTTTATTAATATGTTTTTTATGTTTATTTGAATGCAATAATTGTGACAAAATATTTTTAATTCTATGTATGTCTTTAATCTACTCAATGTTAGAAAAATTTACTAAAATTACATTTTACGTTTTAGATCATATTATTGTTCATACAGTTAAGCTTGATCAAACGTTTAACCGTGACCCGAACCACGGATAACTGCTCATTTCGGGTACCCCGCATGTCCGGCTACCCGTTTAGTACGGTTCGATTTCAGGTAATAAAATGAATTAACCGCTCTGCAATTGATAGTATAAATCTTCTAACTAACTGAGCCGACCTGTAAACACCCCTACTTAGAGCTACAGTGTGGTCAGGGAGGAATCATCACTATAAACTTATAATTGATCCGATGTATATATGAAAAGCTAAACATGATTATAAACCCTTTACTTGGATCACGTGCATACCGGAGAAAATATTATTTTTATAAGAATTAACATTATTCATGGGTGTCACGAGACCCCCGAGGCTGTTCTGTCACTTGGTATATAAATATTGCATATTGTTGGATACGTCGTAATGAAAGTGGGAATGAAAAAGATAATTACGATGAAATGAAACAATAATATGTTTGTTTAATATTATGGAATGTAATGACTTATTAAATGAAATGACCTATCACATAAAAAACAACTTATTTTCATTATTAGGTGCTGTTTGGTATCCTCCTTTTGATTGGATTTTGAGTTGAAAAGACATTACTGTCATGTTTGGTATGTAAAAATGAGTCCACCGGATTGGGTTCATTGCTAAAAATGTGTCGGATATGAATCCATATCAAGGACCCAGGTTTTGTAAGGATTTCACTGACATCATTTGTTATTTTCTAAATCAATGGGCCCATATTTCATTTCATTCACTCATTTTTATTTATAACTCATTATATAACAGTAAATTTGATTAATTTTATTTTATATATATTTAAAATAAAAATATTATATCATTTATATATTTTCTCTCTCCTACTTTTTTCTTAAAACTTACACCAATTCAAATCCAAATCCAAATCTAAATCCAAATCTTAATCCAAATCCAAATCCAAATCCCTTAACAAACCAAACGGACCCTTAGATTGTTTTGTGCATTACATCATGATATGGAATCAAAACACATAAAAGCCTCTCTTTTTTTAAACTACCCGCTAAACAAAAAATATCTACCCTCAAAAGCTATTTTTTCTTTTCATTATAGATCTCATTCCATTTTATCATATCAACCACCATGATTATAAATGCGATAGATACCTTCATTACTTCATTTATTTCATTCATTTGTTACTTCATTTCGTTCTATCAAATAGATATTTGAAATCGTAAGATAATATCAGGGATATTTAGCATTGAACCAAATCTTACATGCACTCACAACTAGGGGCGGAGCCAGAAAGTTGCGGTCGATTGGGGCAAGCTTTGATATTTTTTTTAGAAACTACACTACGAATTGGTTCGTTAGAGGAGCAAATTACAAAAATAACCGGATATTTTAAAAATTTTACACTACAATTTATTTTTGCTGAAAGACACATGGCCACGCTGCCTCCTCCTGTCTCCGCTGTTGCTCACAACACTAAAATCTTCCGACTCGGTTTTCGGTTATTCGGTTTTATTGAATCAAACTTGAATTTGGTTCGATTTGATTTTCGTTTTTATTCAGAAAAAATTAACTGAACTAAATTAATCGAATAACCCGATAGCCGAACCGATGAACACTTCCAGGTCATAGACTCCATAGGTTTGGTGCAGTAAATATTTCTGGTATTGGGCTGGGTTTCACAATCTGGGCCAAGTTATAAAGTACAAGTTACTATGTTCATGGACACAAAAACCTGAAAATGAAATTTGGTAGGAAGGAAACGAAGGAAGAAATGGTTATAAAAATGATAATAACCACCCAACACAACCCAACTTTCTTTCTTATTTTATAAATAAAAAAACAAACACAATTTCATACGCTAACAACACTTTATAATCAATCAATCAATCAATTATTATCATATAAATTTATAAAAAGCTAGTAAAATTGATCATCATCATCATCGCCGTTGATATTTGACAACTCTCCGTCCGGTACGATCCGATCATTTTCATTTTTGTGTTAGCTTTTTATTTTAATTTTATTTATTATGATCGGTTAAAAAGATGGATGTTAAATTCTAGTTGACGATAAAGAGTTTATGATGATCGTGAATACTAAGAATTTATGATGATATTATTATTGGGGGTTTATGTTGTACAGTAGTAATTATTTACGGATTATTATTATATTAACTTACACACACGATTGCATATATTATTATTATTATAATAAAAATTTGGATCTATGATTAAATATATATAATAAGAGAGGCTGACTGCTTTAGTATTTTAGATTTTACATTTTGGTAGTGGATTATGATTTGGTCTTTTGAGTTGGGAAGACGATGATCGGACCGATTATTTGTACTGAAATTTTGTATGTAGTTGTCGCGTCTGTAGGAAGAGAAATTGGATTTTTTTTGTTGTCCAGTTGCTTCGTGTCTCGAGATAGACTTAATACTTTGATGGATTGATTTTGTGTGAGTTAAATACTTTGGTGCTAATTTGAGGGTGAGAGTCGTTTTGGTCATAGTACTAGAGTTATCGGTCAAGGTTATTATGTAATGCCTTTCAAAAAAAATCTTTGGTGCCAAGTTTGTCGCCTTCCAAAAATAAAATAATAAGAAAATTTGGTGCGCTGAGTTATTTGGTAGGAGTATGTCTTTGTGTGTGTAGACATCCTTCACACCTGATATCCGCAACCTTTAGATGATTTTCGCCCTTATGGGATACAAGTGTATTTTTTTTACATTACATGGATGTGCTTTTTCTACGCTGTTTTCAGTTGTATGTGTTTCTGTTCCAGGATTTGTATTGTAAGTTGATTGATTGTCAAATAATGCGAAATGGTCTACTGCCTCTGTTTCTAACATAGGATAAGCTGAATAGGTATACACATATTATCTTCTAACCCACACCCCCTGTGTGAAGTATTGTTTTTCTTTTTTGCAGAAAGGGTCCTTACTTTCCGTTGTACATGTTGCTTCCGGGTCTTAACCCGCCTTTGTTGAAATAAGCCGTGTAAAAACTGAAAGTACTGTAAGAGTGCGTTTAGTTCAGAGAAAAGTCCTTTTGTTTTCCAAATTTAATTTTGTAAAATTTAAGAAAAATAATAAACTTGTTTGAAGTGGTTTTTTTTTTTTAAATTTTTACAAAACACAAAATTTTTGTTTCCTTAATTATGAAAGGATACAAAATATTCACCACCACAACAACAGCAACAACAATACCCAATCCCGTCTGTGCGGGGTATGGGGAAAAAGCCCCTCCAAATCAATAAAACCGAACATACAACTATTTTAACACTTTCTCTAAATTTTCAACTTTTTTATGGAGATAAAAATCCAAATTACTACGAATTTGGAGATGGAAAACTAAGAAATATTTTCTTTAACTAAACGTACCCTAAAAATATGCGCAGATTATACTAAAGATTTTATAATTTATATATAAAGGTTTCTAAAACTTAAAGTGTCACTATACGTTCCCCGGTTTGAATTTGATTGCAGTGTACATCATAACCTATTGACCATATCCATTGACGAAGATTGGATCATGATAGTGCCGGTCGCTTTTGTTTGGAGAGATGATATGCTGAACTGTTGTCAAAGAGAAGAGCTTTCGTTTATTTTAAAATTATGGTCACTGAATGTATGTATTAATAATAAATATGAAAAGGATATGTAGGAACTTGTAATTGCCATGCATATGTAAGATCTGAACTTTAAGTTCCTTGGAAGTCCATTTTATAGATCATAGTGGATAGGTAGGTCAAAAGTTTCAGGTTGCGACCAATAATGCTTAGTAAAACTGAATTCGTGTAATTTCAAGATTGCCTTTTGTAACAGGCCACTAGTTTTTTTGTCCATGGAAATATGAAAAGATCGTAAATTAAGTGCATAATGATGCAGGTCATTGTAGTTGTTCTGTTACCTTATGCTATATCTATTATATCTCATTCTCAAATGAGTTTACTTCCAGTTTTCAAATTTATGTTCTGTTTTTGTAACGTTGATTATCAGGTGTCCTTTAGTCACACAAGTGCTTAGAAAATACTATGTATGCACTATGAGTCTAAGAAAATTCACAGGGGAAAAATGAGAAGGGGATAAAAAAAAATGAAAGAAGATGTTTGGTATTCATTCTTTTCAACGCGTGTGAGCTTTTAAGCTATGTCTGCATTTATAATTATAATGTCTATAATAATTTAAGATTCTTATATTATCTTAAGGATGTTGCTGCTGCTATTAAGCTGTGAGCACAAAAATATCTGTCTATTAAATGAAAAAAATATGATAAAGAATTGCAGATTGTGTCCTACTGAATAGCTATGATTATAAAGACATATGTTTATATTGTTTCACCTTTAGAACCTTAATAAATGAATTACCAATAATTTTTATGATGTATTTGTTCATTTTAAATTTAATCTTTACTTTCAAGATTGTTCGCAATATCATATGCTTATGATATCTTTGACTAAGTTCACAAAACTGCACCTTCTGATAAAAAAAAGATACCTATGGTTTCATTCATGTTTGTTTTCTACTTTAAATCAATGTCTTATTCATATAGAAGACATGCTAGTAGATTAGGATCTCTTTGACCATAAGCTTGTCTCTGAGTCTGACTATTATGAGATAATAAGAAAAATTTAGCTCTTGTATAGTAGTTGATTTATGGTAAGGCTAGGCGGTGAGTGTTATGAGTTGAAACCCTCTCCGCTTGTCTCTCTCAGAGCAGAGACACACAGCTTCTTGCAATCAGGTTCCGTTAAACAGAATTTCTACTCTCTTACTGCAATTTCTACATCTTCATGGGACCTCATGCCTTTATCATCTTGTTAATTATGAGGATCCAAGTATATATTGTTAGAGCTGGAAGGACTGTAGGGAAGTTCAGAAAATCTCAATTGGTGCATTTTATGCCTAGTCACACGATAATCTGTTTTAGTCATTTATGCAAATCTAGTTAGTTGTACTCTTTGGCCAGCAGTGGGATCTTCATCCTATACTATTCTGTAAATCACAAATGGAATTACATCGCAGGCACTTTTGACCTATCAAGACTAATTACAGGAGCTTTTTCGTGTGTACATCTGGAGTTCAAGTTTCCCATCTCTGACATACCGTACTAGGTCTTGTAAGCAATTGATGGTACATGCCGTCTCTAAGTTTTAGGACACTTCTAAACAAGGAAATGACAATATGGGCTACCATCCTAATATATGTTATCAGGCTGAAGTATACAAGGGTTGATGTCATTTTTCTTCACCATATATATGGTAGAGAATCCACCTTGGCATCTAGTATCGAGTGAACGATAATGTGAAATCTGTGGTGTTAACTCGTTGCAGCAGCTGACTTTTTGACTTAAGAAGGCGGTTAAACTTGTACTGTGGTATTTGGACTCTGGAAGGCAATCCAACACTTGTTCCCACAGTTTCCAGGCATTGTACAATGACCCCAGGATGGTGATCTTGGGCTTTCAGTGTGTTGTGTTGGTGAAGTATTCTTTTATCACGAGCTATAACAGAGTCGGAGATCATTTATGTCATCAACATTACAACGGAGAAATATGCGGTACTCGGTTCCTATAAATATTGAATGGAGCAAACAGTTTGATGCTATAGAATAATGTAACTGGCTCAAAGAATATATGGTCCTTGTTATGAAGACTTGTAAAAGGCAACAACCATTGATTGGGCAGGATGTTATTTCTTTTCTGATGATTAGGGAAGGAGGATAATGGATCCTCAGGGTATGGGTAAAATTCATTATTGAGTTGCGGACAAATGATGCAGATCAGCAGGTTCTGGAGGGTATCGTTTGATGACTATTTTCTTGAAGATCACTCATTTCCTCTTTTTGTTGGAGATGCAGCTATTGATAGTAATTCTAAGAAGTGGGGGCTATATCTCAAGTGTGATGTTCTTGTAATTATCGCAGAGCCTTGTAGTACTTTACTTGTTCCTGTTGAGCTTCATATTTTCTGATTTGGTGATATGCTGCTTCTGTTGGGGTGCATTTTCATTAGCGGTTGTAGATCATTTGTTTATGCTTACATTACTAAAAGATGAAATATTATTACCGAATTTGTTGTAGGATATCCAAAGACCAATCACTTCCTGACTATTTAGGGAGGCCGTGTCTATGTTTTTCTGTATCCTTCCAGAATAAGGGTATAGTGGTAATGAGTTCACCCGTTGATCTTGTAAGTATTGGACGCCGGCTATGTAAGTTATGTTTGTTTTAGTGTATGTCTATGGAGCCTTTGATAGTGTTTCCAAATAACTATTAATTTAGGGTCCTTGTATGACTTTACGTGGTAATAGTCCCTTTTATTCAGGATAACCTTTTTCTGCAGTGCAGGATTGAATGATTATATAGGTCGAATATCCAAGGAGAAATATAAGGTGCCTTTTGATTCTATCTTGAGAGGCATAGTACGCCTGGAATAGGTCTTTTGGTATGGATTTGATTTCAATAAGCATCTTTTAGTTTGACTTTCAGTTTTGTTCCCTACTTGGAAATTTCCTAGCTTTAGTTAGTTTGAAACTGGCAGCTTAAAACCGAAGAGGAAATTTCTGTTTGGAACTCACAAGCTGGAATGCTTCTGTGCGATTAGGCACATTATTGGAAGAAACTAATATGATTTTTTCAACTTTTAGTGCCAGGAGAGACGGTTGATCAATGCTAAGGAATCAAGACATCGCCTTTTCGTTATAGACTCCTTATATACATATGTAAAACTGGTAATATTGAAGATGAGTAGCTTTGGTAGTTCTATTGCTGTGACCAAATATGAAATATTTAATTTCCCCAGCCTGTAGTTTAATATAAATTATATAGGGGAACACGTAAAAAGTATTCATGGTTCGATGTATCAGTTACAGGCCAACCTTATCATTGCACGGGCTGTGTAAGTCCTTATGTGTATAGTTTTCCTTACATATTTAAAAAAAAAGTGCTTCTTCTACTCACCCGGGTGATTATCTGGACACACACAAAATATAAAGACGTTCAGTCATTTCCCTTTAGTTTTGAGTCATCCGAAATTAGTGGAGGACTACTCTTTCGATTTCGATATAATATTTATGACTGTTTTTTATTTGGTATCTTTATCTTTATGGAACTTTTTTTTTAAGCATTTACTAGTTGTAAGCTGAGAAGAATAGTGAGTCATTGTGTACGAGTGTAAAAATACTTTTTTGAGGGACTTTTTAGATGCTCTTTCAACAATAGTTTCTAACAATTTAGAACATTTTCTGTGACTTTTTTTCGGGCTGCTTGTAGAAATGCTCTGCTGCATATTTGCTTATTTCTCCATTAAGCATAAATCTAATTCTCTTGTACCTGTGCAGCTGCACACGCTATAAACAGCTTCCTTATTACAATTCGGGTGTGAAACAAGCTTTTTTGTTAAAAAGGATGAGGCATAGACACTTACCTAACTCATATACAAGGTCTGGAATTGACCAGCATGGCAACAACCATTCGCCAACAGAACAATCTTACTTCCCTACTGGTAACTTTTTGATATATATATATATATATATATATATATATATATATATATATATATATATATATATATATATATATATATATATGAATTTAATATTCACATGCTATATGTAATCTTACATGTCATACAAATTATGGACTTGCAGCAGGAAGGGGTGCTGTCCCAGAGAATGGTCCTTTTATTGGTCATCATATGGCAAGAGGGGGAGTGCCTGATGGCAGGGCAAACGAATACCCTTCATCAAATGTTTGCATGGAAATACAGCCTTATGTGCCAGCCCCTCCTGTTGATCCGTACCCACCCTCAACCATCACAGAAAGTAGATCTTTGGTGGCACCAGTGGCTCCTGTTGGGCATATTCATCGTAATAACTATAATGTTTCAAGTATGCATGATGTTGAAGGTGGTTTTTCAAACCACCCATTAGGAAATGGAGGGCTGCTCAAAAGAAAAAGGTCAGATAGCTTCTATAGTGCAGGAAGTTCATCCAGCTCTCAGATGCCGATAGAGAAACCAAACATGGATTGTCAAAGTGGACCTCCGTATAGAGGCAGTCTTACAATTGGTGGTGAAGATTCATCAAGGAATGTGAGACGTAGACACAGACTCGAATTGGAACCTAGAACTCATGTACCTGATCATTCATCTCAGTTTTACCATCCAGCACATTACTCTTCTGCCCCTGTTCAACATGCCAATCTTGATTCTAACGGTGGACAGTGGAATTGTGTTCCTCCTTATGCTGGTTCATCCCACCGAAGGATCTCGCCTTCAGGTGAACCTTGGTATCTTTTGTTAGTACTTTTGTAATGATTAAATATGGTATTAATGAATTTTGCATTTAAAAGCAGATATGAGTGGGGCAAGACATGAGATGAATCACTTCCATATTGGAGGAAGTTCTGGTGATGGTCGCGATTCATTATTCAACAGGCATCATCCTGTTGCTTCCTCACACAGTCATCATGGACCCCATGCTCCATCTATGAGAGAAGAGCATGTCAGCCATTCTCGAAGACCAGAGCCTTCATATGGGAATGGTTCAAGGTACTCCCACTATGCACATGGTGGTTCTTCTTCAACAAATGGGCTGCACGCATCCCCTGATAATTTCTCTTCCAGAAATTCAAGGCATTACTCTCCAGGAGGATGGCGCAGTAGTTACCGAAGTGGAAGGCCGAGGTTAGCTGTTGACAGATTCCAGCCTTTTTATGATCCAACAGAATCTCATGATAGAATGGGACATGAGGTATGTTATCTTATGTTTTTTAGCGTCTTTTTTGTTTTTTAAAAGCTTATTTATATTAGAAATTTCTATTCTCTGATAAACTTTGATCTTGAATTCTATTTTAAATAGACCATCGTGATGGTGGATCGGGCACCCTTCTATGGTAATTCCAGGAACTTCTTGGATCAATATAGAGATTTGAGGCTAGACGTCGACAACATGAGCTACGAGGTATGATAAACATCAACTGTATTGCCCTTTTATTGGTTGCTTTCTTTTCTTCACTATCATATTCCTTTTCTGCTCCTTAAACTAAACGTGCTGTTTGTTTGGCAGGAATTGCTTAATCTTGGGGAAAGGATAGGGAATGTTAGCACAGGCTTGTCCGAGGATAACATGTCCAAGTCTGTAAGGGTAAAAGTTCATTATTCTTCAGATCAAAACCAGGAGGAAGTTTCTTGTCCTATCTGCCTTGTAAGACTTGCACTTTTATCTATTTCCTAAATTACCCTTTCACATTCAAACTATATGTTTACATATCCGTTTTCTTTGGCCGTATTGTTTTGGCTTGTTTGTTCTTTGATAACGAAAACTTGTTTTTCCATCTCGTCAACAGGAAGAGTACCAGAATGGGGACAAGATTGGAGCAATGGAAAAATGTGGACATGATTATCACGAAGATTGCATCAAGAAATGGCTGTTGATGAAGAAACTATGCCCCATTTGCAAAACGGAATGCTCAAATTAAGAGCCAAGCAAAGGGGAGATCCACTTTGCTTCGGAGTACCATTGGCTTGTACATATTCTGTCTGTCATTTCATTTCATTTCAGCTCTTGCTTTCATTGTAATAACGATCATTCTGCTAGTTTTAAGTGTAGTTTAAAACTAGTTGTACAGAATTTTAGGAATCCAATTGTCAGAAATATGATTTGTGTGAAAATGAAAAGTTGGGAAGGGGATTGCTGGTTTATCGAATTACATTACATGTTAGCAAAAACGTATATATTTTTTCGGCCCACGAGCCATTTATCACAAACTAGTCTGCAAAGATTATTAGCAATAGTTACATTGTTAACATTTCCGCCCACGAGCAATTTATCACTAACTAGTCTGCAAAGATTATTAGCAATAGTTACATTGTAACATTTGTGAGAAATGCAGACCTAATATTTCCAAGATATATCGCTTTTACACAAAATTAAATTATTAGTTTTCCAAAATTTCCTTAAATATACATGATCTGTTTATCTTCACTACAAGTCTGCCATAAAACAAATTAGTTGCTAAACTACATCACGTAAAAACATCAGAGATGTTCCTTGCTACATTTCTCGTGCGAGACCTTATCAATAGAAGTTCCATTTTGGTCGAGTCTTGTACATTCGTGATGCACCATAAGGATAATAACTATCTGCCCTCTTTGCGTTTTGAAATGCACAACAGCCAACAAAATAAATACCAATGAGAAGCAAGACCATGATAATGTTGAGAATCGAGAGCTTGTGCCAATCTCGCCGAACATCCTCTAGCACCCCAGCCTTGCACGAGTCGCAGGCGTAGCACAACAAATTGGGGTCGTTGCTCCATTTGTAGCAGTCAGGGTCCTGTGTCATCATCGGCGCTTCATAGTTACACGAAGTTGGTGGTTTGCAGCAACCTGACTGCATAAATTAACCCAAAAAATGATTAATATGAGGATTCAAACTTTATATAAACTTTATTAGAATTATTGTAAATTGTATATAGGTTGTCTCTTTATAACAATGTAACAACACTTTTATACTTTCATACAATTCAAAGGGTGTTTGGGATTGCTTAGTCTTGTTTATGCAAACTGTTTATTTGGTTAGTTGTGAGTGAAATAACTTGTTTCATATGTGGTTGAAACTGATATGTGATCATAAATTTTAAAGGCTGATCGCAGAATTTTGTGTAAAAAAAATCAACATTAACCCAATCCCGTCTTCCACGAGGTATGGAGGAGGTGAGGCTGAAAATAGCCTCACCCCCAGCCTCACCCCTACCTGAAAGTAGAGAGGCCTTCCAGAAGACCTCCGGCCTTTCTGCAGGGAGTGATCAGGATCAAACCCTCAATCTCTGTGTCCAAAAGAGAGGGGTTTTCCAACTGATCCAACCCTGCTTGTTGATGGCAGAATTTGGTATGATGGTTAGTAAATGAAGGTACCTGAATTGGAGACATGTATTGAGTCATATAATCAGCAGGAGTCCACATAACAATCTTACTACAAGTCTTGGACCCCAAAATACAACTCCTAACAGTCATCCAGTAATCAGTTTTCTCAATCCTTTTTCGCAACCAAGGTGAATAGTTTTGCAAGTGGTACTCCCTATAGTTCCTACCGGGAACTTCCACGCCGCCACCTGGACCTATCACCACGAACCCAAAAATCGTCACAGCCAATAAGGCTGTGATCAAGAACAACATGACCACTAAATACAGCCACAACGCCCATACCACGTGAAAACATGCCCCTATAAACCCCGCCAACGATACTATCAAGATGATAAATCCCAAGATCATAAGCGGCTTTTGAAGGAAACTTTCACAAGTAGCATTGCTTTTCGCCAACCATAAACCACCGCCGATAATTGATAAAGAAGCTAGGATTGTCAATAGGTTCAAGAAACCTATCAATGTGTTACTAACCCTTGTCATTTTGCTATCTTGCACAATGTTTTTAATGTTCCTATTATTTCTTTAGCTTTATATGGTCTTATGGTTTTCAAAAGCTATGTGGATTCAAATTTATGTCCATCTGTTCATTGCTTTTTCATGCACTAGTGCATGGGAAACCTTTTAATATACAAAGTAAAGAAAAATGACTAAAATGCACTTCTTAGCCATTAAGTAACTCCAATGGTCCAATTTAAAGTGTGCAAACTGAAAATGACATCTATACCCATAGACTGATGAGTGTGAGAAGTTTCTTGAACTAAAAAAATGTTTTCCTATTAGAGGAACACTTTAAAAATTATGAAATGCACTTTTTATTCAAAAAGAAGGCTTATATATAATATGAACAGTGATATTTCAAACTAGGTAAGATAATTTGTTCTTTGTGTGCAATGCATGCCATCTTCTCTTCTACAACATGCTAATGTATAAGTAACTTGTTTAGCTACTATACATGTTTCATTGTTTTAATCTAGATTCTCTTTTTTTCATATGAATATAAAAGATTACTTGCTTAACAAGGACCTTGAAATGCAGTAACCGAGTAAAAATTTAATAATAGAATCTATGAAAAGAATCAAGTGGGAATATGAGCTTGAAGTCCAAGACCTTAAGTTAAGCAAGGAATAGAGTGAAGGGCAATTTTGTATTTTGAAACAAAAGTAGTATCTTTTGGATAGGGCCCATATTGAATGGGACCCAAGGATATTTCTTTATTATTTATGGGCCAAAGTTTTGCTTTGTAAAAAAAAGAGTTTAAGATCATTATCAACCCATATCTTAAAATATTGTGTGTGACAAAATAATGTTGGCACTTTCTTGGTTTGCTACCTACAAAACCAATACTACCAATGGTTTTCATCTTGTACCCTGCCAAGATAAGATATGAAAGACATAAAAAGACTCCTCCACAAAAGTAACAAGGTACTTATAAAAATGTATTTTTTGTGATCCGTAGATACTTTATGTGTACTTTTTCCCTTCTTATCTTGTGCCCCTAGGGCACAAGATAGAAAAACCCTACTACCAAATAATACAAAAGTTATATTCTAAAATATTCTCTTCCGTCCAACCATTTGATTAAAAACAAATGGGTTCAAATAGAAACATCTTTTTCTACTACTATGGTACTTGATTTTTTGTCAATCAACCAATGGCACCTAATCATTCATTTATATACATTTGAACCTAATATATAATACTCACTAAAAAAGGACAGAAACTTATATCTATGAGCAAAAATAATATCTTTACAAGGATGAAAGTTACATGTTGTTATTGGAAGAATTGCATATATATTTTTTAAAAGCTTAAAATTACGTATATATCTAATTTAAATTTATAAATGCATATATATTTATTTAAAGCTCAAAAATTGCATATATATCTAACTTAAACTACTAATAGCATATATATCTTTTCTAAACTTTTGTAATTGCATATTTATCATTTTTAAAGCTTCATAATTGCATATATATCACTTTTAAACCTTCATATGTCATATATTTCAAAATAATTATATAATATAATTTTAAATTCTAAATTATTATAGTTATAATTTTATATAAGGGTGAGCATAGTGCGGTTTGAGACATTTTTTGTTAAAACCAAACCCTAGACCGGAAACTTTGATATTGCAAACTGTTTGTTGGTTTCGATTCTTTGCGTTTCGGCTTTTGGTTTTTCTCATTTAATCGGTTCGGTTGTGATTTCTTGTTCGGTTTTTCCATTTTTACCTTTAGATTTACCAATAAATAGATTAGTTAGTTATGAACCATCATAAGTGTTGTTCCCTATTCACTATCGTATAAAAACAGTTAAGTACTTAAAACCAGTTAATAGTGAATCAATGACTGAAATGACATAAGTAAAAACACACTGATAAATTTTCAACTTAATATTATTTATTAGAAATCAATCAAAAGAATACATTACCCAAGTACTGGAATGTACTTGGGATTGAATTGACAAAGTGTTGGTAACTCCTCACTAAGCTCAGGCTAAGTCTGAGCACAACTACTATGGAACCACTGAGCTATTTCAGTGACTGAGTTGGTGAGTGAAAGATTGTGTGTGTGTTTTTTACAATTCACAAGCTTAAATCTTTCACTCCATCTCTTATGCTATTTATACAAGTATGAGTTTTAACTCTATCCTAAGTGACAACCGACAGTACAGAAGACAAAACACTGATGTATTTTATCTCTCTTTACAAATATATCCAAGTAGACAAAGCCACTTTCTACTTGTCAGTACCGATGCTGAGCCTTTCAGAGAAAGTTGACTTCTTGAGGATAAGCACTCCGTCTTTATCGCTTCAAGCATAACCGTTTTGTCCCCATCTTCTCGCCTTCGCCTTTAGTCTAGTTTGTCTTCGTTAGCAGTTGGTTTGAGGGATTCTGAGTTATTATCACTCACTGAATCCATCATCTTCTTCTTCTCTTGACTCACCACGTCTTAAGTTTCGGCTCTTACTGAGTTCTTCTCTTACTAAGTATATTGAAGATGGCTCACTGAGAGACTATGCACCGACCGATAGTGTTTAACGACCTGAACACTTAGGGTATTTTCTATTCAAATCCTAGACTTAAGGGTTTGGGTATTTATGAACCCAACAATTTCCCCTATTTGGATATAAAAATAGCCTAAGTGTTTGATCAGTGTAAGTGAGCAATTGGCTTCTTCTTACACTGAATGTACTAATGAACATAATAAGGAACACTGAATATTTTAACAAAACATACATCATTTATTGATCAATTACATACTCCCTCCGTCCCAAAATTATAGTCCCCTTTTAACTTTTTCGGTCTTTCTGTTGCAACTTTGACCTTGAGTATTTTTGTTTGTGTTATATAACATTTGATGAAATATATATGAATCGATTGGGTTTTTAAATGTATTTTCATTGGTATAATTTTTATCAATTATTGTATATAAAAAAAAATATTTACGTTGAACAAAAAGAAAGACCAAAAGTCAAACGACTATAATTTGGACTATAGTAGTTCCTATCACTAGTACAAAAAGATAAATGATAATGATGTCAATCAAGATGGATCCCCAGTGCTCGCTTGACTGACTTTCTTTGTGATGAGTGTTTCTTTGTCAGGGTGCTCTCTTATCTTGGCGTTTAAGTCAACACAGAACCTGACGTTTGCAGGAGTCTGAATTTGAGAGGCCACTAGTATGTAGCTCAGCATTGTAGCCACACCTGCCTGATCAATGTCACTCCACCTTTGGAATGCTGGGTGTTAATACAAATAAGCCGTAAAAACGTTTATTTATATTTTACGATCTTCTAATGTTTTGTCGATAACAAACGTAAAATCATTTTAACGAAACAAATAAAATACATAAATAGTTTGAGTCAATAGTTTCCTAACACACTTACGTATTCACATAAAACACTAAAACAAGTATAAGTGATTTTATGATTTAGATACATATGTACAACAACTAGTGTTTACATATTGGACTAGCATATACTTAAACTAAGTATATACTAAAATGGGTAAAAAAAAGTATATACTAAAATGGGTAAAAACAAGTATATACTAAATGGGTAAAAACTAGCAAATGGTATTGACCTAACACATGGTTTCATATATACCACATAACCAAGTTCATTGTATCCTTGAGATACATTGTATCTAGAAAGAAAACCATGGATCAACCCATAACCCATGACCCATGACCCATAACCAAAAATACCCATGGGCAAGAGGAGGCCCCACGGATCCCTAGATTTGTGCTAGCCGGATCCCTTGTGGGAGGGATCCGCGGGATCCGGGGAACAGTAGAAAATTTCCTCTATAAATAGAGAGTCATTTCTTCCTTTCTACTCACCACTTTACACACATATTTCCCCAAGTATTATACCTCTCTAACCTCATATCCAAGTGATCTATGTAGTTTGTCTTTTGTTTTTGTGTGATTCTCTAGGTTCCTCTTAAAGGCGAGATCACCACTTCTTGAATTCGAGCAAACTCAAGTCCATGAGTTGCCATGCTTCGTCATCATCAAGACAACTAAAATGCTCTTGTTGATAGTTCTTTCTTTCTCCATAGATGTTGGGTTGAAGGCATTAGTGAAGGATGCCGAAAGTGTCAAGACGAAAGCATTAGTGAAAGGTGCTTATCGTCCGTGTAAAAAGCATTAGTGAAGAATGCTAAAGGTGTCAAGACGAAGGCATTAGTGAAGGGTGCCAAGCGTTGTGTCAAAGGCATTAGTGAAGGATGTCTAAGAATCAAATCAAGTGGCTTGGTCGTATAATCGATGAGGTGCATCATTATACATATGAGTATTTGTTTATTTCCAAGGATGGTGATATCCTTGATGGTATTGTAACAAGGAGTGGATCTCCTTGAGATTAGGTGTTGTGTTGTGAAGGGTAGTAGTTCCTCCATAGTAATGGAACTAGTGCTTAGCCTAGTACCTAATAAAGGGTAGGCGACGTTGTGATAGGATTAGTTCTCCTTGGTGTGAAAGAACTCGGTGGTTAGCCTAGCACCGTATAAAGGGTAGGCGACGTTGTGTTAGGTGTGGTTCGCCTTGGTGTGAAAGAACTCGATATTTAGCTTTGTATCAAAAAGGTGGACGTTGTGAAGGCTTCTCTGCCATGGAGTTGGTGTGTGTTTACGAACTCTTGAGTAGTTGACTCGGGGAGTGGAGTAGGGCAAGGAAGGTGTCCTTGGAGCCGAACCACTATAAATACTTGTGTCGTGGTGATGTGCTTCTTACTCTTTATCTTTCATTACACGTTTATATATCTATCTATCAACGTCCAACATAAACAACCAAATAGATTGACATAAGTCGATCTAAATATTTACAAGGAAGTTTTAAATTGGTAAAACTATTCAACCCCCCCTTCTAGTTTTCCACAATTGGCATCAGAGCTTCGTTACCAAGTTTCTTCGAGTATGTTTTACTTTAAAAACTTGATACGATCCGCGTATGTTTGAAAACTACAAAGAAGGATTTTTTTTGTCATATTTTAAAAAATCATTATGATGTTTATTGTTGGACAATGATAGAATGCTCTAACATTTTCCTTGTTAAGCATTTCCCATACTTGGATTTGGAGTCACCAAGAAGATCATGAAGAATCTATCTAAATATTTCTTTTCGCAAAAAGAATGTTTAGTGTTGTCATTCTCACAACATGAATCTGGACATTCCAAGAAAATTACAAAACATTTCATCTAAATACTTCTTTTCTTAAAAAGAATATTTAGCAAAGGTATGATTGTTAATAATTTACTTTTGATTTTATTATTATTAAAATCTTAGTCGCATGATTTATATCTATTAATAATTACTTAAGTGGTTATCCATATTATAGTCATCATCAAGAATGGTATTCTTCCACTAATTTGTATAGACTACACTACCAACTCGTAATAATGATATCTTGGTTATTCGATAGCCTAAATCATTATTCATCACAAAGGGTTTACTGACACTTCATCTATGTCAATAAATATCCATGTGAAACTTCTTATATTATGATAAAATGAGATTTTATTATAATGTTTGAGAAGCTTCCCAAGAATTATGATTAATTCTTAAAAAGGGAACCTCGTCTAATAGGAATAGTATTAAATCTTCAAAACCTCAAACCACAAATTTAGAGCCTTAACATCAAAACACTAGGAATTTTAGAACTCCCAAACCAAAGTTATCAAGGAATCTTTGAGTTGATTTTTGCTGTCATGCCGGATCCCTGCATTTACACTAGCTGGATCCCAAATGAGGGATCCCGGGATCGTGCAACAAGACAGCTTAAATTAAAGAATGATCACTGTGGATGTTCCACAATTATACTTACCTCAAAGACTCACGAACAAGAACTCAGCTATCGTTCAAAGGAGCAATTTGATCACTTCTCTCAAGCTTAACAATCACTTGTGTAAGTATAATCTTCACTACATTGTTAATTTAATTCCTTGATTTTTAGGATTACAATTTTTCATCTTTAAAAGTGGGTTCAAATGAGTTTATCATAATTTGTCACCACATTGTTTTCTAAGATAATCTAAATCAAAGAATTAACATTGTTAATAAATTAACACATTTCTTGAATTCAACAAAGATGCTGAGAGCAAAATTGTGATCAAACCCTCTAGGTTATATTCATATTAACAACACCATTGTGGTTGTATTTTTTAGGAACAATCATGCCAAGCAACAAGCAACAAGATTACCAAGACACCGCTCACTACATACCCATGTACCATAGGAAAGATGAACTAAGTCCGGATGATAGGAAAGCCTTTAAAATGCTTGAAAGAAGACTCTTTCACGAAGGTAGAGTTGTTGAACCTTCATTTCTTGCAAATACCGACATAAGGGAAGTGTTTGGAACTATTGGGTTTGATTGTCTATTGGACATAGACGAACAAATTTGCCCGGTCTTTGTACTTGAGTTCTACAAGACCATGAGAATAGTTAGAAATGAAGATGGGTCCATCTCGATCGCCTTCATCATCAATGAGCAAGAATTTAGTCTTTCACTTGTAGAGTTTGGAAGAATTATAGGGGTTCCATACCAAGGTGTTTGCATGTACACCAATGAATGGTCTTTGGAACAACTACACACAATGGTTGATCATCATGCTAACTACCACTCCTTGATCCCGGAAGCAACCACGGTGAGGGACACCGTGTTCCGACCAAGAGCATCACCATCAAGAGTCACTAGGAAGTTGAAGGTGATCTATAGGGATCCTTTCCAAATGGAGCTTTCGGAAATGTATCCATTGTATAGAAAATGGGAGGATGTAGTGAGGGAGAATGTGGTGTGCCTAGTTGGAAATAAGGATCACCCCAACGCTTGTCTAAGCTTCATGATTTATTTCCTAGTGACCGAGACTCGTTTCAATGTTGCTTACTACATGATCAAAATAATGGAAAGTGTAAGAAGTATGGACAAAATGGTACTCCCATACGTGATGCTTCTAACTCGTCTTGCTAAATTCATCTTTGCATTAGACCTTTCTCCACAAACCTATGATTATAGATTTTGCAACAAAGTTATGATACCATTAACCGAGGGTAGAATAACTAGGTTTATGGTTGAAGGCAAGAGGCCTCACCCACCCACGGATTCCTCGGATGAAAGGGAGAGACAAGGAGGAGGTGAAGGAAGTAGTAGCAACCCACTTGGAAATACCGATCTTGACCCCTTGGACTACATTAACCAATTGCCAATGCATCACCCGAATGGCAACAAACCAAGGGAATTTTCAAGTGCTTCGCCAATTTCTTAAGGAAGAAGAAGTAAAGATGGTATGAGAAAAAGTGAAGGACGGGTGAGGACGTGAGGAGAAGAGAGGTAAGACCCAAATTTGTGATGAACAATTTCAAACAATGGTTTGTAAACACTTTAAACTATGCTCGTAGTATGTAGGTATCGCCATATCTTGGCACTAAACAATTCTAACTTAGGTATTTGAAAAATGAGATTTTACGACCCCTTGAGTGGTCGTCGTCACTCATTCTAGGAATTTTAGCTCTTCCTACTTTGCTATACATTATATTAGTTGTGTTCTTGCATTTAGTCCCCATAGAAACAACTAGGAGAAGCATTTACTAAAAAGTGCAAAGTTGCACATTTGCTGAAAGCCTTCTGATCTGCAGGGCGGATCCAAGATTTGAACTAGCCGGATCCCTCCCAAGGGAACGCGCTGGACCTCTCGAGCAAGCAGATTTGCTTATATCAAAATAGCCTACTATATCACCTCACACTAGTCAAACATAAGATACTAGAGCCAACTAAGTCTTCCTCAATTAGTTGAAAGCCTCACTCTCATCCATGGCTTACCTAGGATATATTTCGAAATGTTTTTGATTTATCAACTTGTAAAAACTCACCATAATTCCGCTCTAACACTCACACATTATCTATCACGTCTGATAACACTTAGTTTGGTCTATCCTTCAATTTTAGCAAATTGATCTTAATCATCTTTGACTCAAAATTAGGCTCAAAAATAGTTTTTCATTTTTTCCTTATTTTTAAAGATGTTAGTAAAATTCTTCTTAGGTCATTATCTGACTTCTAGGACTTGTTACCACCATTTCTCCATTTCAAATTAAATGGTATCCTTGTCTAAATACATAGTTAGACTACCCAAAGTCAATTTTCTTGCTCAAAACCATCATTAAGCACCATCACTCATTATGGTTGAGGATTTGAGATATCCAACAGCTAAAGACTTCAAAATTAAGTCAAAACCTCGAAATCCATTGATAATAAACCTTACAAAAGCATAATCATTTCACCTAAAACCTGCCTGACAGCCGATCCCGGTCTTTAACCAGCGGATCCTCAGAGGGATCCGCGGGATCCGAAGCTGCACAAAGCCTTAATCAGCTTCCATATTCAATTTTAAGTCACCTTTGGTTCTCTAACCACTTTTAGCATTCATTTATTATCCTCCTAGAGTTGATCAAAATCTTAAGAGCATGCTTAATCCTCTAAGTGGCCAAGAATTTAATTTTCTAATTCAAATTATCCTTTATAAATCAAACAACCTTAGTTTAAGGCACCATCCTCACTTGCCTTTCAAAAATCAGCAATTAGAAGCTTACATTAGCATCATCATCACCATGAATAAGGCTCTTAGCAACAACTCCTCAACCATAGGATCATCCAAAAGAAAGGGTCAAATGATCCATGAAATCTCATCCACCGAAACATCCCCCATTAGAGATAATGATACTAGAACCCCATCTCACCAAACTCATCCAACAAAGGCTAAGAGAACCGCAAGGATTAGCATCAAACCTTTCGGACTAGAAAAAGGATCATCTAGTTCAAAACCAAACTTGACTAGTTCTAGCAAGCCTTCAAAACCCTCATTCATTGAGCATGGACTACACTCCTTGAATGAGCCTCTCCCTCACCCAAACATCTACTCATTGGATCATTCACCACCAAGAACCTCCCATTCACCAACCTTTTCATTGAATAGGGAACCACCAACAACACCAACTACCCCATCATGGGAGACAAGGAACAACCTTGATCATATGGAAGAAGTTCCATTACCACCCTCATTTTTATAACCTCATCATACTTCTAAAAATGAAGACCCACAATCATACATAGAGCCTCCTCAAAATATCCATTTCCCTCCGAGTCCAAACCAAGACAATAATTGTCCAAATTGTCTAATCACTCAAGGACTTGTTCAAGAAGCAAGAAATGAGATACATTTCATGTTTAATCATCTTCTTGCAAAGTTGGATCAAATCAACAAGTCCACTCATCCCTAGACTCAAGCACATTGTCGCGTTTTAAGTCTAGTAACTAGTTAGTATTAAGTGGTACTTGTATGTCCTAGTTCATTCTCTTAGTTTTAGAGATTTGTTTGATTATCTCTTGTTTTATTGAATGAATATTTATATGCTATGATTATTTTGTGCGTTGTGCTTGTTATTGTACACATAACTCATCTCTTCATTAGCATTGTTTGACACATCTTCACTGCTGAAGAAACTGTCACCAGATAGCCGGATCCCTCCAAATTACCTAGACGGATCCCTCCATGAAGGGAACCGTGGGATCCGTGATACAGAAGCACAAATTTCTACTAACTTGAGTTTTATTTGCAGGAAATTATGCACTATACTCTTGTTTTCTAACCTTTACTTTGTAGATTTTCAAAATACATATGAAGATTTTTGACACCATAAAGCTAGGGGGAGCTTTGTGTCAAACGATATTGCAAAAAAATTTGCAACTTAATCCGATTTTGGATTATACTTCATGACACCCCATTGTAACTTTGCAATCTTCAAGGGGGAGCACGTTTTTCGTCACTTAGACGAACCATTTGCAAACATATTTGCAAACACATTATTTACTTACATTGACGCCCTCTCAAAGGGATGGACTCGTCAAGGGGGAGTTAAGACGAGTACCATTCCCGTCATTTGCTCTCTTTACATTTTCTTTTACATATTTTTAAAAAAAAATTGTGTTAGCTTCTTTCAAACACTTTTTGTTTCAACAAAAAGGGGGAGAAGAAAGTAAAAACTACTAATTCAAATTTGCTACGAATTTTAGTTTTTCTTAAAATAATTTTATGTTTTGTCATCAACAAAAAGGGGGAGATTGTTAATACAAATAATCCGTAAAAACGTTTATTTATATTTTATGATCTTCTAATGTTTTGTCGATAACAAACGTAAAATCATTTTAACGAAATAAATAAAATACATAAATAGTTTGAGTCAATAGTTTCCTAACACACTTACGTATTCACATAAAACACTAAAACAGTATAAGTGATTTTATGATTTAGATACATATGTACAACAACTAGTGTTTACATATTGGACTAGCACATACTTAAACTAAGTATATACTAAAATGGGTAAAAACAAGTATATACTAAATGGGTAAAAACTAGCAAATGGTATTGACCCATAACCCATGGTTTTATATATACCACTTACCCAAGTTCATTGTATCCTTAAGATACATTGTATCTAGAAAGAAAACCATGGATCACCCATAACCCATGACCCATGACCCATAACCAAAAATACCCATGGGCAAAGAGGAGCGTCCCCCGGATCCCTAGCTTTGTGCTAGCCGGATCCCTTGTGGGAGGGATCCGCGGGATCCGGGGAACAGTAGAAAATTTCCTTTATAAATAGAGATCCATTTCTTCCTTTCTACTCACCACTTTACACACATACTTCCCCAAGTATTATACCTCTCTAACCTCAGATCTAAGTGATCTATGTAGTTTGTCTTTTGTTTTTGTGTGATTCTCTAGGTTCCTCTTAAAGGCGAGATCACCACTTCTTGAAGTCGAGCAAACTCAAGTCCATGAGTTGCCATGCTTAGTCATCATCAAGACAACTAAAATGCTCTTGTTGATAGTTCTTTCTTTCTCCATAGATGTTGGGTTGAAGGCATTAGTGAAGGATGCTGAAAGTGTCAAGACGAAAGCATTAGTGAAAGGTGCTTATCGTCCGTGTAAAAAGCATTAGTGAAGAATGCTAAAGGTGTCAAGACGAAGGCATTAGTGAAGGGTGCCAAGCGTTGTGTCAAAGGCATTAGTGAAGGATGTCTAAGAATCAAATCAAGTGGCATTTGGGAAGAATACCTAGGTCGTATAATCGATGAGGTGCATCAGTATACATATGAGTATTTGTTTATTTCCAAGGATGGTGATATCCTTGATGGTATTGTAACAAGGAGTGGATCTCCTTGAGATTAGGTGTTGTGTTGTGAAGGGTAGTAGTTCCTCCATAGTAATGGAACTAGGTGCTTAGCCTAGTACCTAATAAAGGGTAGGCGACGTTGTGATAGGATTAGTTCTCCTTGGTGTGAAAGAATTCGGTGGTTATCCTAGCACCGTATAAAGGGTAGGCGACGTTGTGTTAGGTGTGGTTCGCCTTGGTGTGAAAGAACTCGGTATTTAGCTTTGTACCGGAAAAAGGTGTAAGCGACGTTGTGAAGGCTTCTCCGCCATAAGGAGTTGGTGTAGTATTTACGAACTCTCAAGTAGGTGACTCGGGGAGTGGAGTAGGGCAAGGAAGGTGTCCTTGTAGCCGAACCACTATAAATACTTGTGTCGTGGTGATGTGCTTCTTACTCTTTATCTTTCATTACACGTTTATATATATATCTATCAACGTCCAACATAAACAACCAAATAGATTGACATAAGTCGATCTAAATATTTAAAAGGAAGTTTTAAATTGGTAAAACTATTCAACCCCCCCTTCTAGTTTTCCACACTGGGTTCCCATAGACATCAATAAATAAAAGTCCTCTTTCAGGCTTTTCTATCACAAGAAAGTTTACAAACTTCACTCCTTCAGGTAGCTCCCTATTGCATTCCAGTCCAGGCACTTTGATCTCAGGCTCGAACCTAACCCTCTTTCGTTTGCCCTGTGATGATTGAGGTTGAGATCCTTGAGGTGCAGTTAAGTCAGGCTGAATCCCCAGTAGTGTTGGTGCTTCCCTCAGTCTTTCATACCTTTTGCTAAGCATTTTCATCAGCTCCTTAACCACAGTATTCTGCTTCTTTTCAATTATTGGACCAAGCTCATCGAGTTCAGTGATCCCAAAGTCAGTGAATTTCAGGGGATCATGAACCTCGAAGTGTCTTTTATCATCCCCCCTGTAGACATTCATTGCCAGTGGTTTGGACTTGGGGATGATTCTGACATCTAGGATTTTCTCAGGCAGCCTTCTACTTGTCATTGACCAGTTGTAGTGGTCAATTCTTTCTTGCCTGATGGCTGCAGCTCTCCTGTTCTTCTCATCCAATTTCTTTTTTCATTTCAGCCATTTTAGCAGCCTGAGCATACTTGAACTTCTATCTAGCATGACCCTTTTGAAGCTTTTTAGGATCTATTCCAATATTCTCAGCTTCCTCAGCAACAACTTGTACCAGTTCTTCCTTGCTCTTTCTTTCTTCTTCAGCTAGTTTCTTTCTCCTTTCTTCCTTTGCAAGATAGGCACTTAGCTGTTGTGGAGTGAGCAGATACTGAGTGTTGCCGATCGTATAGGGAATCTTCTCAGGCTTAGGTGTTTTCGTTATAGCCTTTCCTTTGTCCTGGCCTGAGGAAGATGATGCTACCAATGGTGGTGTTGTTTTCATGATTGTTGTTGTTGGTGGGACAGATGATAAGAGTGTTGCTGAAACTAGTGGGATTGATGATATTGGTGTTGCAGAGACTGGTTGAGCTGGCTCCCCCTCAGTGTGAGAGGGAGTCTCTTCAGTGGTCTTCTCCCCCTCAACTGTTGCTGCAACGTTAGTGAGAACAAGATTTGCCTCGGACACTGGGGGAGTTGGTGTTGCTTGACCTTTGAAGGCTTGGTAGATCTCTGTGACCATAGCCTTAATGTCAGTTGTATCCTTCTAAAGACCAGTGACTTATTCTGCCAGATTAGCTTGAAAGAGTTCCAAAGCAGTCATTCTAGGCCCAAGATTACAAGCCATTGAAGATGATGCCTTAGCCAAAGTAGTCACCAGAGCATCCAAAGAACCCAGTGTAGCCTGAAGAGACTGAACTGAAGACTGAAAACCCTGAACATTGGCAGATTTGAACATGTTGATTAGTTCAGTGAGGTATGAGGAATTTTTCAAGTAAGCCTCAGTAGCCTCCAGCACTTTAGAGTTGAGTGATGGGTCTTCTTTGACAGCATCCCTGATTTTATCTATTGTAACACCACAAGTCTGAAGATGCTTGAGAAATTTAACCATGTTTTCATCCAGTCTATGAAGATGTTGGTACATGAGATCCCTGTGTTCATCAGTGTTTGCATCAAATGCTTATACCTCAGCCTTCAGATCTGCATAGCTGGCAGCAGCTTCAGTGTGTTGATCCCATAAAGTTTCAGTAACCCCAGAGTATAGCTTCCTTGAAGCTTTAGTGATCCACATAACCAGATGCCTCTCTGTCAGTGGAAGAGTATTGTCAAACTTTCTGAATTCTTCAGGACATGAAGATGAAGAAGAGTCAGAGTCATTGTCTTTAGGCTGGAAAGGTGACTCTTTAGGCTCTTGCAGATCAGGATGAGGCTCTTATTCAGTTTGAACATCAGCGTCCACTTCTTCTCCCGCTGATAGTATTTCATCTTCACTGTCAGCTTGTTCTTCATCAGAGAATAAAATTTTGTTAACCTCAGCAACTGTTAGTAAACCAGTGGTGGTGATGGGTTCCATATCAGCGGGTGGTATATTTCCCTATGAGTCTTTGTCCCCCTGTGCTCCTTCAAGCACTGGTGGGTGTTTCCCAGTACCATCCTTAGGAGCAGTAGCAGTGAGATCCCTATCAGCGGGTTGTTCAGTTCCCTCTGAGTCTTTGGGATCATTCAGTTGGCCCTCAGACAAAAGCTGTGATTTGCGAATGTCATCCTTGGGCACTGTGGAAGGCGCTCCCCTACCAGCGGGTTGTATATTTCCCTCTGGATCTTGGGGAGTAGTAGATGAGACCAAGGGCACTGACTGTGATGTATCAGTGTCCTTCGTTGTCACCGAGGTGGATGATGTTTGGTCTCCCTTAGGTGGTAGTTCAGTCTGGGGCTTTCTTTGCCTTTTAGGCTGTGCTCCAGAAGCCCCAGGGCCCTGAGACTTGGGTTTAGTCTTATTCCCAGTCCGAGACTTCCCCTTTCTCTTTTTAGGAGCAGGGTTTGGAGACATTGAGTCCCTTTGGTTGTTTATAGTAACCATATAGGCCGTCAATTCTATTTCAGTGACTTGGGATGGGTCGTTTTGAAAATTAGATTGACTCAGGATACCAGGTAAAGCAGTGTATTTGTATTCCTGAGGGTAATTACAACCCAGTAACACTTGCAAAGCACATGAGACAAACCTAGGATACGAAACGTATTTCGTCCTAGTTTTGCTCAGTAGCTTGGTTACGAGATCACTGTAAATGATCTCCCCAATGTCGACAGTGACCCCATTCATCAAGCAGTATGCCACCATCAACTGAATAGAGTTAACTTGTTCAGTGGATGATTGGTTCCCTCCGAGAACCTGAATCGCAAATGTGAACAGGATCTTCCAAGCCGCAGGAAATCAGTTCTTGGTGACTGGGGTCTTGTCCAAAAACTTTGGATCTAAAACAATTTGTTTTAACCCATCCTTAACTGTGGAGGGTTCAGGATGGGCAACATAGTTCCCAGAATTATAGTCTAACCCTGTTGATGTACAAAAAGTTTTATAGTCCAGGGTGACTGATCTTTCCCCATTAAAAAGACTGAATTTAATGAGATACTCCTTGAGTGGTCGTAGGTCAATCTCATTAGTAGAGGGTGTCGGGTCATAGGCCACTGCTGTAGCCCAAAACTCCCTGAGGAGGTTTTGGTACAGAATTGAGGGGGACTGAGTAAAGGCCGTTTTCAGTGGGCAGTTTAATAAAAACTTCATGATGCCCTTATAGGTTGGGACATCAGGGGGTATTCAAAATTTCCTATAACATTGTTAGTTTTAAATTCAACATTACTGATATCCCCTACCCACTGTGGTGCAAACTGAAGAGATTGAGTTCTTGCCATTTCCATTAAAAGGTTTTAGGGTTTTGAAAAAGATATCTTGACAAGAATAATCAAAGAGTTTTGAATCTCTTGAGTTTTGTAATGAAAAATCTTTTGTAAATATTTACAGAGAAGATTTTACTGAAAAACTTGTTTTTGAGGATTAAAGAACACAAAGATTTCTTGTTTTGAGAAGAGATTTTGACAGAGTTTGGTTGCAGTAAATCTTTGTGTGTGTTTTTAATGTTCTGAGAGGGGTATTTATAGAGTGATGAGAGGGGTAAAATATGCATAAATGGGGATTTGTTAAGTCAGTTTTTGAAAACGTTTTGAATTTCCACATTTAATGCCACCACTCCACTACCCGCAGTAAAATCCCGGTTTTCAAGGAACAGTTGCAGTGCACAGTAAAAGTGCATTTTGCAGTAATAAAATATCCACAAGATATTTCATGTGAGAGGAGGCATTTAATGCCAAGTAGGATGAGGTAAGTTTAGAGGGACCCTTGACTCGGATGACAGTAAGATAAAGAGACATATATTCCTATATTAAATTGGTATTGTTACCAACCTAGGACATTTAAGTAACTGATACTTGGTGCATTTAGTTACTCATTCAATGCTCAATGTCTAAAGTCAGGGTCCCTGAATGAGTCTTACTCATTCAGTGAGAGGGTTGCTTTGGGGTTTTGTTCAGGGAGGATGAACCATTTCAGAGAACTTACTGAGATTGGGATTGGTTTTCAGTTTGCTGACTTTCAATGTCTAGCATTCCCAATTCAGCTTTCAGTATCCTAAAGGTAGGTTCATCTAAAGGTTTGGTGAAGATATCAGCAAGTTGATATTCAGTAGGGATGAAATGAAGTTCTATGTCTCCTTTCATTATGTGGTCCCTGATGAAATGATATCTGATATCAATGTGTTTGGTTCTTTGGTGGAGGACAGGATTGTTGGAGATTGCAATAGTACTGGTGTTATCACAGAAGATGGGTACCATTTTGTAATGGATGTCATAGTCACTGAGTTGAATTTTCATCCATAATACATTGGCACAACATCCTGCGCAGCCACATACTCACTTCACTGAAGACATAGCCCTGATTGTTGCTTTTTAGCACTCCAACAAACCAGCTTTCCTCCAAGAAATTGACAGGACCCTGAAGTACTTTTTCTTTCCATGTTGCAGCCTGCATAATCAGAGTTAGAATATCCTTTGAGATCAAACCCTAAGCACTTTGGATAGTAAATTCCAAGGCTTGGAGTTCCCTTCAGATATCTGAGTATTCTTTTGGCTGCAGTGAGATGGGATTCTTTGGGATTGGACTGATATCTTGCTATTAGACAGACTGAGAATTGTATGTCTGGTCTAGAAGCAGTTAGATACATCAGTGAGCCAACAATCCCCCTGAAATGAGTTTGATTGACTAATTTTCCAGTGAGATCAGGTCCAAGGTTGTTAGGAGGGACCATTGGTGTCTTCACTGAGGCACAGTCAGATATCTCATATTTCTTCAAGAGATTTCTGGTGTATTTCTCTTGACTGATGGAGATTCCTTTATCCGTTTGTCTGATTTGCAGTCCAAGAAAATAAGTGAGTTCACCCATCATGCTCATTTCAAATTTCTTTGTCATCAGTTTTTCAAACTGTTTGCAAAGAGTGTAATTTGTTGAGCCAAAGATGATGTCATCAACATACACTTGGACTAGGATCATATCTTATTTTGTCTGTAGATAAACAAGGTGTTGTCTATCTTTCCTCTGACAAACTTGTTTTAAATCAGGAAGGCTGAGAGAGTTTCATACCATGCCCTGGGAGCTTGTTTAAGTCCATAAAGAGCTTTATCAAGCTTGCAGACATAGTCAGGGAATTCACTACTCTCAAAGCCAGGAGGTTGCTGAAGATACATATCTTCCTTGAGTTCACCATTTAGGAATGCACTTTTCACATCCATTTGATAAACTTTGAAGTTCATGTAAGTGGCAAATGCAAGGAAGATTCTGATGGCTTCCATCCTTGCAACAGGAGCAAATGTCTCATCATAGTCAATGCCTTCTTGTTGACTGTAACCTTTGGTTACAAGTCTGGCTTTGTTCTTAATGACAGTGCCGTTTTCATCAGTTTTGTTTCTGAAAACCCACTTCATTCCTATGATAATGACATCCTGAGGACATTTGATCAAGGTCATGACCTTGTTTTTATCAAACTGTTGAAGTTCTTCTTGCATAGCCTGAACCCAGCTTGGATGTTTTAGAGCCTCAGTGACACTTTTGGGTTCTATTTCTGATAGAAAATCAGCATATAGACATTCATTGGCTGAAGCTGCAGTTAATTTGGCAGCCATGCTTCTGGTGAGCATGCCCTCAGTGGGTTCACCAATGATGTTTACAAGCTCAATGTCCTGAGATTTTGTCCACTTACTTTGTGGTCTAGGATCTGAGCTTGTAGAGGTCACTGGAAACTCAGGAGTGAGTTCGGGTGGAGGAGCCATAGAATCATTTAGATCATCTGTTGAGATGTCTTGTTCAGGTTGAGGTTCTTGAATCATATGTTCCTGAACATTTGGTTCAGTATTACCTATCCCAGCAGGGACTGATTGATTATCAATAAATTTAATGATAGTTGGTTGGGGAAGGTTGTGAGGTAAGACATAGTATGAGATGTCAGCATCTATTTGGTACGAGGAATTGATTTCAGTGTTGTACTCATCAAGAGGATATCCTGATGAGTTATCAATTCCTATTTCCTCCACTGAGGTATTTGTGAACCTGATGCTTTCTGAACTTTCATCAAAGGTGACATGAAAGGTTTCCTCAACTTGTTGTCTCCTTGTGTTAAATACCCTGAAGGCTTTGGAGATCAGTGAGTAACCTAGAAAGTACCCATCATCAGCTTTTGCATAAAACTTGCCTAGATGATCCTTGGTGGTTGAATGAACACAGGACATCCAAACACATGAAAGTAGCTGATATCGAGAAGTCTACCTTTGAATATCTCATATGGGGTTTTGTTATGTCTTTTGACAATGATTAACATGTTTTGTGTATAACAGGCTGTTTTGACTGCTTCAGTCCAGAAATGTTTTGAGAGAGCTGAGCCATTTAACATAGTTCTAGCAGCCTCAATGAGAGTTCTGTTTTTCCTTTCAGCTACCCCATTTTGTTCAGGGGTGTAAGGAGATGAAAAGTTTTGGGAGATTCCCTTTTCATCACAGAAATTCTTAAGCTCTTCATTTCTGAACTCAGTGCCATTGTCAGTTCTGATTTGTTTAACAGTAATGTCATTCTTGTTTTCAATTTTTCTGATGAATGACATTATTGTATCAGTTGCCTGCCTCTTTTTGGAAAGAAAGTATACCCAAGTGTATCTTGAGAACTCATCAACTATGACAAGTGTATACTTCTGATGCTGGATTGATCTAGGACTGACTGGTCCAAAGAGATCCATGTGCAGGAGGTGAAGGCAGCTTTTGATGGAGAAATTTTGTTTGGTTTTAAAGGATGCTCTATGGTGTTTGCCTTTTTCATAGGCAGGGCATGGTTTATCTTTTGCAAAAACTAGTGATGGTAAGTCAAGGACCTTGTTTTGTTTTGCCAAGTTGTTGATGTTTTTGAAGTTCAAGTGAGAGAGTCTCTTGTGCCACAGCCAGTTGACAGTTTCAGTGGCTTTGGCAAAGAGACAAGTTCCATCTTGAGAGAGTGTTGACATGTCTAAGACATAAACATCATCTCTTCTAGGAGCTATCAAAACAACTTCTTTGTTGGCATTGAAAATGGTGCCTTGTTTGTCATTGAATTGCACAATGTACTTAGCATCACAGAGTTGACTGACACTGATGAGATTGTATTTGAGACCATTGACATAAGCTATTCTAGAGAAAACTATTCCATTGCAGTATACTGAACCATAACCTTTAGTGGGACATGATGAGTTATCACCAAATACTACCTTGGGTCATGGTTCCTTTACATACTTGTGCAGATACTCCTTAACACCAGTCATGCTTCTTGAGCATCCAATATCTAGATGCCAAATAGGCTCCCTGGCGTGTCTATACATAAATAGTAAATTGGATTAGTTTCTCTTGCTGACCAACATACTAGTGGGCTTGGGTCTAAAGGTCTGCTTGAATTTGGAAATTTACTCATGGTCAATGGTTGAGTGCATTGTGCTACCACAAGTTTTGCATTTGGAGACTGTGGATAACTCAGTGACTCGGGGTTGCTTAGAACTTCTCCTTGCTTGAATGACACTGTCATGCTGGGATGTCTCATGAGCTGGATTTCCGCAAATATCACAGCATGTGTTCATGAGACAATCATCAGGGTGATGATCATTGAAGCCACAGTGTGGGCAAGGAGGAAAAGGTTTTGCTCTATTCTTGTCAGCAGATTTGGAGGTTGAAGCATACTGATGACCAACAATGGTATAGTTTGCTTTACTGAGTGAACTTACATATTGTAAGTGATCAGAATTTCTGTGATCATTCTTTTTGCAGATCATACAAAAAAGGATTCTATAGCAGTTGTCAGTGGTATGACTGGTATAGTGGCATAGATCACACTTCTGTTTGGGCTTGTTGGTGGATTTTGACTTTGATGAACTAGAGGAGGCTGACTTAGTTTCCTTGATTGAATCAGGAGCTTTTTTGATGGATTCCATCTTATTAGTCAGCTTCCTCACAAGTTCAGTCAGTTGCTGAATTTGGTCAGATTCAGTGGGGACTGAAGATGTGGAAGTCTCAGTGGGAGTAGATTCTTGTTGGATTGGTTTTGTTGGTCTTTTCAGGATTGTTCTACCAAGTCCAGACCTTTCCTTTGGTGAATGAGGATTGAATTGCATTGGAGTAAGCTCAGAGCTCGGTGCAGCACCCTGAAGAGGTTTCAGGGGTGGAAGCGGTGCATTAGATTCTGCTTCAGACTCAGAGATGTGTTCAGTACTACTGGGCACATCAGGGAGTCCAAGCATGCTCTTAAGAGCTTGACTCTCAGGCTCTAGTATTCTTCCAGAATCGAAATTTGGAAGCTTACTCTCAGGGTTAACCCGTTCAATCCAATCACTGGGCTTGGGAGTTGTCAACATATTGGTAATCATGCCACCAGACACAAATTGCTTCGGACTCAGGTCTTTGTTGTGAGAGTCAGGGAGATGGTCTTCACCTATGACTCTCTTTTTGCTACTGGGGGCACCCACATCATCAAAGACCCTTGGATTCTTAGCAGTCCAACTTTCAATGATATCTTTTTCTTTCTTAAGTTCATCTTGAAGAGCCTGATTTTTTTTAACTAGTTCAGTGTTTTAAATTTGCAAAGTGATAGCCTCAAGCTTAGTTTGTTTTAAAAGAAGCAGTTCATCCCTACACTTGTTCAGTTCAAAACTTAGCTTGTTATATTTTGAAAAAAGATTTAATCGTTGCTCTTCTACAAACTTAAGGTCAACATTGATATAGTTCATATAAGACTGCCAATCAGAATCATCATCCATAAAGAGCAAAATATTTACCTTCTTCATTGTGATGTTGACCCATTCTCCATTCCTGGCATGATTTTTCCCAACAGCTAGCTTGCCCTCTTCTGAGAGAGCCATCAGTGCACTGACTTGCACCATTTCATCGTCTGAGGAGACTGGCTCTTCATCCCAGTCGAAGACTTCAGCAACGAGGCCCTTGTTTTTACCCTGCACAGATTTAACAGTGTTTGTTGTTTATGAGGGAGTGGCCTCAAGCAGTGCTAGCTTGGCTTTGACTTTCCTATACTTAGCTTCAAATCACAGTTTTACTTTGGTCTGACTTGTTTTGAAAATTTTGATGAGACTGATAGATTTTTGGTTGAAATTTGCTAAAGCCTGAGGACTGATTTGACCCTGATGGTTTATAAGAGGGTTCAGAAATTGTTTTTGAAAAAGTCTTTGGCAAAATGACCTCTTTTATGACACTTAAAGCATTCAGTGTCCTCATTTGCTTTAGCATCTGAAAAACCTTTGTTTCTTTTTATAAACCTCCGAGAGTTAGCAAGGAGTGCCCTTTCCTGAAATTCAATGTTCAGGTCATTAAGGTACTCCTCACTTGATCTCTCATCAGGCTTATCATCTGAATTCTCCTGAAAATCTTGAACCACACTGTTAGAATAAAAAGCAGTAGATATTGGTGTTGAAGTGGTGGTCAGGGGCTTCTTGACTTCCTGAGACTTCTTTAAGTCAGGGTATCTTCTGTTGATGAGGTTTTCCTCATAGACAAATTTCCCATAAATTTCAAGAAGTTCAAGATTCTGGATATGATTAGCATTCCTAAGACCCTGAGAGAAATTCAACCACTTCTCAGGGAGACTATTGACAAAACCAACATTGATTTCATGTTTGGACAACTTAACACCATCATTTGACAGTTCATTTAGCAAAGTTTTGTACCGGGTGTAAGTTTGAGACAAAGTTTTTGAGTCCTTGGCCTTGAAGGTGTTATACTCAAGTTTCAGGTCCATTATCCTGTTTTCCTTGGTATCAGAAGGACCTTCATGACTGTGGACCAGGTCATCCCAGGTTTGTTTAGCTGTACTACAGCTTATAACTGACTCTATAATATCATCAGGAAGACAAGATATGATGATACTTTTGAGTCTTTGGTCCTGGTTGACCACTCTTCTCTCATCCTGAGTCCACTGAGCTTCAGGTTTAGGTAAACCTTCAGCAGTCTTTGGGATAAATGGACCTTCATTAATACACTTAATGTAGTAAGGTTCCATCCCAGTCAAATAGCAAAGAATACGCTTTTTCCATTTGTTAAATTTACCAACTTCGAGTCGAGGGGCAATAGCAGAATAAGCTCCACCCTTTTTGTCGACAAGTTGGGGCACATCAATTTCAGCCATTAGGATCCTGATTTAAAAACGTTTTGAGCGGCTAATAAAAAGGTTTTATAATCAACCTTTCTCTAATACCATTTGTTGTTCCTTATTCACTATCGTATAAAAACAGTTAAGTACTTAAAACCAGTTAATAGTGAATCAATGACTGAAATGACATAAGTAAAACACACTGATAAATTTTCAACTTAATATTCTTTATTAGAAATCAATCAAAAGAATACATTACCCAAGTACTTGCGGAACAGTACTTGGGATTGAAATGACAAAGTGTTGGTAACTCCTCACTAAGCTCAGGCTAAGTCTGAGCACAACTACTATGGAACCACTGAGCTATCTCAGGGACTGAGTTGTATTTGGAGGAGTGAAAGATGGCTTGTGTGTGTGTGTTTTTTACAATTCACAAGCTTAAATCTTTCACTCCATCTCTTATGCTATTTATACAAGTATGAGTTTTAACTCTATCCTAAGTGACAAACTGACATGTTACAGAAGACAAAATACTGATGTATTTTGTCTCTGTTTACAATGGCTATATCTGGTAAGGGACAAAGCCACTTTCTACTTGTCAGTACTGATGCTGAGCCTTTCAAAGAAAGTTGACTTCTTGAGGATAAGCACTCCGTCTTTATCGCTTCAAGCATAACCGTTTTGTCCCGCCCATTCTTCAGTCTTCTCCGCCTTCAGTATTTAGTCTAGTTTGTCTTCAGTGTTAGCAGTTGGTGAGGAGTTGAGGGATTCAGTGAGTTATTGTCATCACTCACTGAATCCACCATCTTCTTCTTGACTCAGTCTTCACCCCTTAAGTTCCGCCTTACTGAGTGGAGAGACTTCTTCTTCGCCTCTTACTGAGTATCCTAAAGATGGCTCACTGAGAGACTATGCACTCAGCAACCTGATAGTGTTTAACGACCTGAACACTTAGGGTATTTTCTATTCAAATCCTAGACTTAAGGGGTTTGGGTCTTTACTGAACCCAACAATAAGTCCTAACCTATTTTTATTATTCCGTTCTAATTTCCAAGGTTGTCAAAATCGCGATCCTACTCGTAGGATCGTACGATCCTACGATCCTACACACAAAAAACGATCAGGATCTTAACAATATCGTAATCCAGGTAGGATCGCAGTAGGATTGTAGGATCGCGCATAGGATCGTAGGATCGGATCGTATAGGATCGCCTATTAGTAGTTTTTTTTTGTTTTTTTTCCTTTTGCTTTTGGTATATTAACTTATTAAGTATAAGCTTATGTCTTAAAGCCCAATGACTAAGAATTTTTCAAAAAAAATTATTATTTTGGTGCTGTTAATTAATTGTCTCTTGCAAGATTAATGAGTGTAAAATCATTATGTTTTTATAGACTATTTAAAAATAGTTTAAATGTGTCTTTTTGGGTTTATTATGAAAAACGATTTTGTGCTTTGTAAAATGTCATAAGCTTGTTTTTGAAGTAAACTATCTACATACTTGACCCAATTTTGTTCATATTTTATTTTATGTTACATATATAAGCATGAATATTCTAATTTAATTTATTTAGTCATCAAGAAAAAAAATTCAGTAATATTATCAGAATATTCTAATTTAATTTATTTGGTCATCAAAAAAAAAATTATGTTGCCCTCTATTATAAATTATATCGTTTTATTTTCAGATACAATCCTTTTATCTTTTTGCATTAATCCATATATTGTAACAAAAAAGTTACAGAATCGTGTGCTAATAAATTAACATTTTCTTTTTGCATAAATGTTATAACGAAAAACCTATAATAAAAAACATTAAAACAAGAAGTATGTGCACCGTGCACGTATGTAGTAACTTTGTGCAGTATGAATTGCAATATATCTAATATTCTACTACTACGGTACTTGAACATATAACTTTTCTTTTATCATCCATTTAGATTGGAACGTCATGTGAAATATTATATAGAACCATAAAACTACCAAACCCTATACAAAAAGTATATACAATTTCATTAAGATCTTACGATCGATCGTCCCACTACGATTACGATCTTGCAAAGCCGAAAACGATCCTAGGTAGGATCCCCGATCCTGACAACCTTGCTAATTTCAATCAATAAAAAAATACTCCAGCTAGCAAGTTTCCATCAAACATAGAAATTATGTTGCCATACAACATTATTCAAATGATATTAATAACAACATAATCTAACAATCTAAACTATCAAATAAAGTACAAAACAACAATATAAAATACATAGAAATATGAAATGCAAGTCTTAGCGTTTTAAACAAGTTTTGCAAAAGTCCAAGAGATATACTGAATCTTTCATTAAAGTAATTAAGTAGATAAGTTTATTGTGAACCTTTTAAAAATAGATAAAGGTGGGGCGAGACGGTTTTTAGGTTCGGTTTTCCATAAGCAACCAAAAACCGCCCCAAACATTCGGTTTTTCTAAAAATCAAAACTGCCCCCATCGATTTATCATTTGGTTGTTTTTTTCAATGCGGTTTTTCCGATGTTTTCTGTTTTTTCGGTTTTTGGATTTTTGTGCTCACCCCTAATTTTATAAATAGCAAAAACGACATTTGTTTCAAAGGTACTATGTCCCGAGGTTCAAAATGAAATAATGAACTATTTGAATATATGACATATTTAAGGTTTAAGAATAATATATGCAATTATAAATTTAAATTTGATATATATGTAATTTTTGAGCCTTTAAAAAGATATACATACTATTATAAGTTTAAATTAAATGTATACGTAACTTTTAGCTTTTGAATTGAAGAGATATATATGTAATTTTCTTTTTATTATACAAATTTGAAGATAAGTTAACTTTAAGTGTAGAATAGTATTATTTGCATTTATGGCGTAATTGCATGAATTCATTTATAAGTAACACACCTTCTAACCATGTGATCTCGATTCACCAAATATTAAAAAATGGTTATTGGTTTTGAACATAATTTGCTTCATCAATAAATATTTCATATCCAAAGCAAAGTCCTTAAAAAATCTCTGTGGATCAAGTTATCAATGTCGACCATGGGCCATGAGCAAATTAAGCCCAATTTACAAACAGATCTAGGCCCATATAACTACAAGATTTTGCTAAAACATGTTTTCAGTAAGAAATCATGATACTTCATTCAAAAAAAAAAAAAAAAAAAAATCATGATACTAGGAAAAGGGAATTAATTTGCACACTTATATTTTTGATTAGGACACTCTACTATATGCATTACATACTTATAAAGTGTTTACAAATGTGTTTACAGTTGAGTGTCGCGATTAAAAATATGAGTGACCCAATCACCTCCTTTAGGAAAAAGGTAAGAAAACATGAAAACTAAAACCTGACATCTTTAATGGTGCATTAGGCCAATGCTAATGGTAAGGTTGTCTCCCAACCAACCGAGTACATGACCGCATTATTCTCATTAGCTCAACCGGACAATGACCGGTCACCTCTCAACCTTTTCAAAGTTATGGTTGGCTTGCCAACCGCAAGTTTCAATTGGTTTGTGTGTGTGGTTTTCTTTTTATTTGTTTTTTTTAGGTAAGTTTTTGGTTGTGGTTGCGGTCGCTTTATTAGCAAATTGTGGTTGGATGTAGTTTTGGGGAGAGAAAACTGATGTGGCGCTGATGTGGCGGGGAGTAACCACAATAGTTATGGTTACTATTTACATTGGCCAAAAGAACAAACATTATACTTATCCTTGTACTAACATGCGTTAATTCTCAAACAGTGAGTGAAAAAGTACGAGGAGAACGAGCCGGAGAATATAGCATTTCTCCTTGACATCTTTGATGGTGCATCAAGAAGCAACATTATAACCATATGATACCAATAAATCATATGCAACATTTGTGTGTAGCCTAAAACACATCCTAAGAACACATAACCATATGTAAAATCTGTATATATATTTCTATAAAATTACATTTAGATAGTTTAGAATTACTGTATAAGGAACCATCACTAAACCAATGTTTTCTTTTGTTCCCCACATTTACACCGCGTGGCGAGAACCTAAAATGATAGGGAACTCAAAAGAAACGATAATCCCGTTGAAGCAAGAATGAAGGGGTGTTTCCTTATTGCTTTCTTTCTCGCTAACCCCATGAAAAATAATGATTTTTCTACATAGATTTTTGCTATCATGCAAAAAAGTGAATTGAACATAGATTGAGTATTAGTTTCTTTGCATCGCTTTGTTCTCCAAAAATGACCTGAAAAGCATAAAAGCTTGTCGAGGGCGAAACAATGGCACCTCATGTCCTGCACCCGTTACTGTCACAAATGTGAGACCTTCGTATATTTGGCTCCAACCCGCAACCTAAATAAAAAATAACATAAATAATATTTAGAGGCTTGCTGAAATACATACATAATGTACATATTTGAGACGAAAGATGCAACTAAAACTGACAAATCATTACCTTGCTATTATCGTACCACGCATACCAATTGGCAATTGTTGTAAGATTTAATGCATCGATTGAGTATCTTGTTGCGGTGAGAGGGACAACTGAATCTGTATCACCACTGCAAGAGAAAAAAGAATATATTTTTAACCGGGTTGATATCAAATTATCATTATTATACTCATATCACAGTTGAATGTCAATCACAATATACAAGAACAAGCTTCTAAAAACGCCATGCATAAAAATGTTAATCATTCTTGAAACACATCAAAATTGTAGTACCTGAAAACCCATACTCGTAAACCAGCAGCTATAAGTTCTTTGTAAATGGGAAGCATTGATAGAGGAGAGTCTGTCCAATACGCACCGACAATATCACTGCAATAAAAAAAATCAGCATAATAAAATCTTGTAGATTGCGTAGACGCTGAACTCTTTTTACAGCTAAACTACCTGCACGTTTTCCATGGATATGAAAGCTTAGTTATGTTGGCATGAAATGCCTTCTGAACTTCGGGTAGATTGAAGTACTTAATTGCATATTGCTCAGTGCATGGATCATAAGCTCCACGCATCCATGGCTGTTCATGTAGTTATTACTAGTAAATTTCAAATTTTTATTCAATACGTATAAGGAAATTTTAATAGTAGTCAACTTACATAACGTCCTCTACGCTTTTGTGATGAACTAACAGCACTGTAATTGCAAGTCTTTGTATAAATGCTATACGGGTCAATATTGCCTTGTTCCATTGCGGAAGTATTTAGGGCTCTAATGCACTCAATTGGCGGATGCTCAGAAGAACTTCCCTCACATGTTGCTTGAAGAGTTTTATAAGTAGAATCTGAAATTAAACCGTGGGTCCACCAATACTCGAATGTGCCAACATAATCATTGTAATCATCAGTAACAGCATTTCCCACCTATGGAAAGAAAATAGTAAAAGCCGTTAATCATGGAAATGATGTTAATGATTGTAATGCAGCTAATATTTTCATACCATGAAACCCTTGAAGTTAATTATAGGATTCTTCACTCCTTTGTTTCTTTCGTAAATGAGTTGAGACAGTTGAGGTACATAATGGCCTGAAATAGATGAATTAGTATGCGTTAGAACATTTGTAAAAAGATGATAATTTTAAAGGTGGAAACCAATCGAGTAACGAGGTTAATTGGTGTATTTGAACCTGCATAACTTTCACCAGCAATGTAAAAATCTCTATGTTTGTATTGAGGGAATCTTTCAAACCAATTGACAAGGAAAGTGTATGAATCTTCAGCTGCAAAATTCATAATACAAAGGTCCGAAAACATACAAAGTCAAAATCAACGAAATATAAGCTAAAGGATCACAAATTGACGCAGTCTGCTAATGTAATTTTAGCTATCGACGTTGACGAAACTTAAGCTAAAAGATCATAACTGTATGCAGCCTAATCATGTATCTAAGCTTAATACATCGAAAGAGGTCAAAGTTAACAAAGTTAATGTTAAAAGATCTCGACTTTATGCAGTCCACACATGTAATTTTAACTGAAAACTTCCAAATCAAATTTAACACAGTTTAAGCTAAAAGATCTCGACTTTATGCAGCCCAATCATGTAAAGCATCGAAAATGGTGAAATTTACGAAGCACTACGTATAAGCTTAAAAATCACAACTTTATTGCCCCTTATCATATTCACAACCAATGGATACTTTGAAAAGTGTCAATAATCAATACAAAACAAAAATTACAGATGACTCGAAAAAGGGGGAAATTAACTTTTTGCAAAGATCATAAAGCTCTTACCTGTTTTTGCATCACCAAAATTATAATAATCTGATGGAGTATCAGAATATGAGAATCCAACTCCTGCTGGTGATTCAAGAAATAACAAATTTGCCACTACAAAGTCAAACATCAAATCAAGATCAATCACACATTCAGCAACAATAATTTACACCAATTGCTAAAAATAACATAATTGCATGTTTAGATCCCATACATTTGTTCCAAGAATAAGGATTTGCATAAAGACTCTTGCCATCAGAGTTTATATGCAGAGGACCAATCTCTTCAGCTGCACCAAAAGCTACTGAAGAACAACCAGGACCACCATTGAGCCACAACAATAATGGTCTAGTTTTCGGGTTTCGGTTAGCTGGTGACTCAGTCAACCAATAAAACAATGACCTCCCAGATTCTTTATTCACATTAACATAACCTGAATACTGATCAAAATCTACATTTGCTGGCTGCCCAGGTAACTTATCAATCTTATCCAACAAATAAGTACTACTTCCAAGAACAACAAATGACAAACATAACACAAACACAAACAATGAACTAGTACCCATGAATCTTAATGAGATCTTGCAACCAACACTGATCCCAAAAAGTACTTATGGGTTGTTATCTAACCAATAAACTCATTAACTATATAAAAAAATGGGAATGATGAAATCAAGAACAAAAGGACATAGGAGTGCTAAATGAGAGGTACAGGACTGGTATACTTTTGTGATATGTTTATCTAGACTTTGCTAAACAACTGAGAACAAGCACATGCTGAGTGAAGATAACAAAGTGAATTGAAAATGACCCACATTAGAATTATGGTAAACCAAGACCACTTGTGTTTTTTTAGGTGAATCCAATAAATGGTTGTAATATATAGTAGATACTAACATAAACATAAACACAAAGTTTCTTGCAAGTGACAACCTGGGATGATTATTATCTTGTTTTTTGTTGGACTAAGATTAAAAAAGTATATATGTGATGAGAAACATACAGAGTGGTAATAGTATAGTATAGTGTAAAGTTTTATAAAGTCATTTGACTAAACAGTTAATAAGTGCACATGGTTGAAGAAGCTGACAATGTTGAAAGAGCATAAAGAAAAAGATATAAAATGCAGAAAAAGGTTGGCAACTTTATTATGGATCTGATTTGCAGGAAGAAAAAGATATACTTAATAAACTACTTATTTCTTGCTAAAATTGTAATCAAAGGAAGGAGAATGATGACATATGCCATGATCATATTTACTTCTATAACTATGAATATAATGTAATCATATTGTATTACATGGGTTCTCATTAATCAAAAGATGGTGAAAGAAAAGTACCCTTTTGACTCTAGCTAATGTCACATTTTCTTGATTGTGTTAGTTGTTTCATTTTAGACCATATGAAAAGAAAGTCCGATACCATGACCATTAGAATTAGTTGTCGAGTTTCTAAATGAAAAGTTAATAACACGATATCACCCAAAAGTAAAATTGATATGACCGTGTTCGTTTTCAACAACCCACTAGCGATTATTATACGTTAAGAACATCAGGTGTGGTGCATTCATGTTTACCCACGCCCTTGTCATCCTTTCTACGTTACCTCACTTTTCATCCACCAGCTCCATGCCTCCATCCATGCCGATGCCACAAGCATAACACACGACATGCTTTCAGTATATCAACCATGGCTAAAGTTTATCCTTAGCAAAATCTATAATAAAAATATAAACTTATAGTATAGATTCTTTTGCATGTTAATGTCTTGAAGTCTGCCCTTAATAGTAAGTGGTGAGCTTAATTGAATGCATTGCTAAGTTAGTCAACCAACTTGGTTGTCACTTTTAATGGTCCTTGTATAAGAAAAACATCCAAGAAATGATTAGGATGCCTAAAAATATTTGAATTTTATGTCTAGACTTGTATGTCAGTATCTTGTTAAAAGCAGTAAAACTATCCTATTTTTTTCACAAACTAATAAAACGCTGAACACGCAGGTTTATTCATTATGCTAGTTATATGTGTATTTTTTTTATGTTTTTCAAGATATTCATTCACTTTTACTATATGTTTTTTTTTTGGACTTCATATTTGTCTTTTTATGCTGTTATTCTCTCATTCTGTTTTGAGGTCCACAAGAATGAACAAACCAAAACGGAAGTTACATGACTCAATGGCGGATTCAACAAGTTGGTTAATGGAATCAACAAGCTATAGTCGCATTTGAAAACGATATTATTGACTTAAGTCTAAAAGTACTTTTTAATACACGTACTGCACGTAAAGTCTAATAATAATCATGAAAGTTTTTCATGTTTGCCCAAAGACCCATCAAATTAAAAGTTTTTAGCATATGGTTGTGCACCTAAGAACATTCACATCAATAACGGCCTAACGGGCGTTAGGTGGCGTTATCCTTTGGACCTCCGGCGTTATTGGCCTAACGGGCGTTATCACTATGAAAAAAAAAAAAAAAAAAAATTACAAAACACCCCCCTCAAACGGCTAGTTACCGTTGGGGTTTAAATTTTTTTACATTTTAGCCCCAAAACGGCTAGTTTAAAAAAAAAATCAAAAACATTTTCTTACCACTATAAATACCCAACTAAAACACCATTTTATTTCACACTTCCATAATTCAAATTCACAATTTATATACTTCCTCTCACACTTCCATAATTCAAATTCAAGTTCATTCACAATGGATCCAAATCAATTTGATGAATTTCCTCAGCATTGGTCAGACGTTGATGACGAAACTACTTCCAATTTATGGCGTCCGCGTACGAGTATCACCAACAGTTGGAACAAGAAGAAGCATCTCAACCTCCTACTCGTGCTCGTAGCCATATATATCGTGAACGTGAGATTGCAGAAGAACGTCTGCGCAACGACTATTTCGTTGAAGGTTGTAAGTATTCAAACCGGAATTTTCGTAGAAGATTTCGTATGAGCCGGAAACTATTCCTGCAAATAGTTGAAGCCTTGAAGGTATTGAATCTTACACTTCCGATAATATTCCAGATCATTTTAATTACTTTAGGCAAACACCCCGATTGTATGGATCGAATGAGTTTAAGTGCTCTAATGAAGTGTACGTCTGCCCATACGTCAATTGGCGTACGGCACCTCACCTGATGCATTTGATGAATACTTGCAAATGGATGCGAGTACTTCAAAATTATGTCTTGATAATTTTAACAAATGCATTATTGATTTGTTTATGTCGGGGTATTTAAGAAAACCAACATGGGCCGACATTCAAAAACTTTATCAACAACATGAAGAGTGTCATGGTTTTCCGGGAATGCTTGGTAGCATTGACTGTATGCATTGGGAATGGAAAAATTGTCCAGTGGCTTGGCAAGGGCAATTTGGCAGGGGTTATAAAAAATACCCAACAATTATGCTTGAAGTTGTTGCTTCTCAAGATTTATGGATTTGGCACATTTTTGGGATGGCGGGGGGAATACGATATATTAATGTTTTAGACCGTCTTCGTTGTTCGACGACATTCTTACTGACAATGCCCCAGAGCACCTTATATTGATGGAACTAGGTATGAACAGGGTATTACTTGGCTGACGGAATTTATCCACATGAGCAACTTTGTCAAATCCTTCTCGCAACAACTGATGAAAAACATGTACTTTAAAGGAGACAAAGAAAGTTCTCGAAAGGATATTGAACGTGCTTTTGGTGTGCTTCAAGGCCGTTGGGGTATACTACAACAACCGGCATGTCAATGGGAAATTGTCACGATCAGAATCATGTATTGCATTATTTTGCATAACATGATTATAAAAGATACAAAATTTGCATTACGTGACTATAACGAAGTGTGGGTGGATCCGTCAGCACATTTGAGGCAACGAAGATGGGTCGAAAGATGTGATACTCACAGTCGTAAGGCAAAAAATCTACCGACCAAACGCATACCCAACTCCAACAGGACCTTATGGAGCATGTTGTGAAGAATCTTGAACGACATTGAAAACAACAAGAGAGCGACGATGATGAATAAGTATTTGCTATGTTTTGTTATATTTTTTTCGTTGTAATTTCTTTAGTTATTTTATATTTGGTATTGTAATATGTTTAAGTTAAGGTTATGTTTGTTAATAAATGAAGTGTTTGTTTTAGTTTAGGTATTGAAATTGAAAATATGAAATGTTAAAGTTTAACTTGGGATGTTATTGTTGTGGGTGTTTTTTGAAGATGTTAAGGTGAAATGTTAAAGCTGATGTGATGCCGACGTAGCAGATGTTAAAGAATAACATGAGTTATTGATGGAGATACTCTAAGTGTATTTTGTATCTACATACATAAATGTTGTCGAATTTGGGCATATGAATATTAATGGTATAACTTGTAAGGACAAAAGGTGGTAGCTAAATTAGAATTGTGTTTTTGGAGCATTCATAAGGGAAGGTGCGAGAATATTATAAAAAATTTCAAAAAGTTTTATCTTTTGTTTCGGTCTATTTCATAGTAGAATTATGTGGCATGAAAAAATTCAAAATCTGAATATGTTTGTAATTTAACGTATGTGTTATTGTTGATAATTTATAAATTTGCAAGATGTTTATATAGAGTGGAGACATATTTGTAAGATCAAAAAATTTATAAATTGATGATTTGCAAATTTATAAAATTGTAAAAAAGGCTCACAATTTGTGGATGCCGTGGATACTCTTAAAGCGAGCACTTATTATTTGAGTAAACTCCTAAATGGTTGACGTGTTTTGCTCACTGCATGCATATTGATCGTCTTTAGACTATTGGCGCTTCAGGAATCAATTGCTTTTTGGTGCTACGAATCTGCTTAGAGAGCTTCTCTTTGATGACTTGGTTTAAATTTCTTTTAATTGATGTTCTAATCGTTGTAATTCCTAAGTAAATTGGGTTACTTTGATGAAAAATCCTTATACCCTTTGCTTGTAATTTTTTTCTAGCAACTTGCTAATTTTTTAAAAAACCGCCGTTCAAAAGAAAAAAAAATACATACATGGTTATTTTAGAAGAGTTGACACATTTGGTGCTAATGTTAACAAAAAGTTACTGAGTTCATTAATTTTTAACAAACCACGTATATATTTTGGTAACTTACTAAAGAATTTTGGACATATTTTACGGGATTCGTTATTACATTACGATATAAAATGAAATAAAATTATGTAGTATAAGATAATTTTCTCGGAGGGGGGGAGAGTGTCAGCCGTGGGAATGGGGGTGACAAGCCAATAATTTGTTCCACTATTATCTCTTGCTGGCCAAGTGGCCATTTCCATTTTTATCATCATAAATCAATCCTATAATAATTTACTGTCACACATTTTAACCCTCAAACACTTTTACTAGAGTTTAAAAAAAAAAATAAATAAATAAAAAATAAAAATAAAAATAAATCCTATATCAAACTATACATCGCGAATTTGTCTAACATGACTTGAGCCCAAACATTCTCATACCATATGAAGTATCTCTAGGGTGTGTTTGTTTCATTAGGATGTTTAATCATTCTGCATCTTAAGAGTATAGTCTAATCTGAACAAAATAATGTTGTTTGTTTTGTATAATTGTCTGATTTTATGCTAAATTTGTTTATGCTAAAGCTTCGATAATAAGTCTTATGTAAATATGAAACAATTTTTATTATAAATATAACATAATTAAACAATCAAATATATTATATAAAGTTTAGCTGAGTAGCATCTTCTACCATAAGATGTTATAGTCACCTAAAAAACAAACAGCAAAACGTCTGGCTCTTACTAAGAGTAAGATGTAGTATTTTTAAAAACAAACACACCGTTAGTCTTTAACTAAGTTCTAATTTAATAGTATGCACAATTTTAAATTTCGCTAGCATGTTTCTACCATTCGCACCTAGCACTTGGTCACTAAGTAGTGTAGATACCATCTTCATGAGGTTTGAATCTTACGTTATACTCTTGGATATCTGGGCCGGTACGTATATCTAAAATTCATCCATATATATCAGAAGTTAATTTGCACATATTCACTTTTTCAGGCGCATATAACACGAAACTAGCAAAATAAGCAACATCTGAAACATGTATAACTGAATACAAATGAGTTATGTTTATATTGTATGGAAATCAAAGCAAATTACTAGTTAAGGTATAAACTTCATTCACACTATCAAACTTATAGACTGAAACATATACCCTTCCAGCCAAACACAGAGGATAGAATTATTTTTACTAAGTTGTCATCACATAAAAAGGCAACAAAATTATATACAAAAAAATAATAGGTGTGCACATTGTAATATTTATTTCTATAAGTATCATATATTTCTTGTTAATATACATTTTGAGTAACCCTATTTTAACAAGTAGCTGAGGGAGTGTAACAAACATTTCGGTTTGAGACTTTGAGCGGTTAAATGTTGTTGTCAAAATATTGTATAATTAAACAAGTTCAAAGAAAACAAGTGTACGTATTGTATTGATCCTAATTGACAAACATACATGATGACAAATATTCCCTTCTTATAATCTTGACAAAAAGACACTTAACTGTTTCAATCATTGATATTTATTTTTTAGATGACTCAAAAAATTTCAATCAAATCAATGGATTAACTAGGTCTTTCATACGCATCATGATTTCTAGTTGAAAAGTTTGAGAGTTTGAACCTAGCTACACGTTTAAGACTTTAAGTGCATTTCTCTATTTGCATTTTCTGCAATTTGCTAACTTGTGAATTGTAATGTATTACAGTATTATTAAGATAACCATGAGTAGACAACCATAAACTTAAGTTTTATAGCGACTAATTAGATAACCATGAGTAGGTGACTCGACAGCTTTTCTCATTAAATGTGGTTATTTTCAGAGCTCATTTAAATGACGGAATTTACAGAACCAATATTAGTCATTAGATTTTTAACCAATGATAGAAAATAGGTGTGATAGTTTCATAATAAAGAAAACAAGGTAATGTTTTTTAAGTAACAAAAGGGTACTATGGACCTTTCATAAAATATATTGATCCTTTGAAAAAATACGCGTCAATATATTTTATCAGATTTAGATGAATAGTCATCTTCATCATTCAAAACCCTAACTGCCCTCATTATTCTCTTCCCACAACACAACAATTATGCCGCCTCCTCTCATAATTAACACTATCGCTTCTATTCACTAAGTCACCCACTCATCCATCGACCTCTATATTTTATTTCGGGGGAGTTGCATATTTATTCCTCTTAAAGTGAATAATTGCATATATATCATTTGTACAAGTTTTAATGCACATGATACAATGGTTTTTATGAATGTTTTGGATATGTATATAATTTTCCAACTTTGATGACCTGTATAAATGACGAATACCCACTTACCCCATGTACAATTTGTAGAAAACTAAAAGGGGTTAAATAGTTTTAGCAATTAAAACTACGTTTTAAAACATTTGGATTGACTTATGGCAATCCTTTTGATATTTGAATATTCATAGTTAGATATATTAGAATATTAAAGACGAGTTAAAGTAAAGAGAGATAAAACCGTGACACAAGTATTTATAGTTGTTTGGCTACAAGGTCACCTTATTTGCCCTACTCCACTCCTCGAGTACCCAATTCGAGAGTTCGTAAACACTAGATCCACAAGCTCCTTATCTGGAGGAGCAGCCTTCACATAAAGACAGTGTTTCTGACCACAATGGGATCATCAAGAGGAGTGTGGTAAGCGGGGTTTGAATCAACCATAAGGTGGAGCTTTGCAAGATACTAGTTACTAGAATACATGCAAATGCCTCTACAAGGAATACGAAGAATTTCAGCGAAGACGGTAAGGGGTATGACAATGCTTTGATCATTGATGATAAAGGAGATAAACAAGGTTCCATCATCATTACGAATGATTCGAACACTTTTATAGAATTCACGAACGAAGACAGGACAAATTTGCTCATTGATTCAAGGAGGCAATTAAAGTTGATTGCGGAGAAAACTTGAGGAATGTCGGTATTATCAAGGAAAGATTGTTCAACAACACGTCCTTCATGAAAAAGATGCTTTTGAATCATTTTGAATATCTTTTGGTCTTTAAATGAAAGACCATCTTTTCGGTGATGCCTAGGAATGTAGTGAACGGTATCATGATGATCTTGTTAAGTTGACTTAGGCATTTTATGGACCTAGAACAAAACTTATTTTTAAAAAAGTGAGAAATGTGTTTAATATTTATGTGTTTGTGATCTAAGATAATTTCGAACAAGTGCTAGCCTTGGTTAAAGGCTTTCCAAGTATTTCGTATTAACATTCGATCAAATGGGGGTTGAAGATGATACTGGCCTTGGTTATAGTCATTATCAGATATGCTAATCACTTCAGTTGACTTGCACTTGGAATTGATAATTGCAAAGATTATATAACAAAAGCAAACTGTAATACAATCTGTTATATTCACTTCCAAAAACAATATTTAATCCATAACATCTATAAGGTGAAAGACAATCGAAACACCCATTTAAGAGCTTGAATATATATACCTTCTAGCATTTCCTTCTTTCTGCTGATAAACAACTCATCAAGAAGCTCTATAGTCACTTTTTCATTTCCCTTGTCATCCACAATCACTTTTGCCTTTCCCTTGTCAATCCTTGTCTTGATAAATAGCTCATCAAGAAACTCATCGACATTTTCCTCTGTAATGGTTTTGTATGGCCCATATCTTGTTTTCATCTGATCCAATAATTCCTCATTAAAGTTATTGCCAATGTTACACCATACTTCTGCATCATCCTCCAAACTTTCAATCACTCTTTGCCCAACCATGTATCTGATATCTGCACAGATTTTCAAGATAGCCAAACTGTAATACAAACTCCAAAAATAGTATTTACATTTACATCATAAGAGGTTGAATAAATTAACGTTTCAATATTTTTTCCTAGTGCAACACATCTTCAAGATGTGTTATCCTGTGTTCCAAATTATGACAAAGCACATCCATATCATGTTTTCCCTTGTCATTTATAAAATAGCCAAAATAAAATAAATAAGAGACTGTGATTATATAACAAGTCATGTGATGAATAATCATACTACTTACAGATGTTTCTAGCGTGAAATGTTTCCCAAAGAATGGTAGATGGTGACTCTAAGTAGGTTTTGAATATCATTAATCATTTCAAACACACAAACTTTGCCATAACAAGATGATGTGCAACACACATTAACTTTTAGGCCGATGAACATCATCTTGTTGCGGCAAAGTTTGTGTGTGTCTGAGATGATTAATGAGTGTCAAAAGCTACTCACAATCACCAATCTTCCATTTTAGGGGAAACATTTCAAGCTACAAAAATGAAATACTTACATTAGCATTTACTGATAAGAAAAAGATAAGAATGTGTGGGGTATATGATAAATTGAATATACTTTCTGATAAAGACATATATTTGAAGATAAGATAACATTGTGTGGGGTAACAAGTAAAACATTCACCTAATGTTTTTTGTTTTTTCTTGTGCAAAGGGTGCAAATTATATTAATATCAAAATACAAGTTACAACATTTCACATACACTGCTATGGACACAACCAACCACAGAAATAAATCAAACATACTATGTATATCCGATATCAGACACCCATTACCATTTCAGTCAAGGGATATACCAGGCCTCCAATATTTCCATCTTGAGAAATAGCTTCAAAAACCTGGGAACACTCACCTTGAGAAATGGCTTCATACATGGCCCTCCAAACTCACTTTCCATTCACAGATGGACCACTGAATATACACCATGCAGGATACTACCTTATAGGAACATAACTACATAGTTTGATAATAGCCTAAAAATTGTCATCTTATCCCAACTAGATACACATGATTAATTTTAAACTTAACCAAAAGGTAGAGATGCCCCAATATACTAGCCATCTTCATTAAACCACTTAACCCAAACACCCTTTTTTTCATTCTGAAATAGCCCAGTTTCACCACTTTGGACCACAGTATTGCTACAGGCATATACATTTCCCTTTAATCTTCTTAAATTAAGTCACACATAAGAAAACAGATCAAAGCATATATAGGGACACCCTCACAATACCATAATGCATAAACTAACCTTAGTAAAACATGCTACAATTATGAAAATTAAACTAATCCAATTTAAAACACATACAGGAACTAAAAAACATAAACTTACCAACATCCGAAACCCGTTCCATACTTCCACTACCAATAGGGCTTCCACTCTTCTATTTTGACGGGAGTGTACTCGAGTTAGGGGATATAACCGAAGGCGCAGGTAGCGGACCATATTTTCTAGGCCTTCATCTCCCTCTGTTTTTCTTTACCATAACCTCATTTTGCCTTCCAGTTCCACCACCATCTATGTTTAAAAATTAGGATTTGTTGATAAGGATTTAAAGGTTTGCGTTTTTAAGGGGTCATTTAAGCTCTAAACTCGTACATTTGTGATGAATTATTCCCCTAAATCGTTCTTTTTCACATTTTAGGTACATAAGAGGCAAAAGATAAAAAGGCCATATTGACTAAAATGGACAGAAAGTGAAGAAATGGCCAAAGTCGCGAATCAATGCGGAAAAGGGCTCCAGACGGCATCACAAACTCAACGCGACGCCGTCACTTACATTTGGACGTGATGATTTGATGGAAATTTTACAAGTGACGACTCAGAACTTTTGAAGACCTTAACACTTGATGGCGTCACTTGTATTTGAAGACCATAATTCAAAAAAAGAAACTTATACATTACGGCTCAGATCTTTAATGGCGGCGGCGTCAAGAACATAATGCGGTGTCGAGAGACTCAAGCGACGAAGTCCAACAACAACACCAAAAACAAACCACAATGGCGGCGATTCGCAGCGTCACAATCATCAAGTGACGCCGTCACGGTTGTAATATATATATTCTGCATGTTTTCCATTATTTGTAACACTTTGGAGAGGCAAAAACCCTATCCCAATTTCCACGGCTTTTGTGAGGCTTTTTCAGCCACTTTGGCTCATGTTTAATTGAAGTTAAGTAATCCCTCTTTAATCATTCAATATGTTTATGTGTTGTTTGATTATATGCTTTTCTTTTCTTCATTTTAATATGCTAGGCTAGATTTATTAGTGTTTTCTTAGATCTAATGAAACCTAGTTATTAATTATTGATTGTTGTCTTTTGTTTAATTGGTTGGCTTGCGTTAGGGTAAGAAAACTAGCTTAATTCTTATAAGTAACTAGCTTCATAACCCGCCCGATGGGCGGGTTCGCTTCTTAATAATATATATGATATTAAGAGGAGGAAAATAAATATTGATAAGCGCAAAGCATAATTAAAAAAAAATTAAGTTTAAATAACTTGTTTGTTTTATACAAAACAATGAATATGGTGTATGTACAAAACAATAATGGCTATTCAAATCTGACATAAGACTTCTTTATAAACGACATTTGTAGTTGAGTTGCAATAGTTGGCATCTTTATCTAAACATAGAACCTTCAATCCTCGCTTGCTCTTGACTCTTGACATAGCTACATATAGTTGACCGTGTGAGAATACGGGTTTTGGTAAAAACAAACCATCCGGTAAAAGTTGTTAAAGAGGCACACCTTCCTACAAATGAGTTCAAAAGAGCAGATTTTCCGGCATTTGTTTGTGCAAAAACAAAGCACTGAAAAACATGTATGTTTGTGTTTCTTCTTTACATCTAAGGTTATGGGGTGAGTGGGAGCCAAGTCAGAGAGAGCGATATCCTGCAACAAAATACCATAATTATAAGTTAGCACATGAGACAGACACAAAAGATAGCTAAATCACAGAATGTAAAGAAATAAGGATTCCCTGCCTAAGAAGATTTGTACGCCAACAAAGTGCTCTCAACAGCTTCCTTCCTGTCAGATCCGGTTTTGAACTCAGTCAAGTACCTAAAGGAGTCACCCTCATTTTCACTGAGTAAAAATATGACTATTTTGATTACTTTTTTGAAAAATCTAAACCAAACATCACAAATAAGAATACCAAAAAGCAAATTGAATGTTTCAAAAGTATAGAGTTACCGAAGAAGATTTGTCGGAAACATGTTCACATTAATAAAAACCAAAGAAACGAAAATAGGAGTTTCACAACTCAAAGGCATGTATAAAAAAGAATAATAGGTACCCTTTCTTTCTGTTCAATCCTATCCCTATAGCAGTGCCAGCTTAGGCAAGCTGAAAACACAATAACAGATTTCGGTCATGATTCACATATTTAAAGCCATCAGTTAAATACAAAAGATATGATTATCAACCTGATACATTTGAGGGAGAGTGCATAAGACCCGATAAATTCCATATTTCACCTGCAACAGATAAACAAAACATTAGGTCTTATTATTCCAAATTCAAATTCTTAGCCAATAATCGAAGGTGTGAGCCAGCATAGCCACTGAACTCTTGACCAATAGTAAGGGGTGTTGCATCTTGTGTGTGAGTATGCCCGATTTTAACAATATCAAATAACTCAAATGTTTGTTGAAATTATAGCATTGAGTACCAAATTCATATGTAACTGTACCAAATATGATATTCTGATATTCAGTACCAAATTCATATTTGACAATATCAGGGACTTCCAAATCTGAAATTCTGATGTTGAGATGAACGGTCAAAGGCTTCAGTTGTATCTGCATTTTTATTCAAATGAGTATGGATTGATAGGCATAAGCATGAATATAATTATATAAGTGTTACAACTAAAATGCAACCCCATTTAAATTTTTTAGTAAACATTAGGGAGCGTCTGCGATTCAATTTGAATGACCTCTTGTTGTCAGTAGGGCTAATTACCATTCTAGGTATTACTATCAAGACTTCCACCAGATATTATTTTTGCTTCAATGATATTTGTTTCCATTCGTATAAATTAAATTAGATCCGCTAAGTTCTTGGCCTTGATGTATCTTACATGCATATCCGTGTTGGCTTCGAGGAGATCTGCAAGTATATCACTAAACTATAAGACTAATAGGCTAAAAAGATAAATATATACGATTTGTTATTGTTAATGTTAAATTTACAAAAAATGACAAAACAGTATGTAGTTCCAACACTTAAACTTTTTGAGTTCATGTGGTACACCCTTTATAAACATTGTATCATACATTATTCAATATAGTGTTGTTGAAACAATCAACTCCTTTTGATCCTTCAAAAAAATCAACTCCTTTTGAAATAAATAAGTATGTTTCGTACATGTATGTGTGATGATGAAAACAAAAGTTTGAAAGTGATCACTGGAGACACTTTTTGAAGTCGAACCACCCTTAGAAAGCGATCATTCTTGAAAAAAGCTCTTTTGCAAAATCTGAAATTAACCATTATAAGTAATAAGTAACACAAATATATAAGAAAATATGAAAATCAAGAAAGAATGTTTCATTAAGGAAGCGCGGCGGTTACTCAGGTTTCCAACATGTTACTTTTGTTAGCCTATTGAAAATGTTAAATTTGAGATAGTCATAATCAGTCAAAAAATCACCCCATCCCGATTTTCAAATAAACAAAAAATATTGAATTAACCAAAGAGCCAAACATTTTTTATTTGTACTGGCGATGAGATGAGTATTGCTCTCCTTGGATACTCACAAAATATGTTGATAAACAAAACAACTAATAGCTCGAGTTGATCTTTATTAAAAGTTGTCTAACATGTGCCATTAGAAATATACCTATTTTCACAATAATCGGCTAACCTACTGTCGCGCCTGATAGTGCTTCTCATGATTATTAGTTGTCGGTAAGTTGCCGCAGATCAGAAAGAACCTATTCAACATCACATGTTAATTATATAAGGATTCATTTGAGCTTTGTTATTTCAATACAAACAATCAATTATGACATTCAAATTCCAACTATATGATCAAAACATACCCATTATTAGAGCACAACCAGACAGTTTGAGAGTACGTAGAGTGGGACATCCATTAGCTAAACTCATAATATTAGCATATCTAACTCCCTTACGCAAGCAAGATTCATTGACTCCAGATGACTGCAAGTTAAATCTAATAGCCTGCAAACAACCCTACAACTTAAATATTATGAATCACATATTTCAAGATAAATGCGGCACATGTGTAATAATACCATTGCGGCCTTTGTCGAAAGCCTCTTTGACATATTCGCAAAGCCTCTTTGACTCATTGATTCACCATGGAAAAGCTTCACTTCCTGTCCACACTATCATGTATATTTCTGTATATTCGTAGGGTTTTGAAAGGGTTTTGAAAGGCCGATTGATGATTTGATGATTATGATTCTAAAATTCAAATACTCCGTGATTTTCTGTCATAATTTTGAAAATCATAAAATCAAACCCCGGAAAAACAGTTAATAAAGATGGCATTGATTTGATGAATATTTTGTTTTGATAAGATTTAGGAATAAGCGATTGAAAAGGGGGAGGTTATGAAGAACATTCGACTGGCATTGAATTTTTCCAATAAAAGTTGGATATGTGACTACAAATTGAAGTATATTCCGTTGGAAGTAGAAGATAAAACATAAATATGTGGATTGCCTCACTTTGGTTGAAGCTTGGCATAACAACCTATGTTGAATCTTGGTGGCTACTTTTTTATTATGTTAGGATAATGTGCCATGGTGGCATTTCCACTCATCATAAGATCTTGTAGCAATGTCAGCATTAAAATTCGCAATAGCATTATGATGTGGCATGTGGCAATGCCGTATATATATGTATAGACTAGCTTGTCCATCTAATTAAACGCAACCCTAGAGTGCACTAGTGGTTTTTCTCGTTGTATTTATTGCGTGAATTGCGGCTTGTAGATCCAAGGAGACTTAATAGACTTTAAGCTTCTAAGGGGAGACTTATACGTTCATAGAGTTATGGCATTTGGCACCTCCCTACGACTAATAATAAGGAATACAACGCTCCAATTAAAACAAGTACATGACAATTCGACTAATCAATTAGAGATAACTAGAGAGTAAAGAAATCTAAGTAAACATATTTTCCTATCATAAGAGTTACCACCAATTTACTTTTCTTGCATGTAGTTTAATATTAATTTATTTAGTTTTGTTTTAGCTAGTTAGTAGCTAAAACACCCACTATTTAAATTCCGAGATTTTTAAATTGCTTTCTAAAAAATATAAAAATACAAAAAGACTCATCCCTCACCTTTAGACCTATCTCGACATACAACATTTTGACCTTATTCACACAGAGAACGATCAATCCCCCATGTCCTGCCTATACTACACTATAACGATTAGGTAACATTGCCTAGGAGGATTGTAAAACTTTTGTGGTGTTACAAAATTCCGCTATCAAGTTTTTGGCGCTGCTGCCGAGGAATAGTTTAGGTTTCAATTTCTATTTCGTTTAGGTCTACTCACTAGATTTCTATCAAGTGAGATTTTTATTTTCTTTTTATTAGATTTCTCGTAGTCTATCTTTTCTTTGTTCCTTTTGTCCGTAAATCATATAATTGGCCATCATGGTGGAAGATAATATCTTTGAACCTTTTCACCAAGACCCACCATCACACCTAAACTTACCACCAAAGACCCACCAATACCACCTCGAGCATGCACTCTAGGTGAGTATTCTAGACCAAGCCACTAAGGCTATCGAAATACCATTGAGCTCCCACAAAGAGCCAATGTAACCCCCTTGTGATCCGACACCATCCGGTTGGTGCAAAACGGATGTGCATTCTAAGGACTTCGTTCCAAAGATCCTAACCAACATCTCAAGGATTTCCTTAAAATCGTTGACTCAATTGATCTTGATGATGGCACTTGGGGAGACAAAGCGATTGCGTCTCTTCCAATTCTCTCTACGTGATCAAGCTAGAAATTGGCTTAAGCGTCTATCCGCAGGATCTATCTCAACTTGGTATGATCTTACTTCCCATTTCCTAGCTCAATTTTTCCCACCGGGGAGAGCTACTAAGTTAAGGAATGACATTTTGATGTTCCAACAATGTCAAGGTGAAACTCTTTACGAAGCGTGGACTCGTTTCAATGACTTACTTCAAAAGGCCCCTCATCATGGCATTGATCTTTGGCTCCAAGTCCAAATCTTTTATGATCATGTCAGTCCCTCCACAAGGCAAACCATTGACAATGCGGCCGGTGGTAAGCTTCGTGATAAGAATGCGGAAGAGTCATGCGATATTATGGAGGATCTCACCCTCTATGACAACAAAAGTTGGAATGACCCTCGCGAATTAAGCAAAACCGTCAAGGCAATATCCTTTCTGTCTAATGTCTCAAGCATTCCCGATCGTAGGATCACTGAACTTGAAGATAAAGTAAAATTCTTGATGAATTGCTACGAAGCTCCTACTCCTTCACGTCAAGTGAACAAAATCACTTCTTCGTGTGAATTGTGAAGTGGTCCTCATGACACTCGTGATTGCATGAAACTCCCCGAACAAGCTTTTACGGACTATGCATCTTCGCGTACCAACGGAGTGGGAGATAAATGGTTCACTTTCAAACCCGAGCCAAACAATCTAGGTGATTCATATAACCCCTCTTGGAAAAATCACCCAAACTTTAGGTGGAAACTAAATCAAAATTCATCTCAAAACAAATTTTCAAATCCATCTAATCGTTTTCAACCAAGCAATTTGTCCTCGAATCGTCCCTTTAATAATCCTTCTGTTTCCAACAATTCAAACAATCTTGAAGGATTGGTGTCTAATTTTATGTCATCTCAAGAAGATCGGTTGTCCAAGTTTGAAGTCGATTTCAAACAACATCAACAAAGCGAGACGACAAATAAAATTGATACTCTTTTAAAGGTTTTCAATGATCTAGTAATGGGAGCACTCCCAAGTGACATCATCAAGTACCTGAAACTAAGTGTTAATTCTATTTCGTCTCTTTGTTCTTGCCCTAAAAACGAAGGTGCATATATGTGCCCTTCACGTCAATTTCACTCGATTAATGTAATAAATACATGTTTCATGTAAACTTAAAGTATTTCAAAAGACCAAAACACACAGAAAATACATCAAACAAGGTGTCGGTCAATCAAACTCTTGAAACACCAACCAATCAAGAATCCAAATTAACTTTAGATGATGAATTCAAAGATATCTACATTGAACGACCGGTTCTTGATGTCTTAACTCATGCACCTTACTATAATGCTTTAATGGATAAATATGAGAAAAGATTTAAGTACGGTAAAAATAGATCCGCTTTTGTGCAAAACAGGTAACCTAAAAAGTTAAATGATCCGGGCTTATTCGTTCTACCTTGTAGCATTGGAGGTTCCAAAGCTTTAGATACATTAGCTGACTTAGGATCAAGTATTAACTTACTCCCGTTACCCCTTTATAAAAGTCTCAACTTAGGGAAGTTAGAAGAAACGGAAGCAATAATTGGTTTAGCGGATGGAATTTTAGCATATATGGTAGGGATACTAAAGGACATGATAGTATATATCACGATTTAACTATTTTGGCCGGATTTTCATGTCCTTGATATGGCTAAGTGACACTACATGCCCATTGTTGGTTGGTTTTGTACTGATATATTGGATTAATGGAGATTTTGTAGGACCTCAATGCCCATTCTATCTAGAAGAAGAATTTATAAATAACACACACTCTATTGAACAAAATTTGGATAGGGACACCGAGATGGACCCATTTGAGGACCCTTTAATATTTAGGAAGATGATTGAATTCCTAGGAACATTGCTAATTAAGTTAGGGATGAATAGGTGGAAGAAGGAGAGTTCAAAGAAGAAATGAAATTGGGACAAGCCACTAAAAGAAAGAGATGGATCATGGCACATAAAGATGACAATATATGATCTCGATGGAGAGAATTTTGAAAATTCATACGGAACAAAACGTACTAATAGAAAACTAAAATAAAATTTTGATCCAAAAGATTTTCTTAATGAGGAGCTTACTCACATAGGCTTCAAACTCGTAAATAAATAAAAGCGCTTCTTGAGAGGCAATCCATGTTTTTAATTGTTTGCTTGTTTGTTTTTAATTAATATTTATCTGTGTCATATATATGTTTCATCCTTATTGTTTAATTTTCATGTTTCGAATAAACTTGTGAAAATACTTTATTTTTTTTAACCTCGTCTTAATCACATATAAAGGTATTTAACACAAAGATAAGTGTAGTGTTAGGATTTGGAAAATCCAGTAGTTAAAGTATCGGTCACCTCAAGTATATGTATTCGTTAGAAAGCTCGTAGTCGTAGTTATTTGATGTTAAGTAGTATTTAGTTATGTAACACCGTGGAGGACGGACGGGTCTTTACCCACTGTATGCCTGATCCACAGCCCGTCAGGCGGCGTTTTATTGTCAGACTATAAATACTCTCTACCTCCCAAGGTAGAGAGTTGGAGCTCATAATAAGATTTTTCTTTCTCTCACTAAAGTTCCCAAACCTCTAACTTTCTCTCTCAAAAACCATTGTTATGCGCCTCTTGTGTTTATGTTATGATGTGTATGTGAAATGCAATATGTTACAAATGGTATCAAGAGCCATGGTTAGATCATCTCTTACATATCCTTGATTTCTAGTGGTTTTTAGATGGTTTTGAGTTTGAAAAAGTTTAGTGGTTTTTGCATCATTTGGTTCATTTCTTGTGTTAAAGTTTGAATTTTGGGTGTACTTTTGTGTTTAGGATCATTGTATGTGCTTGGGTTTTGATTTGGTAAGCTAGAATCACTGTGGTTGAGCTTGTTTTGGATTGAAAAGTGTGTTTTAAAGTTTTTCTTGGTAGCGACTTGGCTCTCGGAGTGATTTTCATGCTAGCGACTTGCTTCATTAAAAGGTAGCGAGTTGTAGTGAGTTTTTCGTAGCGACTTGGTCCTAGCGACTTGTCTCTTTAGACAAGCCGACAAACAGTACACTTAGTGGATTCTCCACTACGGGTAGCGACTTGGTAAGGTAGCGACTTGCTTTCAATTTTGATAGCGACTTGTTCTTTAAGTTTCTTAGCGATTTGGTGTTAGCGATTTGGACCTTAGCGAGTTGCTATTTAGCGACTTGACATCTTAGCGACTTGGTGCATAGTGACTTCTTTGTCAAAATTCGTAGCGATTTAGAGCTTAGCGACTTGTCTTGTTATTACTTAGCAACTTAGTGCTTAGCGACTTGGTTCAAGGATTCTTAGCAACTTGGTTGACTTTTGTGTGTAATACGGTTTTCTCTTGATTTAGTAAAATCCCGTGAAAGAATCTATTTCCCGGTTTAATCATTGAGTTATAAAATCCCGTGTAATCTTTAAATATGTCTACCAACGTACCTACAATCATCTCCACTGTTGCTGAGGATGTTCAAGCGGTGGTTCGGATACTCGTCCACCCATGCTTGACAGGCCCGACTACGACTCTTGGACTCAAAGAATCAGATTATACTGTCTTGGAAAGGAAAATGGGGTCAACATTCTCAAATCGATTGATGAAGGACCTTATCGATTGAGACTACAAGAGACTTAATTCTGACTGCAGATGGAACAATGATCTATGGGATAGACAGACCAAAAACATATGATGAGCTCAATGATAAGGAGAAAAAAGAGATCGATGCGATATGGGCTTCTAACATCATACTTCTAGGTCTTCCAAAAGATATCTACAAGCTTATCAATCACAACACACGAAGCCAAGGCGTGTGGGATAATGTCAAGATGCTTCTTCACGGTTTACTGAATTAACTATGGAAGATAGAGAATCACAACTCTATGATGAATTTGAGCACTTCAAGATGAAACCGGATGAGAGTGTCTATGAGTATTACGTGAGATTCCACAAGCTTGTTAATGACATGAGGAACATCGGAATGACTATGCCAAACATTCAGTTGAACTCAAAGTTTGTGAACAACATGAATCCGAATGGCACAAGTTTGTCACCTCTGTGAAGCTAACCAAAGGATTGAAGAACACAAACTATGAACAACTCTATGCCTTCCTTGAATGAGAGACATGCTATGTTTGAAAAAAGGATTCTTAATCGGTTCAAAACCAACGGAGGAGAGACAAGCTCAACAAATGATTCAACTGCCTTCTACTCAAACATTGGAATTACCACCAAAGCATCTCAAGTTATACCCATGGGTAATGGTAATGACAAACTCATTCCTGATCCAATGTTCAAACAAGGCGATCTGATGACCATGGGAAACTTCATTAATCAACTGGCTCTCATGATTAGTCAAAACTGAACTCTCTCCGCACACCAACAACAACCTCGAGCAGCGTCAAATCCACAATCAAGCCAGCATGGAGATGGGAAGGTTATGGTGCAGCCAGTTCAAGAAAGCGTCACGAACAAGGAAGAGGTGGAGTCGGTAAAGGATATGTGGGAAATCTGAATAGGGGAAGGAAAAATCGGGGACAAGCAAAACCTATCAAGTGCTACAAGCTGGTGAGGGACATATTGCAAGGCGCACATCGCCAAAGCGCCCTCCGAATCGCGAGTACTTCAGGATAAGATGTTGCTTGTGCAAGCTCGGGATAATGGTGCGACTTTGGATGAAGAGGAGTTGTTTTTCTTTGGGGAAATGCTAAGACATATGATGCGAGATGTGGATGGCGGCCAATTCAGGAGATAGGTCACAATCATCAGAACGCCTTTCAAGTCGCTGATTGTGATGCATCACGGACGTTGATGATGAATCTACTGCACAAACCATTTTCATGGCTAGAATTTCTCCAATGGTCCCTCCTAAAGTCTCTTCATCACCACAAGCTGGTCCATCCAAAGACAAAATCATTTCGATGTACTAAAACTATACGATGAAGTTGATGAGCAAAAGATACATGACGAAGTACAATCAACCGTAATTATTGAGTCAAATATTAAGGATATGGGTAATATCAATGTTGTCCCATATGATCAATATGTGAAACAAAGTGAAAGTGAGATTGTACCAAGTGATGTATCTTATGCAATCAATGATGACTATGCTTTTGACGAATACACTGCATGTGCCCCTGATGATTCTGTTATCTCTGAACTTAATGCCTATAAAGAGCGTGTTGCTATTTATGAACAACGAGCTAAGTTTGAATTAACCACCCGTGGCGAGGAGATGGATGACCAAATGCGTCAGGTTATTAGAAAAAGTAACTTTATAGAAGAAGTCTTAAAACAAGAGTTAAACTCCTTACAAGAAAAGCTTTCTAAGCGCTAAGCAAAAGCAGGAACTTCAAGAAAATGTTAAAATGCTTAAGCAAGAATTCGATGCTAAGGAATCAAAACTTTTGAATGATTTTTCCAATCTAAAAACTTTGAAAAACAAGCTAGAAAATAAGTTATGCGTACAAGGGACTACCATTCGTGCTCACTTGATCACTAAACATAGAGTTTTAAGCGATAAGCATAGCATTCCCCTTGTTGAGGAACTAAATCCAGAGGTCATTAAAAGGCTAGAGCTGCTAATAAGGTGATCTATGATGGAAATGATATTCTTAAACCTAGACAAAAACCTAGTTGCGTTGAGTGCACTGAGGAAGATAGAAAATTAGATGATGCATCTAGGGAGAAAATGAATAAGAAGCTAGAAGATCTCGAATGTAAAAGAATAACATAACGATCAATCCCCATGATTACAAGAAGGAAAACTGGATTTCCTTGAACAAGTTTAAGCCTCAATCGTTGTTAAATCCCGAACAAGTGTTCTGGAAAAAGGATTTAGATAATGAAAAAGCAGAGAATCTTGTTGTTACAAACCCTCCCCTTAGGAAAATGCCTTTAGCGACTGTGTATCTGATAAGGTTTTAAAATGTACCTTTTTTAGGGGTCGTTTAAGCCCTTATTTGGTCACTTTTGTATCCGTTATTGCTTAATATCGTTCCTTTTCACTTTTTAGGTCTCTTGAAGGCAAATTGCTGGAATGACACTTATTCGGACGAAAAAGCTGAATATATGAAGAAAATGGCCAAAGTCAAGAATCCTTTTCGAGCTGCTTTGGGCCCGAAGCGGCGGCGTCAGCTGGCAAGCTGTACATCATCGTGGCAACACGAAGGAATTTCGGTAGCCAAATTGCTAATTAACAAGTGGCGGCATGGGTTTTAAAAAGTAGGGCGTCGCAGCTCAGAGCGGCCCAGATTGATCCCGTGGTCGAAGATGACGGCGTCACAACCATAAGGTGGCCGTCAAGGTGCAACATCTTGGAAGTAGGCGATCTTGTTTTGGCCATAACTTTGCATACGAACTTCAGTTTAGGTGATTCAAAGCGCCAGCGAGGAACGAGAAAATCTATAGTTTGGTGAAAAAATGGTCATGACGCCGTCACTCTATAAGTGTGACGCCGTCACCCTTTGCCGACAGAAAATCTTCCTATAAATAGAACATTATAACTTCACTTTTTAGAAGCCCTAAACCCTAAGTCCGATTCTGCGGTTTAGGTAGGTGTTTTCCGACAACTTGGGTTTACACTCTATAAACATCGTGTAATGGTTTGTTTGATTATCCAATCCTATGGTATGTCTTCTATTATCATAATTGTTGCTTGCTCTTCATTAATTATGCTTGGCTAATTCATCTAGTGTTTGCTTATGATTGTATGAAACTTGTATATAATTAATTAGATCTTATTGATTTCTTAATGATGCTTGTGTCTATCTTCATCATTAGGGTGTGACAATTTCAATGAGTCTAATTGGTTTAGTTTATAATTCTTGCATCCCTCTTGTCTCTTGTTTGATTGGTTGTTTCTTATCTTAATTGTAATTGGCTTAGGAATGCGACTAGGCTATCGTTGTGTTTAATACTTGATAAATCTTGGATAGTTTATGAATGACTTAGTGGATTTCATTTAGAAAACCCAAAGATAACCTCAAAGTTAGTTTATGAATGACTTATTGGATTTAGTTTACTACACTTAAAGGTGACTTCAAAGAGTTAGGGAATGCACACCTTACGACCTTAGAAAACACAACGCATTAAGAATAAGGACGTGACAATTCAACCATCAATAGGGCGTGACAATTCAGTAGGTAGAATTGGATAGCTAGCAAGGAGTAATATATCATAAGTAGATACGCTTCACGTTCACGATAGACCCATAATTTAGTTAGTATCTTTTGGGATAGTTGACTTGCAACTAATTCCACCCTACCCTTCACAACCGAGATTCATAAAATATAAAAATACAAAAATAATCATCCTCACCTTTAGACTTAAATCGACATACACTTGACCCTAACGACACTATTCCCCTGGCGATATCAATACCAGTGGCTTACCTAATACTACACTACGGCGATTAGGTTCACTGCCTAGGGTGTTGAAAACTGCTTTCGACGAAAGGAAGTTCCTTTGACCCCGAGCGGCGTGTAGCGTTATCAAGTTTTGGCATTGCGGGAATAGAATAGCTGATTAGTAGTCCACCTCGTTTAGGTTTCTTTTGCTTGTTCCTATCAAGTAAAATTTTCTCATTTTTAGCTTTCTCGTAGTCTATCCCCTTCTTCGTGACCTTTGTTCGTAAACCCCATCACTTTTCATCATGGAAGGTGACAACCCACCACCATTCATCAACCTACCACCCAATGACCCGCCCGAGGGCGTACTCTTGGTGAATACTGAACCAAGCCACTATAGGCTATAGGAACACCATTAGCTTCCGACCAAGCCCAAACTACGGCCCCGATCCGACACCATGGTTGGTGCAAAGCGGATGTGCATTCCATGGACTTAGTTCGAAGATCCTAATCGACATCTTAAGGAGTTCCCCAAAATTGCCGATTCCATCGACTTTGATGCTACTACTCGGGGAGACCAGCGTCTGCGTCTCTTCTAATTCTCTCTGGGACCAATCTAGTAGTTGGCTTGGCGACTTCCCAGGCTCCATCTCAAGTTGGGATGATCTCACCTCCGCTTCCTTGCTCAATTTTCCCACGGGAGCCACTAAGCTTAGGAATGACATCTTGATGTTCCTCAAGGTCTCTCTACGAAGCATGGACTCGATTCAAGGATTTACTCCACAAAGTCCCTCATCACGGCATCGATCTTTGGCTTCAAGTCCAAATCTTTTCACGATCATGTCGACTTCTCAACTAAAAATCCATCGACCCGGCGGCCGGTGGTAAACTTAATTAGTAAACTTCACCGAGTGGAAGAATCGTGGTGTACAATAGAGGACCTTGCCCTCTATGAAAACGAATGTTGGAATGACCCCCGTGAGTTGTCCAAAACGATAGAAGATCTCTTTGCCTCCCATTCACTCACAACCTTCCAATCGTAGGATGCTCGAACTTGAAGATCAAGTCAAATTCCTAATGAGCTCTACAAGACTCCTAATCGAGCCAAATAACTTAGGAAAATCCTACAACAACCTCCAAACAGGAACTTCCACTAGTCTTGAGGGAATGGTGTCCAAATTCATGTCATCTCAAGAAGCTCGATTGTTGATGCAACGAAGCCGATTTCAAGCAACGACAAAACGAGATGACAACCAAGCTCGACGCCCTCTTAAAAGCCTTCATGGACAGGGATGAAATACAGGAAAAAATGGCGGAGATGATGGACTTAGTGAAAGATTACACTAGAACAAAGTTTCCCGAAGGTGCTAGTGAGGAGCGATGAGCACGCCACCCCCACTTTGTCTGTTGCGCCATTTCCATTGCTTAGATGAGGATGGAGCGGGTTGAAGGAGCCTAAGAGCAGCAAGGATGGTAAGGATAAGAATGAGGCTCGGTTGACGATGAACCCAAATTCATCAAGCATTACCTTAAGCATGAGATCAATAAGAAAACAATCGTTAACCAAGTGAAAAACTTTAGGTGCAATGATGTTCTTAGGAAAGCCCTCTTAGGTGAAATAGGAGAGGAAGAGTATGACACCATGCCTATTGGACCTATGTGCGAGTCAATCGAGAAAGCAGGTAACTAAGAAGCAAGAGATCTCAGGGAACTTTGTAATTCCATGTAGCATAGGTGACTTAGAGAACCTAAATGCCTTGGCCGACCAGGGATCCGATGTAACATAATGCTTGTGGTCAGTCTATGATAAGATGACTAAGGAGGAACCGACCAAGACCAATCTTAGACTTTCCTTAGCAAATCATTCATATGTTTATCCCATAGGAATAGTGGAGGATGTCTTAATTGAGGTTTCCAATATTGTCTATCCGGTGGATTTCGCAATTGTAGACATTGAGGAAGATAAAACACGCCATTAATCTTGGGGACACCTTTCACGACCACGCGCCAAGGCAACCATTAAATGCGGTGAAGGGATTATGATACTCAAAAGTGGAAAAGGACAAGTTAGGATACCTATTGTTCCGAGATATCCTTTGAAGATTATGGAGAAGGTAAAAGATAAGAATTCGCAGGTCTCAATAATGTCGTTAAGAAAATTTGAATGGGAAAAAGGGCTTAGAGAATTTATGGTTCAAGGGTTAAATGCAACATTGTGTGGAAGCGTGATAAAAATTAGGAAATAACTATACCACAATACCAGAAACTCAAAAGAACCCTAAGGAATTTTTTAATGGAGAAAATGTGCTTTTATATAAATCAAGAATAAAAGCATTATGGGGAAGGAATATGTAGGATATTGGATTTCACATACACATCAAACCATAACACAAAGTAGGCGTATAAGTGGAATTTTAGAGAGAGAAAGTTAGAGGTTTAGGGAACTTTAGTGAGAGAAAGAAAATTCTTATTATGAGCTCCAACTCTCTACCTTGGAAGGTAGAGAGTATTTATAGTCTTACAATAAGCATACACAAGCGAGTGTGGATGTGAGGGCATACAGTGGGTAAAGACCCGTCCAGTCCTCCCGCGATGTTACTAAACTAAATACTACTTAACATAAAAATACTTGTGACTACGAGCTTTCTACGATTACATATACTTGGGGTGACCGCTCTTTAATACACGGAATTTCTAATTCCTAACAATCTCCCTCTAAGGGAGGTCACCTCAAACATATACTAAAATGACATTGAATACAATCGGATATTACATTAACAATTGATCTTGCATTCTTGATGTAGTACTTTGCTCCAAAGTTCGTAGTCATTGATTCCACTCATTGCATGTTTGGTTAATCCAAGTGGAGGTCTTTTCCTGATCCACGTGATAATAATGTTGAGCCAGCTTTTGAGATCATCAGCTAATAGAAAATCTATGATACATCCATTGTGGTGTTGGTATTATGTGATGTTGTGACTTTCGGACGACATGCTCACGTTACGGATCATGATATCTTCTCATCAGTAGCGGAAGCTTCGTTGATTCATGATATTGGCGGCAGTAGCGAAGCATGGAGTTAGTATATCAGAGTCATTGATGCACCAATCATGATTTCTTTCGATATGAATGTGTTGTGAGAGCATGCGGCTATGGATTGACCGCTCCATTACGATCGGTACAAGCGTCGGGTGTACTGCGCATAAGGCAGTTAGCAATAAAGCGCCGCGAAAGTGTCTTTGATCACTTCGATGAATTGGTACCGCGCCCACGGTTCCCGTTGATCGATTACAAATCTTTACTGTGATCGGTATAATTCAAAGAATTTCCTTGGCGGGGTTTCGCATTTGCTCTGGCGTTCTCAAACCGGAGCGTCTCAAAGAAGACAACCGCGGGTGAGTGAACCGGCGAATTTAAGTCCGATTGATGAAAGAGATTTGAAAAACAATCGTGTATTGCTCAATAGAAATTGTTTTGCAATATACTTGAAGGTTTTAATGAAAAATCAATTATCAATCATAAAACACCTTTTGATTTGAAAAATTAGTACCGGTCGACGTGCTAATGAAAAGAGTTTTAAAGCACAAAGACCGGTTTTTCAAAGGTATCAGTCAATCCATAACCGAACGGGATTGATTCAAAAGATTGAATCGCCCATTGTTTGTTTCGGTTGTCACATGGTTGATCTGTATAATAGATCTCATGCCACCTACCGAGGAGCTTGTTAGATATTGGCTCCAGAAGGCCTTCCATCTTCACAGTGAATATGTAAACACATCACTTTCGGATGTTACGGCAATACCACAAGGATAATCGTTAGGACTCAAGATATAATTTCTCTTTCCACATTGTGTGAAGCAGAGAGTCTTCATTGAAATTGTCCTAATGAGATTTATTGATGATCTCGTGGCTCTAGACTCAATTTGTGCATTTTTGGATCCTATATGGGAGACTAGGGAGAGGGTCTCCTTCTTCAATATCAACAATCTCTAAGAGAAGTCGATAGATAATGTAGGTTCCCCGTGAGAATGAAACAAGTCCTTTTAAGAGGAACTTGGTGGTTTTGGGAAGTTTAGTGCTGAGTGCGTCAGGGTCCATGACGTCTTGTCTTCAATCAATTACCTAAATGTGCCCGATAGCATATGTATTGAAACTGGTTTCTGCCCTAAGGTTGAATTAATGGAGGGCTATTTCTTTTCACCCCTTTCACATTCAATTCTTTTTCATTCTTCAACCCCTTGGTGCTTACGAGACTTCATAACTAGAACCTTGTTGGGTTTATTCGATACTAGCTTCTGTCTCGGTCCGCACTCTTCCGTATCTCACTTTTCTCCTTTTTCATCATACCTAAGAACTCTACACTATCTAGTGGATTGTCCCTGGGTAGATCCCTCCGACTCTGGCGGATCATGGGAACGAATACCTAACCTAACCATCCTTATAACACCATACATAAAGTAAAGTTGATTGGGTCTATTTGGTATTGTTCATATCGCCATAGGAACCAATGGAAAACCATTTGAAAATCAATTCAGATACTTGTGATATATTATCAAAGCATTTTGTACTTGAATTGTTTTGATATTTTTAGAAGAAGAACTCCCCCTCAACATGTGAATCAAGTATTTGAAATAGTTTTTCACCGCGGAGGCAAGAGAAAGAATTAACTTCTTTGATTACCATTTTCAAAAATATCAACATCACTTCCCTAATCGAATCAAGTAGATAAAGCATTTTGGGGAAGGATGAGGTTTTCATGATTTTGCTCCCCCTCAATATGTGCCTCGAGATTTGAAAAGAGTTTTGCACATACTAGAGGGAACCTACACATTGAGATAAGTGATGCGTTTCAAATCATAGTGGTTTAAGATAGATGCTCCCCCTCAACATGTGCATGGAAAATTTGAAATCGTTTGTCACATGTGGGAAGGAGAGCTTGTACATCCTTATAAAACCATTTACCGAATTATCAGTTTAAATCCAATTTAAATCACACATTCTCCCCTATCACAATTATCAAATCATTTGAGATTTGTGATATATAGATTTAAATTGATTTTGAAAACTTTTGAGAATT
>OU343218.1:189010666-189150417 GCA_910596185.1 Chrysanthemum makinoi | reverse complement strand
GGTTTGAAATAATGTATAAACTTGAATAAATGGGCTATGAGAAGCTACAGTGCGATGTTTATTGATGATATATGCTTATGTGAAATGAAGTACTAACATCTAACATGACCTATTATGAATGATATGTTCTAATGTAAATCATGAAACAATGCCGTGCATGCAATTCATATGATATCTATACTACTTGTTAATTTTTGAAAATAACGTTTATCGTTGAAAAATAATCTTATAACGTCTCGACAATTTATAACTTACTTTACAAGTATTTTTGTTGAAATGACATCCTACAATAGTCATTTAGTGATTTATTATGAAATTATAACTTTTCGTCGTAAAACAATGTAATTTGTCAATTCATTAAAGTGACTAAATGGCCTCGAAAAGCTAGTCGTAAAATAGTGAATATCGAGTGTTAGAAATCAAACTCAACGATTTTGGAAAGCTTGTAGCATTATCTCAAAGTTTTAGCTTATAAATTTTCATCATAGAGGTCTCGATCATGGAGAAAAACATAGGTAAAGTAGGGTACTTGTGCCAAAAATATAGTTTAAGGGTGGTTTTCGGCAAAGTTTGAAAGATCGTATTTTATTAGTTTAAACCGTTTGTGAGCGGTTGGACATTTTGGAAAATAAGCTAGGTGACTTACACTAACTAGAAGACATCGTTTTTAAAAAGTACTCCATCGATGTTAAATCTGACTCCCAACATGGTCCTTGCGTAGTTTTTGTCTAATAGGAAAATATATAAGTTATACTTGTAATAAAAGTTACGACAACTTGTTTAAACGCATGTAATTTAATCGTTACAAGTCCGTTTTCTACGTTTTATATGTCCGTAGCTTTGTGTTAAAGTATACTAATATATTTTTGATAAATCGACTCATTTAGATAATGCCTAAGACTCATTTTTGACTCTTAAAAATCTAGACAGCATGTTGAATTTTCCGGAAATGTAGTTTTCGTCGTTAAACTTGAAAATAGCATAACTTCTTCGTTATAACTCCGTTTTAACCCGTTCAGCGCGTTTCGTTTTGTATATTTTCTGATATCTAGCCCAAAATATTTTACAAACTGTCGAAATTTCCAGATTTCACAATTACTATTTATTGTTTGCGAAAATCATTTTCTCGCGTACACTTATTCTAACCACTTCAAATCAATGCCAAAGCTATTCTAACTACCATACCACACCTTCTTGGGTTTTGGTTCCTAAACATCATCAACCATAATATGTTTCAAGGGATAATTATAGGATGTTATTTATTCATTTATGTAATAAAAAACATTAAAAGTGGTATAGATACTCATATAAGCTTGTGTTTTCTTGCAAAAATGCTGAAATAACATAAATATGAATATGAAAGAGTTATAAAGATCATGAAATGCTTACTTGAACGATTATATGAAAAATATGATGAAAACCTTATTAATCTATAGGTTTTTATTTCAAAATATAACATAGATCACTAAATGAGTTTGATAAACACTTGATCATGAAAAATCTTATGGTTTCTCTTGGTTTCTTGAGATGGCCGGTTCATAGAGGAGAAAATAGAGGAGAGTTTTATTTTTTTTCACCTTTTCTATATGTGAAGTATGTGTTTTAGATTGAATAAACTACTTGTATTATTACAAATATCTAAACATAACATGATGTGTACATTTATAAGATATTTACCAACAAAATGGTGAGTCATGGGAGAAAGGTGGCCGGCCATGGGTATATTTGGGGGAGGGTTGGGTAGTTTTTGTAATTGAATGTATTATTTGTTATGTATAATGTGTAGTTTGTAGGTATAAATAGGTATTTAGTGTAGCGTTAATGAATTATGAAAACCGGCAAGCCCATATATAAAATGGTATTTAATGATATAGATTTGTCCAAAGTCTATATAAGATGTCCTCGATGATTTCCATGATCTGAGCAACACTCAGGTTCTAGCGTATTTGATATAAATAAAACAGTTTATGAAAAATGATGAATAGTGACTCATGAATAGTGATTTTCTCCGGGAATGAATAGTGTTTAGTGAATAGTAAAATTTTGAAATACCCTTTTCAAATATCAAATGACTTAAAAGCGATAAATAGTAAAGGATGAATAGTAGGATGAATAGTAATTTCGAGATGAATAGTGAAATTTTCAAAGTTTGTAAAATGACACAGAAATTCACGAGTTGTCACATTAAGCCCATCGAAAGGAATTCGGTCCTGAATTGAGTCCATATTAAGTTCTAAGGTGAGGATATTTGAATTCATCGCCGAATTTTTAGATGAGCCTTTCAAAGCGAGACTTTGAACATAAATCTGTTGCCAACTTGAAATTCTAATGGTTTGCAACTTATGGAACATACTTCCAATATTTTGCGTCGTATATCGACGTAGCTTATCTAGCTATTTGTTGTTGCTTATGGCCGATTCTTGATCTGTAACGATTTCTTTGTTGTTTCATAAATGAGTTATGGACTAGTGAGTTGGACTTTCCTGATTTTGGCCCATAAATAAGTGATTGACTTCAATGCAGGTGCCTCAATTGGTGTTCATGGTACAACTATTGTTGTAAAGCAACTCGTTCGATGAAGTATGATTTACCTAATCATTTCTAGAAAAATCACACTTGCTTTGAGTATACTTTTAATGTTTGAATCGTTCTCTCGCTCGACCATTGAAATTTGAGGATAATAGGCGGTACTTCATGTCCTAGTAGTTCAATGGAAATCTTGAAATGATTGTCAGAAGCCTAAGGTGAATCGAATAGCTTATAATAGGTACAACTGGAATTGATACCATGTGTCTCGTGCCATTTCAAAATGTTAAGTGCAATAGAAAAGGACCTTATTGAAAAGAATAGATTATGGGTAACAATTGTGATTCCTCGCGTTTCTAATTCTGCGATGTCAACTTGATTTCTTTGCCTGGTGCTTAGTCTATATACATGTTTATTGTTTGATGGTGTCTCCAATTTCTCTTATCGAAATATTTCCATGCTATATATTTGTAAGTCCTTGAAACCAAATATTTAAGTGATATTATGTGGTGGTTGATTTTCAAGATTTGTTCGATATATATTCAAACTTGTACTCATGCTTGATAAGTGAGTTTACTTGGTTTGAACCAATCAATTGTAGGTTTATATTGATAACCTTAATTTAACCAAATTTTTCTTTTAAGGGTAAAGTTTAGAATTCCATATTGGAGGCCATGTTTAATGGGATATTCTGGATCTCGGTTAGAGACTTGGTTTATCCTATAGTGTTGCTTAGTGTGTATTAAACGTACGAAATCTTGTAACTCGGTCTAGCTAGTACTTTTGAAATGATAGAATCTGGCTTCTAATCCAAAGATAGTGGTTCGGATTGTCTCATGATATCTTAAGACTTCTATTGAGTTTTGAAACATCTTACCACATACTTCTAGTCCTTGTGGGTAATTCTAAAATCCTTTCATTGTTTTCTTGTATCGAGGAATCCTCCTAAATAGTAGTATAGAAAATCTTTCTTAAAAAGTCCCATGGTAAAATTTCAACTTATCGGTTGAGTGAGTGATGAATGGCGTAGGAATCTATAGAGTGTTAACAAAAAGAGATGTTCATGAATAATTTCTCTGATTACAAAGCTTTGCTTTTGAGTGAAGATTGTTTTAGGAGATTTGAAATGATGCTTGTTACTTTCATGACATAATTCTTCCTGGATTATACATAGGTGATCAGGCTATGTATAATCAAGAACAAATGATGTGATGCTTGGTTTTGTTAAAATGGTATTATGTTTCTCCGAAGTTTTAGATGGTATTCAACGTTTTGTTTTGTAAGATAATGGCTCAATAATTTTTCAGAGTAACATGAAAATCGTTTCGCATGATGGTATTAAATAGTTGATAAAATGACTGAAAACCAATTGATAGGTGGTAACAAAACAACTTGTTTTAGAACTATATGAAACCATTTTCCTAAGATGGTAGTAAAATAGCTTGAAATAAAATTATGTGAAATAATTTTATAAAGTGATAACAAAATAACATGAAATAAGATTTGGATGGTTTGTGATTATCATGGAGTTAATAAGGGATAAAGATTAATTAGATAGAAAGGTACTTATTATACATTTCCATTGATGGTCTAATCATGTCTCATGTGTAGGAACAATAGAACGTCTAGCGACATGACTTTGAAATTCTCCTGTCCTCACACCTATAAGATGGTGTAGTGTCTATAGTCTTAGTGATAGATGGTAATGATGTGTCAAATCATACGCTTCCCCAGTACCAAGTCAGGATGTATAGTAGTATATGGAATGTGATGGCACACATGGTGCTCTAAATGATGGTGATGAAAATCCTAGTGGTAAGTTAGGAAAATAGGTCCATTAAGACTAAACCTATAAGTTCTACCAAATGGTATAATGCTCAAATGAATGATTAAAACTTTCGATCCTACGGTGAATCAATAATGATAAGTGATGGTGTAGGTCTGACTTTTCCTCTCAAGGTTTATTATCCATATCGGATAATATGTGTGGTAAGTCGGTGTAGAGTCAACTGTTAAATTGTGATAGGGAATGTCGGGCATTCTCCATGTAGAATCCGATGTAAGTATGATGGGATGGGTATCAAGAGGCATTAATGTGACAATCGATTTGAAATGAAAGTAAATAACTTCCATAAAATGTGCGTATGGCTATGTATAGTGACTATTTACTTATGATGAAATGATGAGATGCTATGATGATGTAGTTATAGTCTAGGGTCAATGATGCAACCTAGTTCTCTATAACGAAAGCTCTGATGCCATACTGTCCCACACCTCCAAATTACATTTTTCTTGTGAATGGAATTCTGAGGGGATGGCTGTCATAGCATCACAATCATAGTTATATTGAGCGACCTAAAATTATGGTTTGAAACATCGTTTGATATAATAAAACAGAGTTTACAAATATAGGTCCCAAAATTAATCAACATTTGGAATTAAGTTTGTTTAATCAACGATGTTTTAAAGTGTATAAAACCCAAATGAGACCCAGCGTGATCGCGACTCTATGATATGTCCACATGCATGCCATGAAGTGAATGCCTTAGATACATGAAAATACATTGCTAAAAGTGTCAACACAATGGTTGAGTGAGTTCATAGAATTTATGAAAATGTTTTCTCGTCCAAGCATAAGAGTATGAGTTATGTATGACAAATATGTCACAAAATGGTACAATTGCTTAAGCACATATACGAAGCTAAATTTCTGATGTTAGCTTGAGTGTTTTCCAAACAACTCAATGATGATAAAATGAAATGCACATTGACCGGTTGGGACCACCAATATGGATGGAAGAGTCACCTCAATGAATCTATCCACTACTTCAAAACTAGAAATTAACGGTTCATTATTTTGAAATTGGGACATTCAATTGGCAATGAGGTAACTTAAGCAATGTAAATGAATTTGAATATACTTGGGCCATTATAAAAATGATGTGCAATATTCTCCCCGTAGGTTTGAAATAATGTATAAACTTGAATAAATGGGCTATGAAAACTCACAGTGCAATGTTTATGATGATATAATGGCATCTTTGAAATGGTACCAACCTCTAACCGCGACCTATTATGAATGATATGTTCTAATGTAAATCATGAAACAATGCCGTGCATGCAATTCGTATGATATCTATACCACTTGTGAATTTTTGAAAATAACGTTTATCGTCGAAAAATAATCTTATAACGTCTCGACAATTTATAACTTGCTTTACTAGTATTTTTGTTGAAATGACATCCTACGATAGTCATTTAGTGATTTATTATGAAATTATAACTTTTCGTCGTAAAACAATGTAATTTGTCAATTCATTAAAGTGACTAAATGGCCTCGAAAATCTAGTCGTAAAATAGTGAATATCGAGTGTTAGAAAACAAACTCAACGGTTTTGGAAAGCTTGTAGCATTATCTCAAAGTTTTAGCATTTAAATTTTCATCATAGAGGTCACCGATCATGGAAAAAACATAGGTAAAGTAGGGTACTTGTGCCAAAAATATAGTTTAAGGGTGGTTTTCGGCAAAGTTTGAGTGATCGTATTATTTTTATTAGTTTACAACTCCGTTTGACGAGCGGTTGGACATTTTAGAAAATAGGCTAGGTGAAACTTCTACTTAGAAGACATCGTTTTATAAAAAGTACTCCATCGATGTTAATCGACTCCCAACATGGTCCTTAAGCAACTAGTTTTTTTTGTCTAATAGGAAAATATATAAGTTATCTTGTAATAAAGATTACGACAACTTGTTTAAGCGCATGTAATTTAATGCGTTACAAGTCCGTTTTCTACGTTTTATATGTCCGTAGCTTTGGTAAAGTATACTAAATATATTTTGATAAATCGACTCATTTAGATAACGCTTAAGACTCATTTTTTACTCTTAAAAATCTAGACAGCATCTTTGTTTTGGAAATATAGTTTTAGTCGTTAAACTGAAAATAGCATAACTTCTTAGATTATAACTCCGTTTTAACATTTCAAAATGACCCGCGTTTTAGTTTTAAAGTATATTTTCTGAATATCTAGCCCAAATATTTTACAAACTGTAATTCCAGATTTGCAATTAAGATCAGACCACTATTTATTGTTGTAGAAAATGATTTTTCTCGCGTAATACTTATTCTAACCACTTCAAATCAATGCCAAAGCTATTCTAAACCTACCATACACCTTCTTAGGGTGTCATGGGTTCCTAAACATCATCAACCATGATATGTTTCAAGGGATAATTATAGGATGTTATTTATTCATTATAGGTACTAAAAACATTAAAAGTGGTATAGATACTCATATAACTTGCATGTTTTCTTGCAAAAATAATGAAATAACATAAATATGAACATGAAAGAGTTATAAAGATCATGAAATGCTTACTTGAATGATTATATGAAAGATAGGTAGCCTTATTAATCTATAGGTTTTTATTTCAAAACCTTAACATAGATCACTAAATGAGTTTGATAAACACTTGATCATGAAAAATCTTATGGTTTCTCTTGGTTTCTTAAGATGACCGGTTCATAGAGGAGAAAATGGAGGAGAGTTTTATTTTTTTTTTCACCTTTTCTATATGTGAAGTATGTGTTTTAGATTGAATAAACTACTTGTATTATTACAAATATCTCTAACATTATGTGTACATTTATAAGATATTTACCAACAAAATGGTGAGTCATGGGAGAAAGGTGGCCGGCCATGGGTATATTTGGGGGAAGGTTGGGTAGTTTTTGTAATTAAATGTATTATTTGTTATGTATAATGTGTAGTTTGTAGGTATAAATAGGTATTTAGTGTAGCGTTAACTGAAAATAGATATTAACGGAACAAAATAAAATATATAGAAGTCATAAAAATTATAAAAATACATTTCTTACAAGAATTGAGTGAAATAATTATTATCGAGTTGAATTTCTTGAAGTAGTAAATATTTATACATAACAATTTATATACAAAATAAATTGAAAAACATCGGGTAATAATAAATATAATTTTTAAGTCTTAAAGTAAGTATAAAATATATTATTAGGATTATTTTTGGAAGTGTGGATCAAATGTTCAAAATAAATGATTCTGCGATAAGCGTTTATTTAATAGGAAAATAGCGTTAATGAATTATGAAAAACCATGCATAAACTGATATAAAATGATGTTACTAATGATATGTAGACTAAATCTAGTCTATATGAAATGTCCTCAGTGATTTTCCATGAATCACGTGGCAACCCTCCAGGTTGCGGCGTATTTGATACTAAATAAACTAGTTCTGAAAAATGATGAATATTGACTGTGAATAGTGATTTTCTCCGGGAATGAATAGTGTTTCGTGAATAGTAAAATTTTGAAATACCCTTTTCAAATATCAAATAAACTTCATTGGAATGACGTTGAATGTGACAATTGAATAGTGAAATTACACAAAGTTTGTAAAAATGACACGAAATTACGGTTGTACAACAACACTTAAGCTTGACAATCGACTAATAAAAATCAATCCAACATATCAATCAGTTCATATAAGGCATGAGATTTATGTGTTCATCAAACTCTAATCATCTAATCCTAACAATCATATCCTAAATTCCTAGTCCTTCGACATAGGCAAATATCATTTTTAGTTAAGCGCGTAGGATAATTAGATAAGCCAGATAGATGATATAGATATGAAAGCATTATACCACCGATCAGTAATCATTCATGAAAAGATTTAAATAGTGAAGTCATTGATTGGGTTTTGCACATTTATGGCGGTTCAGGTTGATTTTCGGCAAACTGTTTTAACATACGTTAAGCAATATTTTTCGGAAGGAATTTTTAGAAGGAAAATATTTGGTAAACAGGTAGATGCTTGGCATACCTGTTTGTGGTAAGTGCCGCAGAAATATTTGAAAGTTTTTAAGCCTTGGCCTTTTCACAACTTCTTTTTGAAAAGCGGGTTCTTATCTGAAATAATAATGACCATGGTTTGTACGTTGGTATGCTGCCGACCTGTTAGAACAATGTTTACATACAGGACTTGCTGATTCATTGCCATTGTTGAATGGCATTTCTAAGACATAGATCATTATGATACCAGGCAGTATCTTGAAAACCTATTTTTGTGCTTTAGATTTAGTTTTGTGGTTTTGTTTGGGTTTCGTTTTATATTTCTTTTGTGGTTTATGTGTTTGGGTTTTGATAAAACCAAAGATAAGTAGATGATATATGTAGAAAACTAGAGGGTTGAATAGTTTACCATTAAAATCGAAATTTGTGAAAAGATCAATTGATTTGATCTTATATAATGAAATATGCAAGCAATATGATAAGTAAATAAGGAAAGAAATGATCAAACCACAAGTTGTTTATAGTGGTTCGGTCTACAAGGACTCTTTTCCTTGCCCTACTCCACTCCTCGAGTCTCACACTCGAGAGTTTAACTTCACTAGTCAACAAGCTCCTTTCACGGCGGAGAAAACCTTTTTTATTTCGACACTAAGCTAGATGTCGAGTTCTTTCCAAGGGTACAACTACTCCCACACACATTGTATTTTGAGGACTAAAATACTAACCACTCACACTCACAAGATGGTTTAATACAACAATGAAGTATGAATCAACACTAGATCATACAACACTAAACAAACAAGACTTCCAACTTCTCGTTTGAAGCTTGAATGTGACTTGATCTTCTTTGCTACAAAGAGATCACTAATATGATATGAAACTGAGTTAGAAAGGTTAGAGAGATGATATGTATGAGAGTATGTTAGAAAGGGATGAAAAACTACTTGGCTTGGCATTGCTATTTATAGCCAAATGGACGAGGGCGTCCACGGACCGCGAACCCTTAAAAGGGTTCCGCGTGTACCAATTTGGTTTTAGCCGATTGACAGCAAGATATCAAATCTTACCTAAAGTCAACTCTATCTAAGTGAGATTGTGCAAGATATGAAGAGTACAAATCCACACAAAATATCTAATGAAATCTTCCAATGATTTCCATGATGCATCACATGATGTCATATGTTGTATTTCTATTTTTAGAAATATGCAAGTACATAAGTAGTGTTTGGTTTTAAGAACCTAACACATTCTAAAAACTACTATCATACATAATGATTAGAGTCATATCAAGATGTTACTAATCATAAATGTAAATGCTTGAATGATGAATATAATGTTTGAAAAAGCTTGTTTTAATATCTATTAAACTTGACAAGCTTTAAGCTTTTAAACAAATTAAATTTACTTTTGTTGTTAACAAAACTTAGGTAAAGATCAAAAATATAAATAACGTTTAATGGCGATATTTGTATTAACAATCTCCCCCTTTTTGTTGAGGACAAAATATAAATTTATTTTTATAAAAGATACAAAGTTTGTGCAAGAGTTATAAAAATATTAGTTTTAGAACTTGAAAGAAAGTATAATGCAAGTGTATGATGTTTGACTATATATGAAAGTCAAAGTATTCACTAGTTGATGCATGATGTTGACTTTTTAGAAAGTCAAAGTATGCAGTTGACTTTTTAAGAAAAGTCAAGTATTACATGAAGTATCTGTGACTTTTGAAGGTCTATTGACTTTTGGAAAAGTCAAAATAAATCAAGTTCTGTACCGACAAAAGAATTGCACTCAGGTAGAAATATCCAAATTGGGTGTTTAATGGGAAGATACATGGATTGTGAAAATAAAGCTACAAAAAAATATTGTAATAATGATTTACAGCATTTCCAAATACTATGTAATGCACCACTATAATAAAACAACATTCATTAGTTAAAATTTTCATGAATAAAAATCATGAAATGGAAACACAATGATGTGTTTTAGTACAAGAAAAAAAATTTATCCTAAGAAGAGAAAACTAGAAATGCTAAACTATGACCATCCTAATTTGATGGTGGATGAAAAGAGAGGCTAAGAGGATGATTGAGGATGAACCTCATTTCTTCTTGAAAGTCAAGGACCATAACCCGTGTCATATCAACGGTTTGGGCCGTTTGCTCACAAGTTGAGCAACCATGCCTAGGGGTAGTATGTTTGGGGAGGTTGTGGTGGTGGAATGGTAGATGTATGGGTGTTGGTGGAAATGTTTGGGGTGGTCATGATGGAAGCAAGCAAAGCACTTTGCATTTGCATTGTCTCACTCAGTGAGAGCATTTGAATTGGTGGAGGTTGTGGAGTTCCGCTTGAATTTCCTCTCTAGTGGGATTGGCATCCCATATACACTCCTCAATGTCCTCAAGATGAGGGGACATTGATGTGGGGAGTGAATGATCCCATACAAAGGACCATGAATGTCTTTGTGAATGGGGTGGAAGAGAAGAGGTTTAGGCCTAATGGTTTGGGTCAAGGATGACCGAGGTGACTCATGAGCCATCCGCTCAATTGGGCCAAATGATGGCAATGGTGGTGGATGATTTGGCCTAGGAGGCAAGTCATCCAAGTCCTCAAAGAAAGGATTTGGTGAAGTTGGTGGAGTTGAAAACAACTCCATAGGAATGAGAGTTGGAGACCTTGGTGAAGGTGGTGAAGGTGTTTTGGATGTTTGGATGGGTGCCGGGGGAGGTGAAGTTGGTGTTTTTGTTGGTGGTGGAGTGGTGATCACAATGTGTGATTGAGTAGGTGTGGCTAAGGTAAGGTTTATATCATCTCGGATGGGAGATGAGATTGTGAGTGGAGAAGACTCGGATGAGGAGCTAAGGTTAACGAAGCAACAAGGCCTCACACTAATTCTAGCGGTCTTCTTGCAAGGTTTTGGAGATGATTTTGTCATTTTGACTTTGGTTTTCCTTTGCTAGATGATAGTAAGAATGAGGAAGGTGTGAGTGATCATGGTAAAACCTCTTTATAGAGTGAAAAATCATGGAGAAATGTGTTTGATTTGATGTTTGAAGAGATGAGGTTACTAATGATTTGGAAGTGGGTTGAATGCTAGTCATATCACCCAAGTCAAGCCATTCAAGAGAGAGGGAGTGAAGAAGAAAAGATTTGCAATAAATGTGTTCTAGTGAGTGGAATTTCCTAATATTCAGATCACCCACGATTTGAAGGTACCAAAAATTTGGTTCCTTCCTAAAGGGCTCCTTGGGTGGATTTTTCAAATTTTTGAATTTTGGTGGGAAATGGATTTCTTATATACCTAAGTGAATTATACTAGTTCTAATAAGAGTATAAGCGTTTGATTGATTATAAGCATTGGAATGGTAGTTTGGAATCATGAAAGGTGAAGGATCCACGGCACCAAAACTTACGGCGGAACCTAAAAAGGGTGCTTCGTCTCGGTCCTTTGTCGCAGTCGCGGTACCATTTTACATAACGGACGGTACCAAATTATGGTGCCGTCGATCCGTGGAGTCTTGAAATGGACAGTTCGTTTTAGGTGTCGGGGACATTTCGAAACACGAAATTTTTCTCAAAAGCTGTTATACTAAACATTTCTAGTTAGGAAAAGTAAATAACACATATATAAACATAGTGGAGCATGTATTTTGAGCAAGGCTTTTGATTTTAACATTATAGTGAAAATGGGTAAAATTTGATAGCATACTTGGCTATCCCTGCATAAGATTGTTAGCATTCACCATTGTTTGATTTATATTATCATCCTAAATAATAAAAACAACGAAATTGTATCAAACATTAACGATAATGCATTGTTCCAAACACTCCTTAAAAGTACCCTTATTTGTCCAATTTCTTGTAAATCTTGTTCATCATCCTACCAAGGCACTTGAACATTCCCTTAGTTTGCTTGAACTCCGTTGATTCATTCTCTATTTCGGGAAGAGACGCATAATACTCATGAGGTGGAAGACGAGAGCTTGGAAGACCATCCTCGGAGCTATTTGATGATGATGATGGAGTTGGAGGTTTTGCTCTCTCCTGTCTTAGCAACTCGTGCATCACTCAAAGGTACAAAGATGTGAGGGATGAGCTCATAGTATAGATGCATCCCTTTTGGACTTGGTTGAATTGGTGCAAAGTTTTATAGAGGTGAGGCATCCGTATGGAAGAGCATCCGATCCTTGAGTTGGAATATCAATCATTCTCCTAGCGATGTAGTAAGCTAAATTGAATGGTTGACGGTTGGACAAGTTGTAGAGCATATGACAAAGGGCTGATGTGATCCCTATTTCCTATGGTGCTAATGAAGTTGGCTCTAAGTAGCTCCTCCCATTTCTTAAATTCGGGCTTAAGTTCATTTAGCTCCATTCCATATGGATCTCGGTTTACCTCTTTTCCCTTACGGGGTTTATCACACTGGGTTAAAAGGTGGGATGACATCCTTGCGGCCAAAGCGGGTTTGGTAGGGTGAAGCGGTCATTGATTGCATCAAGGGCCGTGAGTGACCACTTATCCGTGTAGACACAAGTTCCTCGGTTGGGAATTCCTAACACTTGAGCAAAGTTGCCTAAGGTGATGGTGTAGTCGTTTTGATAGATTCTAAACCTAAGACAAAATTCATCATCGTCTTCATCATTAAAGCCGGTCACACTAGCATAGAATTCTAACACAAACCTAGGACAAATTGGTTCATCGATGTCAAGAAGACAGTCGAATTGAATGGCGGCTAGTTCTTCACGAAGGTTGGTATTTTCAAGGAAGGATGAGTGAATGGTTCTACCCTCATGGAAATACCTTGATTCTAGACCCCTAAATATTTCTACTTGTTCCTTGGTAAGTCCTTTGGTTTTGTGGTGTTTGGGAATGTAGTTAAGGGTGTCTTTGTGATCATAGAATCTTGCGGCTACCATGGTTATTCCTAAGGACAAGAGTTAATATGTTAAAAATGAGAATAAGTTTTAGCGTTTTTGGTTCTAGTGTGTGCCTATATGAAAACAATTTGGAGTTGCGGTTATCTCGACTCATTTTATGCACAAAATGGTTTTAGTGGGGTGTTTGGCAAATACCATGAGATAACCCAAATGCTCCTAATTCAATGTGGCTTCATTTGAATATACCCGGGAATGCATATTAGTTATGCAATACCTTTAGTATTCAAGAGCATGCAAGTGATGAAAATTTAACGTTTATATTTGTATTAGCAATGAAAAATTGTTTTCCTACAAGTGAGAAGCTTTTCAAAACTTTTGACATGGGGTGTTTGGTTGTTTGAATAGGGCCTTATATTCATTATCTATCAATTAGTGGGAAGCATGATTTGTTTATGCAATATGATAATGTAGTACCTAATTTCAATGACTAGTTATGCAATTTGCCAATTGAATTCATATTTGGTATAAAAGCATACATAAAACCCCATGTAATGATTTGTGATAGTTTTGTGCATAAATAAGAATCCTAGACTCAGAATTAAGAGATGAAATGTAGTTAGGATACTTACAATGATGTTATCTTCCGTGATTAGTGAGTGGGAAGATGACAACAATGAGCTTGGTTTAAGTTTTACACGTTTTGGTAAAGTGGGTTTTGAGGAAAAGGATGATTTGTATATAGTAGTTTTGCTTCCGTAGACACCACGGACGAGGCGGCACCAAAAATTTGGTTCCGTCTTTGTTGTCGTTTGGTGCGTGGCTACAGATGTGGTATACAAGACAAAATTGTTTTGTTTTGACTATTCTAATGTTTTGGGCTATGTTTATCCTACATGTTTGGTTCCATTAACCCTAAACCAAGTCTAAGAAGATTAAAAAGTTCTCGTTTAAGAGGCTTAGTTAAGATGTCGGCAATGTTGTCTTAGGAGGATACTTTCTCGATTGAAATGTTTCCTTTTTGAACATTGTGCAAAAAGTGATGGCGGATTTCAATATGTTTTGTGCGAGCATGTTGAGCGGGATTCTTCTGAGATCGATGGCTCCTTTATTGTCACAAAGTATCACAATGTCGTTGAGATGAATTCCGTAATCTACTAGAGCTTGCTTCATCCAAAGAGCTTGTTGACATGCTTTTCCGGTGAGGCGTACTTTCGGCTTCATGGTTGAGATGGCTAAGGCCGTTTGCTTCTTTGCAAACCATGAGGTGAGACAATGTCAACCAAAAGTGCAAATACCACTTGTACTTTTTCTATCAACATAATCACCGGCATGATCCGAGTCGGCATACACTATGGTTTCTATACCCGTTCCTTTGGGATACCATAATCCTAAACGCGTTGTTCCCTTAATGTATCTAAAAATCCTTTTAAGGCTTCTAAGTGTGATGCCTTTGGGTTTTCTTGAAAGCGAGCACATAGACAAACACTAAACATAATGTCGGGTCTACTAGACGTAAGATAGAGTAGGCTACCAATCATTCCTATATATTTAGTGTTATCTACGGATTCACCTTCTTCGTCCTTGGTGAGTTTAGTGTCCGAGGACATGGGTGTTTTAGTTGGTTTGGAATCTTCAAGACCAAATTTCTTAAGCATGTCTTTTATATATTTAGATTGGTTAAAGAAAATGCCATCTTCTAGTTGTTTAATTTGAAGTCCTAGAAAGAAGTTTAACTCACCCATCATACTCATTTCAAACTCGTCATGCATGATTTTAGAGAAATCATCACATAGTTCTTGACAAGTTGATCCGAATATAATGTCATCAACGTATATTTGAACAATGATAATTTGTGATTCCTTTTTCTTGGTAAAAAGAGTATTATCTACTAATCCCATAGTGTATTTGTTATCAATAAGAAAAGTCTTAAGTCGGTCGTACCAAGCTTTAGGTGCTTGTTTAAGGCCGTATAATGCTTTCTTGAGTTTGAAGACATGATGTGGTTTCTCAAAGTCGGTAAAACCGGGTGGTTGAGCAACATACACTTCTTCGTTAATAAACCCATTAAGGAAAGCACTTTTAACATCCATTTGAAATAATTTAAAGTCATAAGCACATGCATAAGCAAGTAATATTCTAATAGATTCAAGTCTAGCTACCGGTGCATAAGTTTCATCATAGTCAATTCCTTCTTGTTGATTATAACCTTGTGCAACAAGCCTAGCTTTGTTTCTAGATACTACACCATTTTCGTCCATTTTATTTCGAAAGACCCATTTTGTTCCAATTATAGTTTGATCTTTGGGTTTTGGAACTAGTTTCCAAACATCATTTCTAACGAATTGGTTTAATTCTTCTTGCATGGCAATAACCCTTGATTCATCTTTTATTGCTTCATTTATGGTTTTCGGTTCAATGGTGGATACAAAACAAAAATAATTACTTTGATTTTGGGCTTGTGACCTTAAGGTTCTTTGATTAAGTTGTCCTATGACTTTTCTAAAGGATGACTTTTAGATTCTTTGATGTTGACAATTTCCTTATTTAATGATTCATCTTCCTTGTTATTATTAATTTGACTTTCTATTATTTGACTTTCAACTAAGTCATCATCAACCAAAGGTGATGTCTTAGAGGGAGGTGGACTTTCGTCAAATGTTATGTTCAACGATTCCTCGACTATCATTGTTTCTTTGTTTAGGACAATGTAAGCTTTACTAGTTTGAGAGTAACCAAGAAATACACCTTCATAAGACTTTGGGTCAAACTTGGTGAGATAATCCTTAGTATTAAGAATAAAGCATTTACAACCAAAGACTCTAAAATATCCTAACGTTGGCTTTTTACCTTTATAAAGTTCATATGGTGTTTTGTTTAAGAAAGGGCGTATTAAGACTCTATTTAAAATATATGTAGAAGTGTCAACGGCGTTACACCAAAACTTTTGAGGAATGTTTTGTTCATTAAGCATTGTTCTACTCATTTCTTGAATTGTTCTATTTTTACGTTCTACTACTCCATTTGATTGAGGTGTTAGTGGAGCGGAAAAGTTATGTGTTATACCATTTGTATCACAAAAGTTTCCAAATTGAGTTTCGTTGTCAAATTCACGACCATGATCCGTTCGGATCGACACAATTTTGACACCTAGAAGATTTTGAATTTTCTTGCTAAGTATTTCAAATTTATCAAAAGCTTCATTTTGGTTTTCAAAAACAACGTCCAAGTAAACCTTGAGTAATCATCTACTATGACCAAAGTGTATAAGTTGCCTCCATAGCTTCTTATAGCGGATGGTCCAAACAAGTCCATATGTAATAATTCTAGACACTTAGATGTGGACACCATATTTTTAGATTTGTGACTACTATGTGTTTGTTTACCAATTTTGCAAGCGTCGCAAAAGTGTTGGTCATATTTAAGTTTTGGTAAATTCCTAACCAATTCTTTTGAAGATAGGTTTTGTATAAGTCTCATATTAGCGTGACCTAAGCGTCTATGCCAAAGAGATGAGCTATCGTCTAATGTTGTTAGGCAAAGTTTGTCATTATATGTTTTATCTATTTTCATGACGTATATGTTATTTTTCCTAACTCCTTTAGCTATGGTGATACCATCTTTTAGTATTTTACTACCATTTTCATCAAATAGTACTTTATACTTTTTATCACATAGTTGGCTAATACTAAGTAGATTAAATCCTAACCTATCCACATGAGCAACATTTTCAATAGTTAGGGAGTTATGAGCAATCGTACCTTTGCCAATAATTTTGCTTTTGAGATTGCTACCAAAGGTGACATTACCTCCGTCATACTCTTGGTATGATGAGAAGAGACTTTTGTTGCCCGTCATGTGTAGTGAGCAACCACTATCTTTTTCCAATCCAACTTTCAAGCATACCTAAGAAGCAAATAACTCAAGCATTTGGTCCCCAATATCTCATGGGTCCATTTGGGTTAAACATACCATTTATTTGATTCATGTATGGAAACGATGGGTAAGAGTTCCATGGCATGTAATATGGAGTTTGATATGGTCTAGGAAAGTTTTGATTCCAACCATTGTGTTGGTAGTTGGGTTGTACGTTATGGTTGCTCTTAGGAAAGGGGCGTTTGGCAAAAGGAGTTTTATATCGTTGTTGAGTAGTTTTTATCTAAATTCATTTTTGACAAGTCCTACTCACGAGTAACAGCTGGTTTTAGTTTAATACTATTATTGGTTTTCTTTGTTATTTTAACAAATTGATGCGGTCCGTATTGCGAACATTACATTCTGCTGAAGTACCCACAACACCATTTTGCACAACGGACGGAACCCTTATTTTGGTTCCGTCTGGTCCGTATCTTTACTGCACAATTTTGAGAATGTTCGTCCTTTACGGCCGTTTTGTTTTGACTCTTTGGAATTAATACTTCATTAAAACCTAGCCCATTCATGTCTCCTGGTGTTTTATGAATTTTAACTATTTCATCGGCAAGGGCGATGTTCTTGTTAAACCTTTTAAATTTAGAATTATGTTCGATTAGAACCTCTTGTGTGAGCTTTAGTTTTTCTATTTCAAGATTAAGCTCTTGACATGATTTACAATCATCGTCATTTGTTTTTCCTTTTTCAAGTCGTTTTGCTTTTTCTTTTAACTCATAAACTTCATTTTCCAAAAATTCCTTTTTGGTTTTTAAAAATTTATTTTTAGTTATGATTTTTAGACTTAGCTCACACAATTGATTGTATTGTCTTTGCAAAGTGTCATCATCAATAGAAGAATAAGAAGAGTCGGAAAGTACGTCATTTGACTCATGTGCCATTAGAGCGATCTCTTCCTTGCTTGATTCTTCGTCATCTTCACTATCACTCCAAGCACCACTTACAAAAGCTCGTTAAGTTTTGCTTTTGGGTGGCTTGGAACATTCTCCTATGAGGTGACTTGCATCACCACATCTAAAACATTTTCTTTCACCTTTACCCTTCTTGTCATCCCGATCTTTTCGGAATGGCTTCTTTTCTTCTCGAGGTTGTCTTACGAACTTTCCTCTTCTTCTAAAGAACTTCTTAAAATCTCTAACGGCCATGGCATATTCCTCATCTTCACTACCGGAGCAAGATTCGGCATCATCACTTGATTCGCTTTTGCTTTTTAGAGCAGCGGATTTGATCTTCTCCCTTTTTCCTTTGATGATCTCAGAATCTTTCTCCATCACCATTTCGTGTACTTTGAGGTTACCGATCAACTCGTCTAGTGACATTATTGAGAGATCTTTTGATTCCTCAATGGCGGTCACTTTAGCTCTCCATTTGGGATGGAGTGCTCTAAGAAATTTCGTGACAAAGTTCTTACTACGAAAATATTCATCAAGTGCTTTAAGTGATGTAATAATAGTATTAAAGCGAGCAAAGCCACAATCAACGGTTTCATCTTCAGGGATAACAAATTGTTCATATTGTTGAACAAGAAGATCAATTTTGTTATCCTTGACTTGTGAATTACCTTGATGTGTAAAAATTAAAGATTCCCAAATATCTTTGGCGGTTTCACACATAAAAATTCTTTCATATTCTTTTCTAGGTAAAGCATTATAAAGCATCATTTTAGCTTCATTATTTTTAGCAACTAATTTCTTTTGTTCATCAACAGAAATATCCTTTGTTGTAGAACTAAAATCCCTTTAACAATAATAAACCAAAGATCTATATCTTTTGATTTTACATATGTTTCAAAGCGGTTTTTCCAATAGATAAATCCATTGGTTTCAAAGAGTGGTGGTCTTTGCATAGATTGCCCTTCTTTAAAGTTTTGAGAATCCATGGATCGTTTCAAGTTTATAAAATACAAGTTATTTTAGAAATTCTTGAGCAACGAGGCTCTGGTACCAATTGTAGAAAACTAGAAGGGGGGTTGAATAGTTTACCAATTAAAATCTTGTTTTGAAACTTATTGAAAAGATCAATTGATATTGATCTTAGATATATTAATGAAATATGCAAGCAATATGTAAAGAGTAAATAAGGAAAGAAATGATCAAACCACAACAAGTTGTTTATAGTGGTTCGGTCTACAAGGACTCTTTTTCCTTGCCCTACTCCACTCCTCGAGTCTCACACTCGAGAGTTTAACTTCACTAGTCAACAAGCTCCTTTCACTTGGAGAAAAACCTTTACACTATTTCCGACACTAAGCTAGATGTCGAGTTCTTTCCAAGGGTACAACTACTCCCCACACACAATGTATTTTGAGGACTAAAATACTAACCACTCACACTCACAGATGGTTTAATATAAAAATGAAGTATGAATCAACACTAGATCATACAACACTAAACAAACAAGACTTCCAACTTCGTGTTTGAAGCTTGAATGTGACTTGATCTTCTTTGCTACAAAAGAGATCACTAATATGATATGAAACTGAGTTAGAAGGTTAAAAGAGAGAAGATATGTATGAGAGTATGTTAGAAAGGGATGAAAAATACTTGGCTTGGCATTGCTATTTATAGCCAAAATGGACAGGAGCGTCCACGGACCGCGGAACCCTTTAAAGGGTTCCGCCCGTGTATCCAATTTGGATACCGCCGGTCTGACAGCAAAGATATCAAATCTTTGCTAAAGTCAACTCTATCTAAGTGAGATTGTGCAAGATATGAAGAGTATAAATCCACACAAAATATCTAATGAAATCTTCCAATGATTTCCATGATGCATCACATGATGTCATATGTTGTTGTAACATATTGGATTTCACAAACACATCACATAACAATATATGGTTCGAATTAAGTAGAGTTTAGAGAGAGAAAGTGGGAACCTTTCTAGAGAAAGTGAAAAGAAAACTTAGAAGGTGAGATTAAGATGAATGAAAGGTCCAACCCTCTACCTTGGGAGGTAGAAGGTATTTATAGTTACAAACTAAACGTCCTCCTTCGGACTGTGGATCAGGCATACAGTGGGTAAAGACCCGTCCTTCCTCCACGGTGTTACTCTAAACTAAATAACTAACTAATAAAACAGTAAATAACGATATGTCTACGAGCTAACTTATGCTAGATTATATTTGGGGTGACCGCTACTTCACTATGGAATTTTCTAATTCCTAACAATCTCCCCCTAAGGGAGGTCACCCCATTTTTACATTTCGAATCCTAGCATTCTATTTAATCTTCAGTCTTGAGCTCGTAGACTTGAATTCTTCAACTTCTGCATCTTTGTGCTTTAGCAGTGACTCTTCATAGTCCGGTGGTTTGTACTTCGGTGGAGGCCTTTAACTGAACCACATCTTTGATGATCTTTGAGCTTTCATTGAGATCATCAGCCACGCTGATAATCTCTGGATCACCTTTTATTGTGTTGCCATCATGTGAAGTTGTGACTTTCGGACCGACATGCTCACACTTTTGAATCATGACATCATTCCATCAGTAGCGGAAGCCTTCTGGTTCATGATATTTGCAGCAGCGTGGCTTAAAGCATAGTATGGAATATCGAGAACCAGGTTATGTAGATATGCACGGTCATGATTTCTTCAAATTAAGTGTGGATTTTGTGAGCATGCGGCTTTGGAATGACTCCTCAATTCTGATCAGCTGCAACCGTCCAAATGTACCTGCAAACAACCGTTAGCAATAAAACACACGAAAGTGTCTTTGATCACTTTCGTGAATTGAGGTACCACGGCCACGGTTCCCGTTGATCGGTACAAGTCTTGCTGTGATCGGTAGGATTCTGAGAATCTCCTTGACAGGGTTTTGCAGTTGCTTTAGCTGTTCTCAAACCGGAACGTCTCAAAGAAGACAACACGGAGTGAGTGAACCGCGAATTGAGATACACTGATTGATGAAAAATTGATTTGAAAACAACCGCGTATTGCTTGAAGAAAGAGTTTTGCAATACGACGAAGGTTTTATGAGAAGATCAATTTTCAATCAAAATACTTTTTGTATTAGAGAATGAGTACACATTCGACGTGCTAGCGAAAAGAAGAGATTCGCACATAGAACGGTTTTTCTAAAAGTATTTTTTAATCAGAGATACTTTTTGTGTTTGAAAATGAATACACATTCGACGTGCTAGAGAAAAGAAGATTTGCACATCGAATGGTTTTTCCAAAAGTACTCGTCAATTCCATTCCTGGACCAAGGTTGATTCAAGAATGAATCGCCCCATTGTTTCTATCCAGTTGTCACAAGCTTGATCTTTTCCAAGATTTCACATGTCACCCACCAAGAGCTTGTTTGATTTTGGCTCTAGAAGGATTTCCATCTTCATCTTCATCGTGAATATTGTACATATCACTCGGATGTTCTGGCAATACCACAAGGATAATACGTAGGACTCTTAATATATATACTTACTTTCCACATTGTGTGAAACAGCAAGTCTTCATTAATTTTGTGTCCTAATGAGATATTGTGGATGATCTCTTGGCTCTAGACTCAATAGTGCACATTTGGTTCCTGTGACGGAGACTAGGGAGAGGGTCTCCTACTTCAATATCAACAATCTCTAAGAAAAAGTCGATAGATTATGTCGGTTCCCCGTGAGAATGAAACAAGCCCTTTTAAGAGGAACTTGAGTGCTTGGGAAGTTTAGTGCAGTTCGTCACTGGGTCCATGACGTCTTGTCTTCAATACCGGTGTTACCTTAGTAACAACCCGTAGCATATGTATTGAACCCGGTTTCTGCCCTAAAGTTGAATTGTTGGAGGGCTATTTCTTTTCACCCTTTTCACATTCAGTTCTTTTTCATTCTTCAACCCCTTCATGTTTACGAGACTTCATAACTAGAACCTTGTTGGGTTTATTCCATTACTAGCTCAGTCTCAGTCTCGGTCACTCTTCCCATTCCTCACTTTTCTCCTTTTTCAATATACCTAAGGACTCTACACTATCTAGTGGATTGTCCCTGGGTAGATCCCTCCGGTTCTGGCGGATCGTGGGAACGAATACCTAACCTAACCATCCTTATAACACCATGCATAAAGTAAATTGGTCGGTCTTTTGGTACAGTTCATTCTTCCTTAAAACCAATTGAAAAATCATTTGGAAAAACAATCAAGGTACTTGTGATACGAGATCAAAGCATTTTGTACCTTAATAGTTTTGATCATTTAGAAAACCTCCCCTCAACATGTGCGTATGATTTAGAAATTGTTTAGCACAAGGAGGCAAGAGGACTTTGAAATATTTTCTTTGATCACAATTTTCATAGAAAAAGCCATTTGATTTTCTTGGTAAAATTCTCCCCCTCAATATGTGCATAGGATTTTTGAAATCATTTTATCACATAGAGGCAAGAGTTAATTTGAAGCACATCCACAATCACAAGCGCCATTAAGAAACCATTTTAAAACTCAATCAAGGTACTTTATAAATTACTTTAAAAAGCTTTCGTACCTCGATAGTTTGTTTGCTCCCCCTCAATATGTGCTTCGAGATTCGCAAGCGTTTAGCACATATGAGAGAGCGGCTGCACAATTAAATCAAAACGATCACTTTTTATCAAATTTCATTATTAAATCACAAATTCTCCCCGATCAAAAATATCAAACCCTTTGAGATTTTGGATCCCAAGTGATTAAATACGGTTTAGAAAACATGGGAGAATATGTGGCTTGGTTTAAATACTCATCATGTTTTTGGATAAATCCTCCTCCTCAACATGTGCATTGTGTATGAAATCGTTTGGCACATGGAGGCAGGAGTGCCTTTAAAGGACTAAAACCAATTCCATAAAAACAGATTTGAGATTTAAATCGATCTCTCTCTCTTGATCAAAAATTCAAACCATTTGAGATTTGTGATCCCAACTGATTTAAATCATTTAGAAAGTTTTAGGGAAAGGCGTGGCAAGATTTAATTTTGAAAAATGACAGATAAGGAACAGATTAAGACATTAAAGATTGTTAGTGTCAGGTATGATTGTTTTAAGAGATCTTTGAGTAAAATAAAACAATTTCACAATCAAACAAGAACAGAAAAAATTTCATTTTGAAAGACCTTGATTCAAAAGAAAAATCATACCATGACATAACATTAAATCTTTAGATCACCACATTTTAGCGTACAAACGGACCTTTTGTGAAGAAATATCGTTTGAAAATATTTTATATTAAATCACTCTCCCCCTCAATCGATGACAGAAGTCAATAGTTGAGTGACTTAGGTTTTGATAACATGAAGTCCGGTGATTTTCAAATATTAGCTCAATAAATTTTTCAAAACGATATTTTCCATTTTCAAAAACAATATTATTCAAAGTTTTAGAAAAATGGTATAATCACTATAAACCACACAAGATCGTTAGATGGTTGAGAAGCTTATATTGTTGCTGTAGGGCTTGGAAGAAAAACCGTCTGCTGATGCGGTGAGACTTCTTCTTACGTTGCATTTTGAATGCCAGCTGAGGTCAAATTAAGCTCCGTTTCTTCAATCACTTAGAAGAAAACCATCTGTCTGATGAGTAAGACCTCTTACATTGCATTTATGCCAACTCTCCATAGAAGTCCAATTAAGCTCCGTTTCTTCATTTGTCAACCCAAGATATAGTTACCCTTTCCTTTCGGCATCCAATCATCTTCAATTGTGGGATCCGGATCGGGAACATTCTTTTATACCAATATACCTGCATACGTTAGTGAACACACATACAAATATATGGTGGTCGACATCACCCAACCAACAATCGACTAATAAAAGTCAATGCAACATATCAATCAGATCATATAAATGTATATGGGAATAATGTGTTTATCAAACACTAATCATCTAATCCTAGCAATCATATCCTAGGCACCTAGTCCTTCAACATAGGTTAACATCATTTTTAATTAAGCATATTAGGATAATTAAGAAAGCCCGTTAGAAGATATAGATTTGAAAACATTATCCCCCTCAATCAATGACTCAATTTATAAAAAGTTTAAAAGCTCTGAAGTCATTGATTGAGTTTTCAATTTTACAAGAACTCTGAATCTGATTGTTTTTAAAGCAACTCATTTACCACCATTTTTGAAAACACCAAATATTTTTCTGAAGAATTTTAGACGGAAAAACATTTGTGTAGGAACAGATCCTTCGACATACTTTCCTCATTTTGTTTTAGGATAAGTGCACGAAATATTTTGAAAATAGGTTTAGCGCAACACTTTCTTTCCTTTAAAGAACGGGTTGCTATCTGAAATAATAGCAAGCCATAGTTTTAAGCACGGGTTCGATCTGAAGTAGCGCAAGCCATCGTTTGAAGCACGCGGGTTCGATCTGAAATAAGCGTAAGCCATTATTTGAAGCCCGGGTTACGATCTGAAATAACTATAAGCCATAGTTTTTTTTTTTTTTTGGACATGTTTAGAAAAGAATATTTACACCTCCTGCTCGAACTTCATCTATGGTCCGTGCCATTATTGAATGACATTTCTAAGACCGTAGATGTTATCGATACCAGAAGACATGTCTTGAGAAAACAATATTTTGGTATTTTTCAAATTTTTTGATTTTTATGGGTTTTTGAAGATTTTATATTTTTCTATTTTCTTTTTGTTGGTTTTATCTTTTTGTATTTGGTTTTTTGATAAATATATACAAATATAGAGAAATAGTTTAAGAGGATGATGATCACAGTACCAAAAAAAATGGATTAGCACTTTGTAGAAGATAGAAGTCATCATCTCTTAAACTTCCACCACCAAAGCATTCGAGGCTCTTGAATCGTCGAAAGAACTTGAGCCTTCAACAAGTGAGTCTTTGGTAGCTTCCCCTCAAACCGACAAATGATATAAAACCATTTTCCAAGAAGTAGAAATGAATGAAAACAGTCTCATTGAATGAAGCTCTGCAGCCCGAAGAACACGAGAACACCAAAGTAACAAGTTGAAACATAGATCGTATCAGTGGTTATCAAATCCGGAATAACTGATGAACTACGATCCACATGAACACATGTTGTGCATCTCCGATGTATACATTACTCTTCGAGATTGACCAGTTGTCAATTCAGGGGAACTAAACATCAACATCTTCATATTTCCAAATGCATTCCAATTATCTTACATATAACCAATTAGCCCATGAGGTACACATGTACCCAACAAGAGTAGAGCCGATGACATTCAAGTAACATGTTGAGTCACTTGATCATCTCTGCTGATGTCAACTCGAATAACTGATTAAACCCGATCAGGTGAACATGTTGTGAGTTCTAGATGTACCCATATCTCTCCCCATGATGGTTGTGATCTTATCGGAATCAACATAATAATGTGTACATGAAGGAATAATCGGAAGCACTTTACCATTATTCATATCGAAGATGTCGATAAACAATATCATCTCACGAACCAAATATTCTTCTCATATTTCCTTCTCTTTGAGGCTGAGTTAACACATACCAAAAGTATCCAAAGACCACTTCCCCGCAAATGGTTGGAATAATACATCAAGGTTATGAGTAAACAGGTTTCTCTATGGTTATGACAATTGTCTTTCTGGATTACTTCTTGAGAAAAGTATTAGGTTCATCACGTGTAATCGTTGTGTGTTTAGATGTATGTCTCCTTCCCCTTGATACCTCAGAATCAGCAACACATTATACATACCAAATATTCTTGAAATAGAGAAGAACAAAAATTAGCTCAAATGAATCTTGTGAGAATCAACTGCTATAGAAACTCTCTCTGACTATCTTTATCAACCCATTCGTAGACAATTTGAAGTGACCACTGATGAAGAAAACCCAATGTACCAAACTTGAAACTGAAGTAGAATTCCCCGCATTTGCATCTTAAGCTTGCACTAATGTTGGAAGAACGTGTCGATTATAGAATTTATGCTCCAAACAAATCTCCAAGTACTCAATACTCAACCAAAGTATGAGACATTAACACCTCTTGCGATTATCACAACGACATAGCGTGTGTCAGCGAGTAAAACAACGTAACTCCTTGAAGTGATAGTTAACCAGGTCTTCAACCATCCAGCCCGACTTCTGGTAACTAGATAAACCAAGTCTTCAACTTAAATTCAATCACGAGCAAGTTATCATTGAAAGTCATGCATCCAACCATCCCAGACTTCAAGATAAAATAAGAAAACGCCTTTGTGAAGGTCAACTTCAATCTCAAATAAGTGATAAACGATTAACTCCAAAGTAATCAACTTATGCCAAATACCAACCGTGAATAAAAATACAATCGGATGTACATTCACCCACTGAATGAATCGGAACAAATGATGCCTCAACATCAATGCATTCTTCCTAAAAGTATACATGTAGTAGTGATCTGGAAGATTCACCAATAATGTCTTCGAGCGGATGAGGTAGTCATTTTCCTTAATGTTCATGTGGTTGATTAATAGCGTGCACAATGAGAGGAACAATAACCCGTGAAGATTTGGCGAAGGAATACCAAAGAGCGGATCATTATTCATGAATAATAATCCGTGAAGATTTGGCAAAAGGAATACCAAGGAGCGGATCATTATTCATGAGTGCAACTGCAATATTATGATAGTCATTATCAACACCTTGAGGAATAAGCGGAGATTAGGTTTCTTGAGAGTTAGAGAAGTACTTCTTGGATGATCAACATTAGCTGCGGTTGGAAATACTCATCACACATCTCTTGAAACAATGAAACCCAAACAATAAATCCCATTTATCCTTAGTGAGTGAAACATTAGGCGTTGGAGAGTCGTCAAAAATCAAAACAATGAATCCGGTAATCCTTAGTATATTCACTCTTCATCAAAAGAATATACACTCATCATCATCAAAAATTAAGTCGTATAACCATTATTCAAACATCCATCATCATGTAGTATATTCACTCTTTCTCCCCTCCAAAATTGCATCCGAAGTTGCCATTTTTGATTTAACAAGTGAATAAGAGTATACACCAATGAGCGTAGATCCACTTGATGTGAATGGCGTGGAAAAAACATGAAGTTTGTTGATGAATAATGTAGATGAGTATGGCCATTCATGAGAGAATTTCTCTTTAGCTGAAGATAAAGCGCCTGAGAAGAGCGTACACTTTTCTTTTCTTTGAAGAGCGGGGCCTGAGAGTTATCTGCGGACACCATAATGATGAAGTACGGGCAGGCTGAACTGAAGTGAACAACGTCATATCGAAAAGAATATCAGATTGAGTTACTTGAACAGTGAGTTATGAGATATCAATCCTTGTGTTATCCATACTTTAAACCAGTCCATGTATTGAAGGATCGAAGTATCTATGCACACTGAGTAAGTCTACCTGCACTAACAATACAAGCTTGATTGCATATATATTGGTTAGTGACATTAGTATCCAAACCCTTTGAGGTTTCACGGTCAACCTTGATTTTGTCATGAGAGAACAGCTTTCGGTAGGAATCCACCTAAGTCGGCATCCTTAAACATTCTACAGGGCGGTATCCACTTATGGCAAGGTCTAGGATTGTTAGGCTTCTTATGCACATTGGAAGACTTATCCTTATTCCTAGTTTCCAAAGATTTAGCAGTAGGTATCCATCTAGGAGAAGTTTTTGGTTTGTTTTGCTTCACAACATGTTGGACCTTAGTCACATAAGTAGTCTTAGGGGATTGTACCTTAGCATGTGAATTAGGAAAATGTTTCTTTTGTGGAAAAGACTTAGAATTTCTAGTTTTGTTTTCTACATGCTTAGCATTCTTATGCACGTAACTACTCTTAGATGTACGCCAATCCCTAGTCTTTTGAGTGTTTCTAGGTAGTGGTTTACAACTACTAGCAGTGCTTTGAAATCTCGTAGAATTCATCACCCTAGGTTTGCACCTAAATTCCGTCTTTTTCGAATCTGTGCCTTTTTTCTAGCTTTTTCTAGATAATAGTTCTTCCACAAGTCATTCATATCATATGAATTCTGGGTTTTAATGCATGGTTTTGACCTTTGTTTTGAACTAATCCTAGAGGTCTTTGGGAGTAGAAGTGGCTACGTGTTGAGGGTTAACGGAGCTAGAAGCCTTATTCTTAGATAACTTCGAGTGAAGTGACTGGTTTAGACAAAACTTGTTTCTCATCAACTTGGGAGGCAAACCGTGTTTTTGAAAATTTTGGTCTTTCGGATATAGCCTTGTTACGCAGTAGGCTGCCTAACAATGGACCGGTTTCTAATGGGATGGAAACTGGTTTCCCCCAAGGTTGATGGTTTTGTAAACTTAGTATTCACACTTTTCCTCAGTTTTTCCTAAGCTCATTTTTTAAGGCAACAATAGCGAAACTCTTTTCTTGAAGTTGAGCTTTGAAATCATCGGTTTTGCTATCAAAGAGTTTGTTTGTTCTACTGATTTAGTTCTAGCATCATTGATAGAGTCACTTAGTTCTATATGATGCTTTCTCAAAGACTCATTTTCCTTTAGTAATTTAGCCACATAAATTGACAGTTCATTATTTCTTGTTATAATAGCATCAATGTCTTGTGTATTCATGACTAAATTACTTTTCTCATTCAAGACAGAAATATGTTTCTTCAGATTGTAAATGGTTGACTCTTTGTCTTGAAGCTGATCTTTCAAAGTGTTAATTTCAAAAAGTTCACGGAATTCAAGAAGTTCCGGTTGTTTACATGGTTTGTTAAGTTGAAAACTTTCTTCTTTACTCTGAATCGCGATTTCAAGAGAAATGCAATGCTTTTCAAGATTTGAGAATTTGTTTGAAAGTTCATCAAAAGCCTTCTTATCAACTATATCTTTTGTTTTGAAACACTTAATCTCGGACTTCAGCCTCGATAAAGAACATTTATGAAAGTTATGTTCAGCATCATGATCATTTATTTAAGTACTTTAGCGGATGCACTATGTTGAACGATAAAGGGTACCTCATTACATGACTCTGTTCAATTTACGTCGATATCTGCATCCACATCATGTGTAACAAGAGTCACTGAACCGCTGGCTACATCATTCTTTGTTGTTTTACGATGATGCATTCGGCAACTTGCAGCAACACCCGACCTTTCGATACATTTCCCAACTTATCACAAATAACTCTCAAACATGCACCCGACTCTCATCTATTTTTGCATCTTTCTGAGTAACTTCCTCAATATACTTCTCCACATTATCCATGAGATGGATAAGTGTCTCAAATCTATATGAACACGCTAATGTCCATTCGGTGTGTCTCTTGAAGAACATTTCAGTCATGTCTTGATCATAATCAGATGTGAATTCCCTTCTAATGAATGGCTGAAAGTGTTTGTAGATCACTTGAAGTGCAGCGCTGGAACTATCCTTATGAACCTTCTCTTTGTCAAGTTGTAGCTCCAATTGCTCTAGGTTTAACAGCAGAGTTCCTGTTAATGTGGAAAAATCCTGACGAAAGAGGGCAATGCATGTTCGTTCCATTGATGTGGGTAGAAGTAACATGAGGTGAGAGTGAAGTTGTTGATAAGGTTCAATCCTGCTTTCCTTTTGCATGGCATTCTGTAGCATTGGTGGTGCATTTCGTCTTTTCAGAGTCTTAACCCGGAGATATCATATCCTCATTGATTGATTCAATCATCTTTAATCGTTCAGTGTAGCATACAGTATCATTGTTGTCCACATCATCATACAATTTAAGCACTTCGAAATCAGTGGGTGGAGTAGAATAAGACATTATGTGGTAGTATGCACGGGATTTTACAAGTCTATGATTTAAACCGAGAATTAGAATCTTTCGCGGGATTTTACTAAAATCAAGACCAAACCGTTAAGCAATGACCAATGGAGCGTGTTAAGATGGTGATGGATTGTCAAAATGATAGACAATTGTGTGTTAGGACATATAAATGTTTGTAGGATTAGCAGAGATGTTGTTTGGTTGAGATTTGGATTGGTTTTATGCCGCGATTTTCCGAGAATTTAGGTCTAAAGACATAAAAACCTCAATAACTTCATTCGTTCAGAGCGGATTTAGCCCTCGAAGGTTTACTAGTTCATTCGGCGTGACATTCTCCTCGTTCTCACGGTCGTTTTGATGGGTAGAACGCTGAAAGCGAGATTACGGATCAAAAGTTCTAGCCGTTTGAAGTTTTGTCGGGAAAAGTCAACAAGTCGCTAAGAATTCTTAAACCAAGTCGCTAAGACCAAGTCGCTAGGACCCAAGTCGCTAAGATAATGCACCAAGTCGCTAACACCTAATTCGCTACACCACTAAGTCGCTACAGTCCCAATTCGCTAGATAAGTGCAAGTCGCTAAGTAGTAACTCGCTAACCTCAAAGCTAGCTTATGCCGCTAAAACTTTGGCAGCAATTCGCTACTCGAGTCGCTAGGAATACAAGTCGCTAAAGAGTAACTCGCTCTGAGACCAAGTCGCTACCACCAAGTCGCTACCAGTAGTGGAGAGTCCACTACTTGTACTTGAAATCGCTAGGTAAGTAAGCTAGCTCCAAACACGTAACTCGCTACAAAAAATGTGAAGCAAGTCGCTACGAAGAAACTTTTCCGTGGCTCAAGTAGCTAGCATGAAAAACACATAAACACCACTTTTCAAACCAAAAACAACCCAACCAAGATGATTTAAACCTTCCAAATCACAACCTAAACACTTATGATGATCCTAAACACAAAAGTACAATCAAAATCCAAACTTTAACACAAGAAATCAACCAAATGATGCAAAAACCACTAAATTTTCTCAAACTCAAAAACCACTAGAAATCCATAGATATGTAAGAGATGATCTAACCATGGCTCTTGATACCAATTGTAACATATTGGATTTCACAAACACATCACATAACAATATATGGTTCGAATTAAGTAGAGTTTAGAGAGAGAAAGTGGGAACCTTTCTAGAGAGAGAAAGTGAAAGAAAACTTAGAAGGTTAGATTAAGATGAATGAAAGGTCCAACCCTCTACCTTGGGAGGTAGAGGGTATTTATGGTTACAAACTAAACGTCCTCCTTGGACTGTGGATCAGGCATACATGGGTAAAGACCGTCCTTCCTCCCGGTGTTACTCTAAACTAAATAACTAACTAATAAAACAGTAAATAACGATATGTCTACGAGCTAACTTATGCTAGATTATATTTGGGGTGACCGCTACTTCACTATGGAATTTTCTAATTCCTAACAGTTGTATTTCTATTTTTAGAAATATGCAAGTACATAAGTAGTGTTTGGTTTTAAGAACCTAACACATTCTAAAAACTACTATCATACATAATGATTAGAGTCATATCAAGATGTTACTAATCATAAATGTAAATGCTTGAATGATGAATATATTGTTTGAAAGAGCTTGTTTTAATATCTATTAAACTTGACAAGCTTTAAGCTTTTATACAAATTAAATTTACTTTTGTCGTTAACAAAACTTAGGTAAAGATCAAAAATATAAATAACGTTTAATGACGATATTTGTATTAACAATATAGTTTAAGAAGATGATGATTCGAGTACCGAGATAAGGATATCAAACAGCCTCGTTGAAGAAGATAGAAATCGTCATCTCTTAAACATCCAACGCAAAGCTTCCGAGGCTCTTGAAAAAAGGAATTGAGCCTTTAAGAATCTGAGACTTTGGCTGACTTCCCCCGAAACCGAAAATCCTTTTAGGCGAGTAGATTCAAAGCTTTCTTTCAAACTTTCCTTATCCAGTTGCACAAAGAAGCACACCATTATCATCGATCTTGCTGCTCCTTTTAAGAATAATTTTTGTGATTCTTCGTTCGAGGTTATATCATCAAAAGAGCGACAGCGTATCACCCCACACATAAATAACTCTTCTCAAATTTCATTCCACTTTGAAGGAAGCGATCCATACCAAAAAGTTGTCAAGAGACCACTTTCCCTCAGTAGATGAATTGATGCGGAGTCGGCTCTTAGACTAGGCTCCACGAACCGAATACACATATACTGGCAGACAGAGAAACTTATACCATCAAGTAGCATATTAGTCCGATATCCAAAGAATAACCCGATGTATACTTTTCTCTCCACCGATGATAGTGTATATGAAGCTCAAGAACCGAAGTACCGAATGCCCAAAGAGAATAACCGATAACATTGAAGAAGCGGGTCGAATCGCCGATTATCTTTGCGGATGACAATCTCTGCGGATGTCAACTCCAGAATAAGTGATTATATCTCTGAATCATTGATTAAGCACTCAAGTGAAAGCAAATTTGGCGCCCCAATGTACACAATTCTCTCCCACGATGATTGCGATAACATCGAAATCATCACACACTTAATGTAACTCTTTTATCTTGAAACTTTCTCTTACATCACTTCCCCGCGTAGTTATTGGAATAATAACACTAAATGCCTTGATGAGTAAAACCTTGAGTTTCTCTGCGATCATGACATTTGTCTTCCCGGGATATCTTAAATCACTTAGAAGAATTAAGTTCATCAAGTTTACTCGCTTTGTGTTTAGATGTGTGTCTCCTTCCCTTTCTTTGGTTTGACACTTGGAAATCGGCAACATATTATAAGCCCAAATACTTGAAATCTTTTTGAGAAGACTACATTTAATCTTTGTGAGAATCAACTTGCTAAAGAGTGTGAGCAAGTCTAATTGGGGATTAAATCTGACATTTCACTCTCCCCAATTAGTTCTCTCCCTAAACTAACAATCTTTATGATGAATGCTTGGATTAAGAAGAAGTCTTTAGATCGTTAAATGCAATTAGATCTTTAGTCTTCTAACATGCCGCAAAATGTAGAAAAGACTATAGACTCAACCTTCTTCAAAGATTGTCCAAATGGTTGGGGAATAGATAGTTAACATCTTCATCTCATCGAAAAAGCATCCCAATTAACTTACCTCTTGCAAATCCCCTTAACACAAATCCCTCCCAATCAAACAAGAGCAGAAAGATGTTCATCAAGGAAATCAATAATCGGCCCTTAGCGAACACACTAAATGGTAACACCAAACTACCAATCACATTAAACAAGAACAGATAGATTGTTGGAATAATCATGTTGATGTGTCGTGAAGCATGGGTAACCGGAAACACTTTTTCAATAAACTCATCAGTCCGTGAGAAGATGTCAACTAACGGCTCTTAGAAGAAACTCCATGTAAATATGACCCGATAAGAAGAAGCTTGGTTCTTACATGATTTAGGATCCGTATGACCATATATTCTCATATTTAAACATGTAGAATTATCATACTTCTTCTCCCCTCAAGAATTGCATATGGAGATGTCATTCTTGATTAAACAAGTGATTATCTTCATAATGTAGTTTCTTCACACTTCTCCCCTCGAGGTTGCAAATGATGTAAGCCATCACCATTTTAATTGAGCAAGTGGAATGAGACTAGTACTGGTAGTTCGGTTCACTTGATAATTGTACGCGCATGGAAAAAGTATGAAGCATGTTGATGAGAATGGTCATAATAAGAAGATTTCTCTTCTTGAGAAGATAATGCTTTGCACTTGAAAGCGTACACATTTCTTTTCTTTAGAGTACGAGGCTTGAGCGTTTGTTCAAGCGTCATAAGAAGATTTCTCTTCTTTCGAAGATAATCGCCTTGAAATGTACACATTTCTTTTCTTTAGAGATCTGAGGCTTGAAACTGCTATTGTGTTCAAGCGTCATAATCTATCTCTTTTCATCATCTCTTGGCAAAACTTGTTTATCAATCCATTATCATTCAAGGGCTCTTTGTCGTGATAGCTGATGGAGAAAATCAATATGATGAATTTGATCTGAAGTAAACTAACCCGAACTTCGTGACTTAAACTTGCACATATGTAACAAAGGCGGTTGCTTGAGATTTCATCCTCCATTGAATCTCTAAGTACTCTATACTCTTCATCCAACCAACCATCAAGTATTAGACATACATCACCTCTTGAAAATCCACAATTGAATGTGACACTGAGCACTACAACGTAACTCCTTAAAGTGATAGTTATTTTGTAGTGGTAAGAGCCCAATTCCCCCAAGTGGTAAAAGAAAAGGAAAAGTCACCCAACAATAACTAGATTTCCAAGTCTTCATTTTTTATAATAAGCTCGAACAAGGATCTTGAATAATCTTCATCCAACCATCCCCGATACCTTCAGATACTAAGTACATTCGCCCGTAAAATTTCACTTCAACTTCAAATAAATAATAATGAATTAACGTTGTTGTCACATCTTCTGGTTAAAAGTTCAAAACTAGCCTCCTTTGACGTTTTAAGTGAACTATGATAATGGTTTCATCCCTACCATGGTTAGAAGCACATGACCTCATAAAACTTTGAAATAACCAAACTGCCATGAAGTAAATCCAAACAATCACCCAATTCATGAAGTACACCCTTTTATCCCTTCTTCAAAGCAGAAACCGTACTGTTGGAATCGTTCCTAACTCGTAAATGGAATGACATTGACGGGATTACATTTTCTATCTTTGTTACCTTAAACACAAGGGCTTGTTATATCATTTAGTGATAGATGTAAGTGTTTGGGTATAAATACCCCTCCATACTTCCATGGAGGGGTGAGACTCTTGTGTAAACTTTCACCTTTCATCAATAATAAACACACTAGTTTTCCCTTCTCTCTCTAGCTTCTCTCTCTAACTTGAAGATGGCTTTCTTCCATCTTCCAAGACCTCCCGAATCACCATATCAACCAAATATACGATCCTAACATTGGTATCAAGAGCAAGGTCGGTTTGTTATTTGTGGTTGATTTTTTGGTGATGTTTTTCTTGTCAAAATATTGTTTTAGAAATCTGTTACACAAAGTTTTAACCTTTTCATTAGTTTTCTTGGGTTTAACAGATTCCTTTTACAAGTCAATATATATCTTTGTCAAAAATTGTCCTATCTGTGCAAAAATGTCATATCAGTTTTTTTAATACATTTTTTGTACATCTCGTGATATATTGGGGTCAACCTGGTCTTGTATTCTTGGTCAAAAACGGGTCAAACAGGTAGACCTTATGCAATTTTTCTGGGTTTATTATGAAGCTGAACGGAAATCTTGAACGGAATCTCGCCGGAAAAAAGGTCTAAGGGTCAAAACCCTAGACTTACGCCTAAGGAATATTTTACGCGTATGGAATACGCGTAAAATCTCGGTTACTCGTAAAAATCTATCCCTACGCGTAGGGTTACGCGTAAGCACCTGGTTTTACGCATAAGACTAAGCTTACGCTTAAACCTGATCTACGCATATGGTTACGCATAAGGTTTCGAGCTAAGACATATTACGCGCAAGAAAATATTTTTTACGTGCAAAAAATTTGAAAATAACCTTATGTGTAGACTAGTGAACATATGACCACAACCAAAATATCAAATACCATATACATCGACACAATCTATACATCAACAGTCCATGTACACTCAAAAGAAATTGAAGATAAAACAACACCATCGACCACTAATATCAACACCAAATCCTCACACACCCTCATCCAATTAATTAAACAGATTCATATCAAAAATACTTAGATCTCAGAAGGTTCAAACGATTTCTCCAATCTTTTATAGATTTTTTTAGTTTGAACTTCATCCTAATTGATCCACTTGTGATTCTATCCGATCTTAAAGAAATAACGTTAACAAGTATGTTAATTTATTTCTTTGATTCGTTCATATGCTACATTCAAATCAGAAATACGAAAACAAAATCACATCATAACCTACCCGAGACCTTAGACAAGATCTTGAAGCCATAAATCGTTATATCTTGTGGGTTAAATTGAACAAACAAAAATTACCAAGAGTATTTGCGCTCTTGAGATATTGTTTGTTTATTTGTGATGCTATTTTAGTGCTAAGGCATTTAACTTGAGATGATATGAGATCTTGGTGAACAATGAGTTGGGTAGAGCAGAAGTTGTGGAGGAGGCGTACACTATACGCTGGGTGTTTTTTAGGTTTAGGTTAATGTTAGTTTTCACTTTGTTTTATATACGGCTTTAAGACTTATGGACTTGGATCAGGCTTTAAGTTGGATCGTGGGCTGTGTAAATCATGAGTGAAATGGGCTGAGTTGGATTTGGCTTATACGACTTAAGTCCAAAATGAGAAAAAAATTGTTATCCAAATGTTGTGTTACAAAATTTTGGATACACGTTTTTATTTTCTTTGGATTTCAAGTTGATATTTTTGGTATGGCATAAATTTTCACGGGGATACAATTTTGACAAGATCGGAAAACCATTATCAATGTTCTTTCTAACCGTTAATGAAGGCTAGTTTTGAGCGTTTAACCGCATGATGTGATTACGGAGTTAATTCTTTATTATTTATTTGAGGATGAAGTGAGATATCACGGGTGCGTGTACTTAGTATCTGAAGATATCGGGGTTGGTTGGATGCATGATTCTTCGTGATCCTTGTTCGAACTTTAACCGTTACGAATGACAAAGACTTGAGTTGTCTAGTTATACCTGATGTAAGGAGTTACATTATTGTGCTCACAGCGTATAGCTATCACTTTTAAGGACTTACGTTGATGTGCTCAAGTGTCACACTAAGGTGTGGATAATTTGAGAAACTTTAAGTTTACCTTTTTTCGATGGTGTTAAGAAAAAGGGTTCTTCGTCTGACAATAGTGAAAGTTTAAGTCACAAGTTCGAGTTATACTACTTCAGTCTCAAGTTCGTCATATTGGGTTTTCTCCATCAGTAGTCACTACAAAAGCCGTCAGAATGATAATGGGGTCGGTAAAGAGTTAGCTGAGAAAAGTATACACGAGTAGAGAAGTCTTATCTGCAATTGATTCTCACATGATATTTATGGTACTTCACAATTATTCGATTACTTGGACAAACATGGTTTCGTTGTCTCCAATTCATCATCAACATGCGTGGTGTATGATTCTGATTCATTGAAAACATCGGGGGGAAGAGAGTATAGGTGTTCCTTGCTTCTTTGATGTTTTTGGATTTTTTTTCGAAAACCCGTTTCCCTTCATGAATTTCTTCAATCAGGGGGAAGAAATGAGACGATCTGTGGTGAAAATTTCTCAAGTTGGTGTAGTCGTCTCACTTTCACAGAGTTATCGTGTGCGAAGTTACCTAAATATGATGTTGTGATGCCTCACACACGGTCATTTTATCGAGTAATTGCAGATTCACTGGTAACTAGTATTCCGATAGACCGCAACATTCAGGGGGAAGTTGTTTCATTTCGTCTTTCGTGGTTTGTTTGGTGTGAAGCATCTACATACGTGAGAAGATCTTGTTGATTTCTTGCATGTTACCCCCGAACGGATTTTCCGCAATAAGTCAGATTCACCTTGTGTGGTTTACTGCTCATCTACAAATTCCGCTGCGTACTGAAAACTTCAAAAGTTAGAGGAAATGTTCACTACATCAAAGTTTCGAATCTGCAAGACGGTTTGGGTTTGGGGAAAGGATTCTGTTGAAACTTCGCCAAAAAGGATTGTACGGAGAAGCTGCTAAAGACATGTAGCATGAATTGGGGGGAAGTTAATTCAATTTATGCATATTACATCATTTGCCTACAAGTGAAGAAAACGGTTCTCAAGTCAAGGTACAAGAAGAAGACAAAGAGCGTAAACTAACATTATCCTCAGCACTTGAAGAGCTTATGAAGACCTTTCTTTATTTGTTTTCTATATCTGTAGTAAATGTTGTAAGTAATCCCTTATGTCGTCCCATTGGGGGAAGATTGTTGGAATTGCTCCTAACTCGTCAATGGAACGACATTGACGGGATTACATTTTCTATCTTTGTTACCTTAAACACAAGGGCTTGTTATGTCATTTAGTGATAGATGTAAGTGTTTGGGTATAAATACCCCTCCATACTTCCATGGAGGGGTGAGACTCTTGTGTAAACTTTCACCTTTCATCAATAATAAACACACTAGTTTTCCCTTCTCTCTCTAGCTTCTCTCTATAACTTGAAGATGGCTTTCTTCCATCTTCCAAGACCTCCCCGAATCACCATATCAACCAAATATACGATCCTAACATGTACCACCAGCATCAGATAAGATCCCAAAATACACTTTCCTTTCTCCAAGATGATTCCATCATTACGGGATTTTACAATTCTATGGTTTAAACCGAGAAATATTTTCTTTCGCGAGATTTTACAAAACCAAGAATAAACCATAAGATAGATCTGGAAATGCACTTTACTATTACCAGGATGTTTCCATTTTCACGGGATTTTACAAATCTATGATTTAAAGAAAATAGTTTCTTTCGCGGGATTTTACAAAATCAAGACTAAAACGTAAACAATGTCAGTTTGAATGTTTTATAACAACTTTGGTTTAGGTGAATATATGTTTTAGGGGAACATGCAGCGGTTCATCAACGGTTCATTCTCCATCATCAAAAATATCACCAACAATTCTTTACCCATATATAGACAACTTCACAAACCATACTAAGTAGAGTAGTATACACTACTTCCCCCTGAGGTTGAACATCAAAGTACCCGTTTCTCCCCCATGATGGTTTCAAACTTTCATAAGCATCATTAACGTGTACACTCATCTGCACGAAAAGTTCTTGTCATAAGCAAACATCTTGAAAAGTCATGACTGACGTTGAAGATTATTGAAAGATTTTGCTTAGACTGTGAAGTATCATTAGCATTCAGTGGCATCGAATATTCTATGGGAATTGCTGATCACATCTCAACCATTCAGCCCTTTGGTAAACACATCATCCACTTGGTGAAGTAAACCCGATATACCAAACTTGATCATGAAGTAGAATTCCTCAGATTTGTTACTTAAACTTGTACTAATCCTCGTGAAAAAAAAACGGTGTACCCAATGTACAAAATCTCGTGACATTCTCAACTGCGTGAGACACCGAAGTGATAGCTACGTTGTGGGTTAAGAGAAAGAATCACAAAAGTAACTAAATAGCCAAGCCATTATCACACTCTATAAATGCCCAAACAAGTCATCTTCGCGGAAGGGTATAAAGAATGAAGACGAAATAAGTAAACGTGCCCGGAAAACCTCACTTCAAATCCAAATAAGAAATACCGTACAAACAACCCCGTAGTCAACCTTGTTCAAATATCAATTCAAGCCGTGACACAACATCCTTTGTGAGAATGTATAAACCAAAGTATCAACCCGCACAACACAACAAATCTCAACATCACACCAAAAATCATCATCAAATCTTATCTTGCATATCTCAAATCATCATCAAATCTCTTTAACACATCTCAGATAATCCAAATCTTATACAATCGATCCAAATTATAGAAGCCCATCATGTGGTCCACACAAGAATCCCGCCCGAGAAATATCAATTCAAGCCCATATCCGATTATAATCATTGTCATACCACTCATTCACGAGAAATATCAATTCATATATATCCATATCATGAGATAAAATTCGGATTTCACAGATGTCAATACTTATGTATGCATTATAACAAATATACCAAGTATCAAATATCATCTCATAACAAATCTCAAGTAGGGATATCCTTGGCCCAAGTCAGTGTGTTATTATCCCATAAAATACCAAACAACTCGGCCAAAATATTTGCCATGATCCTCCAAGAATTGAACCCACGATTAAAAATAATATTCATGACAAATACTTGAATTTGCTCCAAAGTAATATTTGAATTAGCTTCAAAGTCACAGGCTCAATCAAGATATATCAAATCCAATGTCCTACTCCAAAGTTACAGGCTCGTGAGCAAAGGAATTAAAGTCTGTTCGGCCCATCTCATGAAATCAAATTAGATTAAACATTTCCCTTAAGATTACAACAGAATGTAGATATCACCAAATCATATAAGGCCTAATCTTGAAAAATAAACATACGATCTATTCCAAGCCTATACAGTCACCACAAGGCCCGATCCATTCTCCCTTTGTAAACCGGTTATATAAAGGCTTGATACCCTAATTATTAGGCATTACATAACCATAAAATATCTCAATACAACGCCTCCAAGAAAATGTTTACAACCCCTAAAAATACTCACACCACAACACCTAATATCAATCATCTTATATCCGCCTACCTCCTTCATATATACAAATCCTGAACTCAGTCACAATGATAAAGCGCTTCAACCATCTCACGCGCATAACATCTTTGATATTCAAAAAGACTTCGCCACAGGGATGGCATGAGGTCTTGAGATGGCTTCAAGATCAACCCACGAAAGATGATACCCGACTAGTTCTTCAAGACCTAATAAGGGTCTCGGGTAGGTATTGATTTATAATCGAACACATGATGAAGGGATAACAAGGTTTGTTATTTTCTTATCATTATCAGTTTCGGATATTACCAGAAGAGTCGACGAGGAAATTGATTCAATTGAAATAGTCTTAAAAAGATTACAAAAACAAATTGAATCAAATCTGAGATTGATATGTATTTACTGTTTTTCGAAAGGTTTGATGTTTGTATGATGAGAGTTGGGGAGAGATGTAAGGGTCCTTTGATGAGTCTAGATTAGGATTTAGTTGATGGAGTCGTATTATTGTTTTCGGATATGATATTACTTCTTTTGAGTCTTCTCGATTTCTGTATTTTAAAACCAAGGACTGATGATGGTTTTGAACTGAGGTCTTTGATGAGTCAATGGTATATGGTAAGATTATTGGGTCAACAAGTCGCATGAGCAGTTTTGACCATTTTGGACAAATCGCTTTAAGGGTTTGACAAACCGCATAAGATGTGTCAAAACACAACTTATTAACAAATCGCACCCTTGAGATTTGACAAAACGCATAGAGCGATTGGTCATGACCAAGTCGCATAGAGAATCAAACCGCAAAGATTTTTGTCAAATCGCATATCAATCACATAACTTTTAGACAAATCGCTTCATTGCTTTTATCTTTGACAAATCGCATAGTACTTCCCTTAAAATTTGGAACCGATTTTCTCTCACTTCAAACCGCTTTCAAGAAAAAGGATTCAAGTATGCCTGTTTGACTACATATGTTGACCATAATAAAATTCATGGAAATGGTAGAAAATAAGTCATAAAACATAATACGTATTTAATATATAATCTGTTTGGGCAATAACTGACACAAACAAGATATATGAAAGAGAATAAAGTTTTACACTTTTGAGTTTTGGACCATTTGGATACAACAACTGTTAAAAACTGTTAACATCAACAAGATAGGAAAATTTTTCCGAGCACAAAATGTTTGTAAAAACAGTTTCAACAAATACATTTGAACCACAAAAATCAATCAACACGAACAACCTGTATCAAACCGCATCAAAGCAATACAAACCGCATACAAGAATCAACCAAACAGCATACAAAACCGCTTCAAAAACCATGCAAATCATCAAAAACAACAAAACCTAGGCTCTGGTACCATTTGTAGGATCGTATATTTTATGTTGTTTGATGATTCGGGTGGTCTAGGATGGTGATAGTATATGAATGCCATGTTTAGATAGATGAAGAGAGTAGAGAGGGTGATTCTAGAGAGATAAACAAAAGAGAAAATGTTAGATTATCAAAGAAGCACCACCTCTTCCAAGGATGGAAGGGGTATTTATAGTTACATACAATACGCCCTCCTGTCGGGATGTGGATCAGGCATACAGTGGGTAAAGACCCGTCCTTCCTCCACGGTGTTACACTAAACTAATCTACGCTACTAACTAACTAATTAACTACTAAATAATGTAAATAACGACATGTCTATGAGCTAACATATGCTAGACCATAATTGGGGTGACTGACACTTTCACATGGAATTTCCAATTCCTAACAGGTTGCCAAATCGGTTAAAGTTGTCGAATTGGTTTGAGATTTGATATGTTGAGCCGAATGATGGAAGTTGGTTGGCGTTTGAGGTGAAGGAATTTGCGATAATTGTGTGTTTGAATTAGAAGAAGATGAGTAATTCGATATTTGTTTTTGGAGGTCGGCAAGTATGGAGTTCACCCATTGTTGATTGGGATTCATTTTTGTTAGTTAAAAGGTAGAAATAAGATAATTATAGAGATAGTCAATAGAAATGAGGTTGGAAGTGTGTGTAAATGAGGTACTTGTATGATTTTTAAAGGGTAAAAAGTGAGGTTTTAATGCAAAAAATGGCTATATTTTGGACATAATGTCCACTTCTTTTTTTTTTTTTTTTTGCCTGTTCGATAAAGTTCACAAGAGAGAAAATAATAATAATAATAATATGTTAGCATGTATTATTAGTTTGTACATGTATTGGGCTCAAGCTCGTATCTTGAATATTCCATGTATGGCTATATTATGTAATGTCATATCTTTTATGGAATATACAGATCATTACCATTCTACATGGTATCAAGTCAAACACCTATCCTAAACAAACCTTAGACACTACCGATCCTAAACAAACCCTAGACACCACCGATCCTAAAAACCCTAAAACACAAATATTGTCAATCGTCCTCTTAGTGTTACTTGTTCGCGGTAACAAGTTTTGTTATTGTGGTGATTTGTGCTTCGGTCACAATCCTATTGTAATAGGTATTCTTGTACTTTGGGTTACAAGACTTTGCATATTTTTCTGTTATTGCTTCTACTTTTTCTATTGGTTTCTGTTTCAATTCCCATACTCATGAATAATACAATAGAATGGAACAAAAGAATAATACAAAAGAAGATTTGGTTACCCAGGTCGATTGGGTATTAGTATTTATGTGTGGAATTTGCATAGGGTGGGTCAAAGTCAAATGAATAATAAACAGACTACTACTATCCCTCACCCAACAGTGTATTATGCTACCTCTAACCCAACCCAGCCTACTGGCCTAATATCCTATTGCGCAGCACCACCTACTGGTTCGTTACCTCACCCTCACCCGGCCCAACCCAACGGCTTTTTAGCCCATGTCAGCCCACCACCCGGTTTTACTTACCCACCCGTTTCACCACCAGGACCGATTCAATATATACGACCCAAAACCCCTCCCGCGTATACAATAATGAGCTTGGCACAACATGCTCCGACTGGATCCACGGCTCTTCCTACCGGGTCGTTGGGACCCACCATCGCCCCGCGCCAAGAGACCACTTTGCCTCATGCTTTTACTACCGGGACACTTCATGATCCCACTACTGGCGCTTGGAACATGGACATAGGTGCGAGCTCGCATCTTGATGATTCAGTTAATAGTCTTAATAATCTTTTTAACATGTGTATGTATCTGTCAGTCTTAGTTGGTGACGGGCATTCTATTCCTGTCACCAATACGGATCATAGTATTTTCCAACTCCATTTCTACCTCTTCACCTAAATAACGTACTTATTACCCCTCGTATTGTCAAAAATCTAATATATGTTTGTCAATTTGTTCATGATAATAATTGCACTGTTGAATTTGATGCGTTTGGTTTTTCTATCAAGGATTTCATGACTTGTCAGGTGCTGCTCCGCTGTGATAACACATGGGACCTCTACCCGGTTACTGCTTCATCTCCGATTCCACATGCATTCCTTGTTAGTCAGCATATGTTGCACCAACGTCTTGGACATCCAAGAAATGAAGTGCTTCGTCGTCTTGTTTCTCATAATTTTATTTCGTGTAATAAAGAAAAACCTCCCTTTCTTTGTCATGCTTGTCCACTTGGCAAACACGTGAGGCTTTTGTTTGTTAGTTCCAATACTGTAGTTACTTTATGTTTTGAGGTTATTCACTCGGATGTGTGGAATTGACCCATTCCGAGCCTTTTTGGCTTTAAATATTATGTTTTGTTCTTAGATCATTTTTCACAGTTTGTTTGGGTTTATCCACTGCTTAATAAATATGATGTTTTATCTAAATTTGTGTTGTTTCGTAGTTATGTTCATACTCAGTTTAAGTGTGAAATAAATTCTTTTCACTGTAATCATGGTGGTGAATTTGATAACCGTAACTTACATAAACTTTTTGATGAAAATGGTATTCAGTGTCGGTTTTCATGTCCAAAAACCTCCCAACAAAATGGTAAGTCCGAATGGATGGTTCGTACTTCGTACAATCAATAATAAAATTCGGACCATACCTTTTCAAGCGAATCTTCCACCGACATTCTGGGTGGAAGCTCTCAATATGGCCGTTCATTTACTAAATATTTTGTCTTCCACAACCATTCACAGTGAAATACCTTATACCCGTTTGTTTGGCAAAAACCCAGACTATAGCCTTTAACGTGCGTTTGGGTGCCTTTGTTTCCCTCACTTATATCCTAATCACAAACTTGAACCACGCGCCATACCCTCAATACTTTTGGGATATGATTCCAATCATCGTGGGTATCGTTACCTTGAATTAAACACAAATAACATAATTATCTCCCGCCATGTTACGTTTGATGAAACTGTTTTTCCATATGGTTCTATTAAACCGACATCGGCACCCACCTACAACTTTTTGGATGACTCACCCGATATAATTCCTCTATTCATTCCATCCGCTCCCATTATGCAACCCACTATGCTTCAACCCACACCTGAGCCAACAGCACCAATTCCTACCAGTCCCACCCCACCACTTGCACAACCCAATACGACCCAGCATGAGACAGCCCATCACCCATCACTACCCCCATCACCATTCGCGGCCCAACAACATACACCAACTCCATCAACACCCTCGGCCTAACACCAACAAATTATTTCGGACCCTCCTCAAATTATTACGGACCCTCCTCACAACCCAAACCCTGTCTCGATTCATCCCATGGTCACACGATTTCGTGTCGGTACTAATCGTCCTACTGAGCATCTCAATATGCATTTGTCTTCGGTTTTACCGTTACCAAAATTCTATCGTGATACGTTTAATGATCCAAATTGGTAAAATGCTATGCATGAATGAATACACTACACTTATTAAGAACGAAACTTGGACTCTTGTGCCTCGACCCACGGACACCAACATTGTTCGTTGTATGTGGCTTTTTCGCCATAAGTATTTCGTTGATGGCACTCTTAGTCGCTACAAGGCTCGTCTTGTGGCGAATGGTAGTACTCAATTAGAGGGTGTTGATGTTGATGAGACCTTTAGTCTGGTGGTTAAACCGGGTACTATTCGGGTTGTTCTGAGTTTGCCTACTTCTCGACATTGGTCGATTCATCAGTTGGATGTAAAGAATGCTTTCTTGCATGGTGATTTATCTGAGGCAGTTTATATGCATCAGCCTCTGGGATTTCAGGATTTTGTGCATCCTGATTATGTGTGTTTATTGCAGCAATCTCTGTATGGACTCAAGCAGGCCCCTAGAGCTTGGTATCAGCGATTTTCATCTTATATTACTCGGGTTGGGTTTCATCATAGTCGATGTGGCTCATCATTATTTATATACATACAGGGGATGGATACTGCTTATTTGTTGTTATATGTTGATGATATTGTACTTAATGCTTCCTCTGAGACTTTGTTGCAGCGGATCATTCATTCATTACATCAGGAGTTTTCCATGACAGATCTCGGTTCTCTTAATTATTTTCTGGGGATTTATGTTAGCCGCGATTCTACAGGGTTATTCTTATCTCAGCACAAATATGTCGTTGACATTCTTCAGAGAGCATATATGGCTTCTTGTAATCCCAGTCGAACTCCTGTTGACACTGAATCTAAACTCGGGGATGATGGTGATCCCGTATCTGATCCGACTTTGTATCGGAGGCTTGCAGGTTCTCTTCAGTATCTCACCTTTACTCGCCCAAATATATCTTATGTCGTTCAGCAGGTTTGCCTTCATATGCATGATCCTCGAGAGTCTCATTTCTCAGCTCTCAAACGGATTTTGCGGTATATTCGGGGTACTCTAGATTATGGGTTACAGTTGTTTGCCTCTTCCACTACATCATTGGTTGCTTATTCGGTGCGGATTGAGCTGGTTGTCCCACTACTAGGAGATCAACCTCTGGATACTGTTTCTTTCTTGGCAACAATCTTCTCTCTTAGTCCTCTAAGCGTCAACCGACACTTTCTCGTTTCAGTGCAGAGGCTGAGTATCGCGGTGTTGCCAATAATGTTGCTGAAACTTGTTGGTTAAGGAATCTTCTTCATGAGTTGCACACTCTTTTGTCTTCCGATACGCTTGTTCTTGTGATAATGTCAGTGCAGTTTATTTGTCTTGCAATCCGGTTCAACATCAGTGTACGAAGTACATTGAGATTGATATACATTTTGTTCGTGATTTGGTTGTTGTTGGTCAGGTTCGGGTTCTTCATGTTCCTTCTCGTTATCAGTACGCAAACATCTTCATCAAAGGATTATCTTCGGCCTTGTTTGAGGAGTTTCGCATCAGTTTGAGCGTCTGGTGTCCTCCCCCTCCAACTGCGGGGGAGTGTTAGCCTGTATTATTAGTTTGTACATGTATTGGGCTCAAGCCCGTATCTAGAATATTCCATGTATCGCTATATTATGTACTGTCATATCTTTGATGGAATATACAGATCATTACCATTCTACATAATAAAATAACCAAAACGTGAACCGGTGGGTATGGCGCGACTCACGATGGCACGAGTGAGGGTGTGGTTCGTGACGCCATGAGCTCGGCTGGTGGGATGGCACGAGAGCCACCGTACCGTAGGCTCTTAGAACCACTTGTGCCGGGTGGTGTGCTGTATCAGCTAGGACCAGTTTGGATTGTTAAACATTAACATAAACGGATTAATTTGCCAAGGTAAATATCTTGTATTTCACCTTTAATTAAGAGCATGGGAAAAAAGATAGAGCAATCAATAGTCACTCAACTTGTTTTGTGTGTGGTCCATTACGTTCTTATTGTATATGAGTGGTACCTTACTGGAACATTGGGCCACCCATCTTTCAAGGTTTTGTTTTGACCAAACATGTAATTTAAAGTTTCATAACTACATTCAAAATGTATTATCTATTTGTTTATGAATGTTTGTATTCGGTATCAAATCCAAATGTGATCAATTCATGATCAAGTAATCACATTATCGTGTATTCACGTGTTCCGGTTTATGTATAGTATGTTACACTTAGGCACTTAGCAATACACGCGTACATGGTTTGAGATATAATATGTAAAACATATGTTAAAGGCTTAAGGCACTAACGATCTTTTTCGGCAAAACACGTTTAAGTTATGAAGAAAAGAAGTTTTAGATGCACTTGTCGGACAAAGATAGGACATGTTAACTTTATCGGAAGGAAATGATAAAAGATGCAAGAAACATTGTGACTCCCAAAAGAAAATATTATTTGTAAACATGTATGAATATTGAATGGAGTTGAAAACAGATTGAATCGATTTGATATGACAAGGTATTGTATAAACAAGTTACAGCAAATTAATCAATTTTCGTTGTACTGTGTTTTTTTCCCATCCTCTCAAACAGAGGTGGGGACATGAGGGGGGAAGGGTGGGCACGTGCCCCTTAGCGAAAAAAGTTTAGTGTAATTTTGTTAAATTATTTGGTTATTTTTGTAATTTGTGCATCTAACGAACCGGTTTGTAGCGTAGTTTTCAAAAATTATCAAAGTTTGCTTCTTAACTATAACTTTCTGGCTCCGCTACAAATTTTATCTATTTTTGTTGTATATAGTCTATAGGAGTACGAATAACGTCGAATATGTAAATGAAATAGTTGTATATAATTATAAATAGGTTGAAGGCCCGATATAGATTATTGGACTACATTGATGTAAAGATCTTACATGATAAAATAGTGGCCCATCTTGTACGTAACATAAGCCCGTTAGGCAAACAAATCTGTGAACCCTCGAAAACTAAAGTATATAATTCGTTTTTCTTAATGATGTGGATTGTGGCATATGATCGAGCAATAAACGTACTTATTTTTTAAAGGCAAAGATGAAACATTTTAATAGCTTCCACCAATAAAAAATAAGGCAGAAGCAAAATACAATGCAGTCAAGAGATTTTAATTTCTTTTGTTAAATTGTACATAACTTATTCTCTAGTCAATAAATCACATCTTTTATACAATAGAAAATAACACGATATAATTTCGCAAAATGTGTTTTTTGAGAAAACAAAATTAGACTAATAAAGGACCTCGATTTTGGTACGTGGCGAAATTCAGCCTCCTAACTGGCTAATAAAAACAAAAATTAAATCTTATTTTGGTTAGCTTATACTCATATACTTTATTTTATGCCGAACAAAGAGATTCACGCATCTAGCATTCTAGCCGAATTGAATTCATAAATATAGGAGAGAAAATGTAAGATTACGCGTGACATATTTCTAGAAAATTAAGCACCAAACAAAGTGTATGGGTTAAAACGCACATCTTTGAAAGATTAAACATCTAAAATTGTGAACATAAATACAGTAGGATTATAATTAACTTGAGAATGATGGATGGTGTGGCCAATGTATCTTTCATGATATAGAAAGAATGAGGTGGAAAGAAGTTGCATAATGCAATTATCGCTTAAATAGACCACTCGATTTAACTAGCACTCAAACAAGTTGACTTGTTGACTTTCATACATCTTGACTTGCAAAGTACAATCCTCCATATTTTTGGCAAGTTTTTTCCTTAAACTAAGTTTAGTTACTTATGTGTTTTTTTCAGTGTTTAAAAACCTGGGTTGACGGTTGAACCATGAACCGGTCGGTGACGGAAGCCGGTTTTAAATGAAAAACTCGGTTGAACTGTGACCAGGTAGCTCGATTGAATTAATTAAAAAATCGGTTTTTAAAACGTTGATTTTTTTTCTTTTGACATTAAAAAACTTACACACTTGAGATTGTAGTTCAAATTTATTTTGTAATAATATCAAGTTACTATATATGAAAATCAGAAAATGTAAACTGGGAATAAGTCGTCTTTTAATTATAGAAAATACACAAAGCCATGTTATAGAAATTATACTCTAATACGATGACCACTATTGATATGATATTCGGAAGAGAAAGTCAACCAATATATTACAGTGACATTTTACAAATACGAAATATTTGTATTTGTTTAAAGCAATAACACCTTTTATATATAATGTGTATATTATTAACAAAATTTAAATATACCATGAACACATAAATTTACAAAACTTGTCCTCTAAGATCACTCCCAATGATAACATGAGTTATTCTTTAACATTTGTCACGTCAGCGATACATCAGCTTTAACATTTCACCTTAACTCACCCAAAAAATACCCACAATCATAGCATCCCAAGTTTAACTTTAACATTTGATATTTTCAATTTCAACCCCTAAACTAAAACAAACACTTCATTTATTAAAAAACATAACCTTAACTTAAACATATTACAATACCAAATATAAAATAACTAAAAAAAATTACAACGAAAAAAACAAAACAAAACATAGCAAATACTTATTCATCATCGTCGCTCTTTTGTTATTGTTGTTGTCGTTCAAGATTCTCCTGCCAAACATGCTCCATAAGGTCATGTTGGAGTTGGGTATGCGTTTGTCGGTCGTGTATTTCTTTTGCCTTACGACGGTGAGTATCACATCTTTCGACCCATCTTCGTTGCCTCAAACGTGCTGACGGATCCACCCACACTTCGTTATAGTCACGTAATGCAAATTTTTGATCTTTTATAATCATGTTATGCAAAATAATGCAAGAATACATGATTCTACGTATAGTGACAATTTCCATTTGACGTGCCGGTTGTTGTAGTATACCCCAACGTCCTTGAAGCACACCAAAAGCACGTTCAATATCCTTTCGGGCACTTTCTTGTTTCCTTTTAAAGTACGTATATTTTTTGTCAGTTGTTGCCGAGAATGATTTGACGAAAGTTGCCCACTGTGGATAAATTCCGTTAGCCAAGTAATACCCCTGTTAATACCTAGTTCCATTGACCGTATAAGGGGCTCATGGGGCATTGTCAGAAAGAATGTCGTCGAATAACGGAGACTGGTCTAAAACATTAATATCGTTATTCGCCCCCGCCATCCCAAAAAATGCATGTCAAATCCATAAATCTTGAGAAGCAACAGCTTCAAGCATAATTGTTGGGTATTTTTTTCACCCCTACCAAATTGCCCTTGCCAAGCCACTGGACAATTTTTCCATTCCAGTCTGATCAATGCTACCAAGCATTCCCGGAAAACCATAACACTCTTCATGTTGTTGATAAATTTTTTGAATGTCGGCCCATGTTGGTTTTCTTAAATACTCCGGCATAAACAAATCAATAATGCATTTGTTAAAATTATCAAGACAATCTTTTGAAGTACTCTCACCCATTTGCAAGTATTCATCAAATGAATCATGTGTAGTGCCGTAAGCCAATTGGCGTATGGTAGACGTACACTTCATTAGAACACTTAAACTCATTCGACCCGTAGCATCGGGTGTTTGCCTAAAGTAATTAAAATGATCTGGAATATTTTCGGAAGTATAAGATTCAATACCTTGACTATTTGCGGAATAGTTTCCTCATACGAAATCTTCTACGAAAATTCTGTTTGAATACTTACAACCTTCAACGAAATAGTCGGATTCGTGACGTTCTTCTGCAATCTCACGTTCACGATATATATATGGGTACGAGCACGAGTAGGAGGTTGAGATGCTTCTTCTTGTTCCAACTGTTGCTGATACTCGTACGCGGACGCCATAAATTCGAAGTCAGTTTCGTCATCAACGTCTGACCAATGCTGAGTAAATTCATCAAATTGATTCGGATCCATTGTGAACGAACTTGAATTTGAATTATGAAAGTGTGAGAGGAAGTATATAAATTGTGAATTTGAATTATGAAAGTGTGAAAAAAATTGGTGTGTTTAGTTCGGTAATTATAGTGATAAAAAAATGTTTTTGATTTTTTTTTTTTTATTAAACTAGTCGTTTGAAATGGGGTGGGGGGAATGAAAAAGTTTAAACCCCAACTAGTACGTTAGGGGTGGGGTAGGGGGTAAAATGATTTTTTTTTTTTTAGCCATCAACGCCTGTTATATGGTTAACATCGGGACTTTAACGTCGTTTTAACGTGGGTTGGCCAACGGGTAACGCCGATTAACGTCGGATAACGCCGGGTCCGGCGTTAATCGTTGGGAGCTCTAAGAGTATTCGTTGTCAAGATCCTCGTTGGAAGGATAAAAAAATATTGCTTTTCACATTTTTTGGTGTTGCAAATTGGTTAGTAGTTAGTTGTGATAATTGCATGTAAAAATAGTAAAGTGATATGTAGTTATGTTCATGTAATGTTGAGGTAGTGGCAATGATAAATACGAGTCTCAACTATTATGAATTATAATAGTTGCTAAAAATAGATTGTCACTTACCTCAAATCTTGAACGAGCTAGCCAAAAGTACATAAAAATTTAACCAAACATTGTACTAACACAAGAAAAGACATCATCCATAAAACAAAAATTAATCTATACAAGTATACAACTCATCGCATTACATAATAAATATTATGGGTGGTAATTTTTTATACGACACAATAAACGACACGAACGCGACATGAAACTGGTTAGTAGTTGGTTGTGATAATTGCTAGTAAAAATAGTTAAGTGATATGTAGTTATGTTCATGTAATGTTGAGGTAGTGGCAATGATAAATACGAGTCTCAACTATTATGAATTATCAGAGTTGCTAAAAATAGATTGTCACTTACCTCAAGTCTTGAACGAGCTAGCCAAAAGTACATAAAAATCTAACCGAACATTGTACTAACACAAGAAAAGACATAATCGATAAAACAAAAAACAAAAAATTGTTCAAAAAAAAGATAAAACAAAAATTAATTTGTACAAGTATACAACTCATTCCATTACATAATAAATATTATAGGTGATAATTTTCGACACGACACGATAAACGACACGAACGCGACTTGAAACTGGTTAGTAGTTTGTTGTGATAATTGCTAATAAAAATAGTAAAATGATACGTAGTTATGTTCATGTACTGTTGAGGTAGTGGCAATGATAAATACGAGTCTCAACTATTTTGAATTATCAGAGTTGCTAAAAATAGAGTCACTAACCTCAAGTTTTGAACGAGCTAGCCAAAAGTACAAAAAAATCTAACCAAACATTGTATAAACATAAAAAAAGACATAATTGATAAAACAAAAAATAATCTATACAAATATACAACTCATCGCATTACATAATAAACATTAGGAGTGTAATTTTCGACACGACACGATAAACGACACGAACGCAACATAAAGTTAAATAGGTTTAGGTTGAGGATAAATAAGTTTAGGTAAAAAAAACAGGTCAACCCGTCTAACCCGTTTAATAAACATGTCGTGTTTTGGTTGAATAAATATTAAACAAATCAACCTGTCTAACCCGTTTAATAAACAAGTCGTGTTTTAGTTGATTAAGTATTAAACAAGTCAACCTGTGAACCGTTTAAGTATAGAAGCCTCTAAAAACATAATATATATGTTGGATTTGGATCGAATGCATTTTGTTATGTACTTAATATGAGTGAATTACGATTATAACTCATATATAATTGCAATTGTCGTATAATTATTTGTATGTTAATTTTATCATTTTTTAGATCCTTATGTTATTTTTTGCATTTAAACTAATTAAATCGATAAATCACAAATCTTATTCACCGCTTGACCTATTTACTTAAACATGTTAAACGAGTCACAAACGAGTTACACGTATTATGCAGATCTGAGCTAGGGTTGAATTTTTTGACACGTTTAATAAATAGTTTGTGTTTGAGTAAAAGTTATAATAATCTACTAACCCGCAAACCCGAATAAGTCAAGTCAAACACGACTCAATTGTGATACCTATGCCAACTCTAGTAAATATGAACACATAAGCCACAAGCTATATTTTATTGAAGTTTTCATGTGCACTTAAATCATCTTTACTACCTTATAATGTATTTAGGACTTTTTAAAAAAATAAGTCTTAATTTTTTAAGCCAACACATCTTACTATAATTAGTATTTCATATAATTAAATTCTACACTATAATAATTGCATTATAATGTAAAATAATCACACATTAAATTTTAGTATTAAAATGTATGTTACAAACTTACAATAATACAAATTTATAGTTGTAATTTTTATCATAAACATTCAAGTTATACAAAGTTCAAATGAGTATAAGTATGGATATCCATAGTTGTATTGATATATTTTACGGAAATTTAAACACGCATCTACTCTTTTCGAACTATCAAACGGGTAAACCGTCATATACTAACTCTCATTGCATACCGCTTACAAATCAAGGTACGAGAAAAATTGACATATTGGGTATCGCCGCTGCTTTGCGCGGATACTATGCTAGTTTTACTAATTAACGTATTGTGTTTTTACAAAGGGAATGTCTAACCAATGCCCTTAGGGCATTGGTTAAGATTTGTCTTCTTGTGATTATTAATTACATAAGTAGTCCTTGTAGTTGACATTAAATTGCATATTTGGACGGGGACCCACATAAATAGTTGTTAAAAACCACAAGAAGACAAATCTTAACCAATGCCCTAAGGGCATTGGTTAGACATTCCCTTTTACAAATGTCACTTAAAACATGGGTTAAAGTAACTATAAATGTCTAATCACATGTAACCTAAACATTTTTCTCAAAATAACATTCCATCAAATACGTGTAGTGTAAGTATTTGTTAGTAACCAATCAATCAACATTGTTTTCATAATTTTTTCAATACTCTAATGATTGTTTACATATTTTATATATTTAATACCTAACCAAGAAAATATTAAAATACATGTAGAAAAAACAAATAATTTTTTTATCAAGTGAGTAAGCCAATGGGAAAAGGATAGACACGTGGGAGGTGGAGGTATAGAGTTTGAGATGAGTAAGTAACACGTGTAAATAGGATGACGTAAGCGGAGAAGCTAGTGATCAACTGGACCGGGTTCACTTGAAGTCAGTCACATGTTGGGTACAGTCTTCGGTTTATGTAAGCCTTTAGTATTTATTAAACGTAACAACCAACCCACACCCACTCCTTACTTTTCTATTTTTAAGTACATGATGTTTGTGTTGTTGATGAACTAGTCCCTCACCTTTAAATCACCTTTTATTTTTACTATATATACTAGCAGGGTACCCGCGCGTTGCGGCGGCGGGTACCCTAAAACAAATTTTTCTGGTGAATCATGTATTTTAGTTTATTATGTTCTTTTTGATAATAAATTTACGGATATCAAGAATTTCGTTCAGCCCGTTGGCCCATGCCCGTTTGGCCCGCACGGGTTCGGGCTTAAGCCCATTTTGCTCGTTGACCGTTTGGGCTTGAATATTTGTATAATGTGCTTTATTATTCGTATTAGTGGCATTTAATGCAATGTTCCCGTGCGTTGCGGCGGCGGATACCCTGAAATAAAATTTTCCGGTAAATCATGTATTTTAGTTTATTATGTTATTTTTGATAATAAATTTACGGATTTCAAGAATTTCGTTTAGCTCGTGCCGTTCGGGCTCGAGCTGTTTATCCGTGCCCTTTCGGGCTCGACCGTTCGCTTCGTGCCCGTTTCGATCGTGCCGTTGGACTCGGCCCCTTTGGGCGTTGCGTTCGGGCTTGAATATTTGTATAATGTTCTTTATTATTTGTATTAGTGACATTTTATGCAGGAATTATGTTTAAGTTGGTTGTACAATATACTTGATAATTTGTATTTCTTGTGTAAGGGGTATTTTAATAACTGCATTAATTGTATTTATTAACCAGTTAATTAATTAACTACATTAAATATCTTGACCACATTAATAGTGTTTTGTATTTTGTACATTAAGCTTTAAGACTTGTAAGTCTTAAAATTAAGATTGATGAGAAAGATTATTAATAGTGCATTATGTATTGTACAATAGGCTTTATATTTTGTAAGTCTTAATTTTAAGACAATGAGAAAAGATATTCATTCATCTATTATAAGTAGTAAGATATGTTCTTTTTGACAATAAATTTAAGGATATCAAGAATTTCGTTTAGCTCGTGCCCGTTCGGGCTCGAGCCCGTTTGACCCGCACCAGTTCGGGCTTAAGCCCATTTTGCCTGTTGACCGTTCGGGCTTGAATATTTGTATAATGTGTTTTATTATTTGTATTAATGACATTTAATGCAGGGTTCCCGCGCGTTGCGGCGGCGGATACCATGAAATAAAATTTTCCGGTGAATCGTGTATTTTAGTTTATTATGTTCTTTTTGATAATAAATTTACGGATAAATTTCGTTTAGCTTCGTGCTTGCGTCGGGCTCGTGCCGTTCGGCTCGAGCGTTTGGCCGTGCTCACTCGGGCTCGACCCGTTTGGCGTGCCGTTTGGATCGTACCCGTTCGGGCTCTGGCCCATTTGGACCGTTGCCCGTTCGGGCTTGAATATTTGTATAATGTTCTTTATTATTTGTATTAGTGACATTTTATGCACAAATTATGTTTAAGTTGGTTGTACAATATGTTTGATAATTTGTATTTTATGTGTAAGGGGTGTTTTAATAACTGCATTAATTGTATTTATTGACCAGTTAATTAATTAACTACATTAAATATCTTGACCACATTAAAAATGTTTTGTATTTTGTACATTAAGCTTTAAGACTTGTAAGTTTTAAAATTAATATTGATGAGAAAGATCATTAATAGTGCATTATGTATTGTACAATAGGCTTTGTATTTTGTAAGTCTTAATTTTAAAACCATGAGGAGAGAGATTCATTCCTCTATTATAAGTAGTATAGATATATTAGTCGGTACCGCGCATTGCGATACTGGGTACCCGTCTAACTAATTTTTCAATACATGTTGGTTATACAATTTCTTTGACATTAAGTTGTCGATTATGTTGCTAAAAATTCATGATGATGAATATATAAAAAGAATATTGAAACCATGATCTCTGCGACCACCTCTTATTACACGTAGGTGGGTATGTTGACGATGCCCCACGATTACTTGTGAAACGCCTATAATTTTTTTAAATACTGCATATACGTAAATCTGCATAACTTAAAATCTATGCCTAAATTTTATAAAATATGTATACTATATTATAATGCATGAATGACTCAACCCTTACTCCAAGCCTAACTCCTAATTAATAATTAAGATAAGGAGTTTCAATCATAGAGTGACATGTGTTACTTCTTAACAAACTACAAGCCTAACTTTTAACCAAAAATTAAAATAATTATCTCTAATCATTTGGTGACATGTGTCGTTTCTTAACAAAAAAACCTTTATTTTCAAACTGAAATATCTTTATATCTATTTTTTTTTATAATCTAATTTCACCATTTTTTTAAAAATATGTGTTCATTAATTCAACTCTATTTTGATATATTTTTATGAGTTTTTAGATTTTACATTTTTAGTGAGTTTATTTTATTTTGATTCAAATTTTTACAACTTTAATATTTATTTCAATCAATACAATCTTTATTCGTTAAAATCATATACTTTTGGAGAGAGTGTTTGACGGGTAAGAGATTACGAGGGGTTTTCTATATGCGGGAATAATGATGTCAAGGGAAAGCTACGGGAAACCCAAGCAAACACATACAACTAACACATATACATTTTGGAGTGTTGTGAAATGAATTCACTAAGCGGGTAAGCAAACACATATAACTATATTTATCGTCGCCGTTGTGCGCGGGTATCCAACTAGTAAAAATAAATATGCGAGAGCATAAATACTAATAGTGCAGGTGTTAACCCAAACACTCTTGTTTTGACACATAACCAATGACATAAACACTCTTGTTTTGACACATAACCGATGACATATTCAAAATCATTCACACTGAATCTAAAACTTGACTAATACGATATGAACTTGAAAATATATTTAACTGTAATAGTTTGCGCATTAACAAGCTGAGTTACACGGATTGAAAGAGATGCCTGTTACATATAAACATTAGCATTATCGTTCCCTCTTGTCACCTTCTTAATCTACAAGCCCCAACATCTATATTCAAACGACCAAACTTCTGCACAACATGCTATCATATATTTATACATGCCCAAAATCACAAACAATCATCATAAACAAATTCTAATCACTTGCAAACTTATACCTCAACTTATTTATCATATAAGAGACCATTTTCAACAATATTAGCACTTATAGTATATCTAAACTTGTTTCAAAAGCCTAATACCAAACACCCCTTTTTCTTAACATAACTAGTTATAACATCACATTCAATAACATGATTCTATTACATTTTTAATCAAAACTTACGCACATGATTCTTAACCTAATTATTATCATAACAAAACTTCTAACATCATGTTCCATCATAAATTAAAACAATGGTTAACATGAACTTCAAATAAGCATAAACCCCTTAAATTGACAATAATATGAGCTTGACATGAATTTACCTTGAATGGAATAGTGATACTAGAATTTGAATTCTTCTATGATTGCTTCCAAAACACCATTAACCACTTACTTGATTCCACCAATGCCCTGACACTTGATTCCTTAGACTTTTGTGATAATTTTGCCTTATGAATGAACCAGGGATGATTCTCCTCCTAAAATCCCTATGAGAGCCACGTATCAAACAACACACATACATGTGTGCTTATAAGGTTAATTTCCTTTTATAATAAGCTTATTATGCCACTAGGGTAAAGTAGTAATTTGCATTTTAACTACCGTTAAATCTCTTTCATCCTTAGTCCTATTCGCTAACTAAATTACGTTCGCAATCCTCATTCTTGTTAAAAACTAACGGAATGACTTTTCTAATATTCAAAAACAACATTAAAGTCTATTATTAAAACTTACAAAAACCGGGGCGTTACAACTTGTAACTACATATATTGAATATTCTTGCTTACCACTCACATGGTTTCACAATGTCACATATTGATAATGATATACGTTAAATATTTATGTCAATCTTTCAATCCGTGTGTTTTCTAATTTCACATCTTACTCACGCAAACAATGTGATAAAATGTGACTTTGTTCCAAATATGTAAATATATTATACGTGAAATTTAGGATAAGTAACAAAGTTAACTCTTCATCGTCAATTATCAAACCAAATGAGTATTCTTTTCTCTAATCGGATACATGATCTTTATGTAATATTAGAATGATGAATACTTAATTTTCTAATTAAATTTATGATTTCTTTACAAAATAAATATCTTTAATGATAGAATATTCTACATTGACATTCATTCTTTACTTAGCATCGACACGAAATAACATGTTATAAAACAATACGTCAAATTGGAAATTTTTGTTGGAAAAAAATACTACATGCATACATCACGAGTTAACGTATCTATTCATTTTACTTTTAAAGTATGACGATCCAATACACGTCATTTCCGTGATCACGTGTAAAATTAATTAGCTGTGACGTATATATTCTACCTGTCACATATGTGGTTTAGTTGCCAATGCAACACAAGGATACTGTTTGGTCGTATTGCATACATGTGAGTCTAAGTCTTCAAACACACATGACATCCCATACGTATATATTATACCTGTCACATATGTAGTCTAGTTGCCAGTACAACATGAGGATATTGTTTGGTCGTATTGCATACAGGTGAGTCTAAGTCTTTAAACACACATGACATCCCATAACGGTCAAAATATAACTTTAGGATTTGAACGTGCATATTTATTTGTCCAGATTACAGTTACAACAGGTGTTACCATTTTCCAAAAATATTGTTAATGATTAATACACGTGAACATACTTTGCAATCATACCATATGTTACTTGTATTTTTTTCTTCTCAAATTCAACGTGTCGTCAAAAGTTTTCAGTCAACGAGTGAGACAAACTATGACCGAATCAACAATGAAAAGGGGCACACTCAATAATCAATGTTTGATAACATCAAATGTGTACTATAAATACCTATAATTTATCCCACAATTATTGCTCGTTTACTATTTGTTTATATCTGAATGATACTTAATTGATTAATTTGGTCATTTTAAGTATTTATAGAGCAACTTCGGCAATGACAAGGAAAACAACGGGTTTTAGAGCATAAGTGAAGAATATGTATGCAACCTTCAAAGAGCATATGTCGTATCCACTATTGGAGATACGCCCTATCAACACCTGAAAGAATTTACTAAGTGTTGGTTAATTATAAGACATACGGTGTATTTAACTCTGGTAATACGCCGTATCTGAAGCTCTGCAGGCAAAGACCAAGTCAACCGTTGAATTAATAAGGCGTATGAAACTCTGGCCATACGCCATATTGAAGATCTTATCCCCAATCCAAGCTTTCAAGATTTATGAAGAATATGACGTATCACTATTCCACAATACGCCGTATTTAAAGATACGCACGTATATGATGGGAATATTCGTTCTTATTCCCTACTCAAGATATCATGGATACGCCGTATCACTACCCGCTATGCCGTATCGGTTCCCTGGACATAACATTATAAATAGAACACCCTCATACGGGTTTCACACATAATTTCCCCACCACCACAACCGAGTTTCAGCTTCATTCCACCAAGATTACAGTTCCACAAGTCAATATATCAAGAGAATAAGGGTCATATCATCATAGAAAGTGTATTCAACCGGTGTGCACGTCAATTAAATTTAGGATAAGTAACAAAGTTTACTTTTTATCGGCAATAATCAAACCAAATGAGTATTCTTTTCTCTAACCGGATACATGATCTTTATGTAAAATTAGAATGATGAATACTTAAATTCATAATTAAATTTGATTTCTTTACAAAATAAATATCTTTAATGATAAAATATTCTACATTGACATTCATTCTTTACTTAGCATCGACACGAAATAACATGTTACAAAACAGTACGTCAAACTGGATATTTTTGCTGGAAAAAATACTACATGTATGTATCACTAGTTAACGTATATGTTCACTTCACTTTTAAAGTATATCAATATAACGATCTAACACGCGTCGTTTTCGTGATCACGTGTAAAGTTATTTGCTCTGACGTATATATTCTAACATGTCACATAGGCGGTCTTGTTGCCAATACAACATGAGGATACTGTTTGGTCGTATTGCATACACGTGAGTCAAAGTCTTTAAACACACATGACATCCCATAACGATCGCATACACGTGAGTTAAAGTCTTTACACACACATGTCATCCCATAACAGTCAAATACATAACTTTAGGAATTGAACGTGCATACTTATTTGTCCGGGTTACAGTTACAACATGTGTTACCACTTTCCAAAAATCTTGTTAATGATTAATACACGTGAACATACTTTGCAATCATACCATATGTTACTTGTATTTTTTTCTTCTCAAATTCAACATATTGTCAAGGTTTGCAGTCAATGAGTAAGACAAACTATAACTGAATCAACAATGCAAATGCACACAAATCCATAATCAATGTCACACTTGTTTTGATGGCAAACTTGAGATCATTGGAATAGAAGCATCCTTTGTATCAATGTCGTTTTTTTGTTGAGCATGGTTTTCGACCTATTAGCCAACTAGTATTTTATATCATATTAGTAAATTATCAATCATGATATTTACGAGGTATTTTAGTCATTTAACCTTTATAAAATATTCATTACGCAAATTATGATTGCTAATTAAATTTTGTCTTTAACCAAATACCATTATGCTCCTAGCCAATTAACTTGCCACTCTTAGAGCACACAATGTGCAACATTATAGGGCTGGCTGATTCCCTATAACGTGAACCATATGGCTCCACTCTACACACCACCCCAAGTTATAATGCATTGCGTAAAAATTAACAGCCGTGTTATGCGTCAATTTTTTGTTGTATTTGTGTTTTATTGGGTTAGATGTGGGGCCTGAAGGTGTCTTATAACTTAAATGATGAAAGAAAATTGCTTTTAAATTAAATTATTGGTTATGAGTTATAAAAGAAATATTGAAATGACAATACTTTTTGCTATAACGCAACTCTATAACTCACTCGACACTCTCTACCATAGTTGTCAAAATCGCGATCCTGATCGTAGGATCGTACGATCTTACACACAAAAAACGATTAGGATCTTAAGAAGATCGTAATTCAAGTATGATCGTAGGATCGCACGTAGGATCGCATAATCGGATCGTAGGATCATTTAGGATCGCCTATTATTATTATTATTATTATTATTTTGTTTTTTTTAATTATTATTATTTTTGGATATATTAACTTATTAAGCATAAGCCCATGTCTTAAAGCATAAAGACAAAGAATTCTTCATGAAAACTATTATTTTGGTGTTGTTAATTGATTGTCTTTTGCAAGATTAATGAGTATGAAATTATTATGCTTTTATCGACTATTTAGAAATAGTTTACATGTTTCTTTTTGGGTTTATTATGAAAAACGATTTCGTGCTTTGTAACATGTCAGAAACTTGTTTTTTAAGTAAACCATCTAGATATTTGACCCAATTATGTTCATAATTTATTTTATGTTACATATAAAAATATGAACTATATGTTAAAAAATTACAGTAATATTATAAGAATATCTCAATTTAATTTAGTTGGCCACAAAGAAAAAATATATATTGTGTTGCCCTCTATTATAAATTATGTCATTTCATTTTCAGATACATCAATTTTATCTTTTTGTATTAATATATATATTGCAACAAAAAAGTCACATAATCATGTACCAATAAATTAACACTATCTTTTTGCATTAATCTAAATGTTATCACGAAAAACCTATAATAAAAAATATTGAAACAAAAAGTTGGTGCACGTATGTAGTAACTTTGTGCAAGTATGCATTGCAATATAAATAAGGGTGCGTTTGGTTCAAAATGGGGAATGAGAAAGGGAAAAACAAAAGGAATGCAAAAGGAATGGAATGAAAATTATCATTATCTTTGATATTGATTGGTTTAAGAAAAACACATTAACATCCAAAGTGGTGGTGGTGGTGGCTGTTAGTGGTGGTGGCTGGTGGTGGTGGTGGCTAATGCTGGTAGTGGCTGGTGGTGGTGGGTAATCATTACCATACCTCTCAATTTACTAGGTAATGTCCCATTACCCAATACTAAACAATGACTGCATTCCCTCAAACATGTATAATCATTACCTTTCCCATTCCCTACCCCTTATTACCCCCAACCAAGCACCCCCTAATATTCTACTACTACGGTACTTGAAGATATAATTTTTTCTTTTATAATCCATTTAGATTCGTTTATAATATGAAATATTATATAAAAATATAAAACTACAACCCCTATACATAAATATATACATTTTCATAGAATTTTACGATCCTAATCCGATTCTACGATTACGATCTTGCAAAGCCAAAACGATCTTATGTAGTGTCCCGATTCTGACAACCTTAGACTTTTGGTAAGATACACTAACTCACAATTCATTTTTATTTATCAAATAATACTCTTTTTCTAAAAACCCAAAATCGCAAATCTCACATACACCAAAGGACACAAAAGTAATTCCACAAGCATCCCCGCAATTAGGGCAACGAATATAAAAAAGGCAGAGGGAAACATCACATCCCAAAACTCAAAAAAGAGGCAAAACCCAATTTTTTTTTAATTTAATTTTAATAATTTCCAATCCGGACGTGAAAGCAGGAATAAACTACACCAAAAGTAACACCATTCAGTTCCGCAACACAAAAAAGCCCAACCCTAACCCACCCGTCACTTTATCATCTCCCCTCTTGTTTATTTTTATTTGATTAAAACAAAAGCTTATCAACTTATTTTTATTATTTTCTTTTCTTTATTTCACTTTCTTCTTCATATCATCTCTTTCACTCACAAACAAACAAACAAACCCTAATTTTCACAATTTATAAAAATTGACCAAAATTGATTCAATTAATTCAATTGATTGAATTAACAGATCCTGCTGTTGTTTAATTGACTGGTACATGGTTCAATTTCTACCAATTGGTGAGAAAATTGGTCTGTGTGTGTGTTTGAAGGTGTGGCGAGTGTGTGTTTTGTGAAATTGATTTGAAAAAAGTGGAAATTGATGCCGCCTGAGATTGATCGGAAAGAGTTGAAGCCGTCGTTGTCGGAATCTGATGTGAGTGCTGGATGGAAAGATATGCCGCTTACTCCGTCTTCTTGTCGTTGGCCTGGTGGTTCTGCTGCTGCTAGACCTTTTTCCGGTTAGTTTTTATAAATTTTATTAATTTTATATAATTTTAGGGTTTGGTTGTTATAAAGTTTGTTGCTTTTAGTGTTTTTGTGACCCTAATTTTATAAAAATGTAAAATTTTTATTAGATCTGAGAGGATATAATTTAGTTTTGAGTGAATATATAGATCTGGTGTTTTTGATATTAATTTTATCGTTGATTTTAAAGTATTAGGTTGAAAAACTAATTTTTAATTGTTTATTGGGGTTGTTGAAGGTCACGGGAAGGGTGTTGGTGAGGAGCGAAAAACGTGGGAGACTACGGCTTCGCCGAACGGTAACTCTCAACCTCATGTTGACTTTGTAAACTCTTGGGAACAACTGAATAGTGGTGGTGGCGAAAAACGGCCTCTAGAGAAAGGGAATTCGTTAGGGTCGTCAGGGCTAGATTGGAAGCCGGTGAAGTGGATAAGATCAGGGAGTTTGTCGTCGCGTGGTTCGGGTTTTAGTCATTCGAATTCGTTTGAGAATAAAATGGATGGGCAGTTGGGTGGCGGTGGTGGTAGTTTTCTTCAACCGCCTGTTGGAGAGGCGGCTGCTTGTGTGACGCCGAATACTCCTGATGATGCGAGTTCGCGTAAAAAGGCGCGGCTTGGATGGGGCGAGGGGTTGGCTAAGTACGAGAAAAAGAAAGTTGACCCTGATGATGTTGTTGATAAAGAGGCTGGGGTTAGCAGCTCGGAACCTTTGCTGCCTAGTCCTTCTAATGTATCGGCTAAAAGCCCGACTCTTACGGGTTTTTCGGAATGTGCATCTCCGACTACTCCTTGCTCGTTTGCTTGCAGTTCATCTCCAGGTAACTATTTCTGTTTTATTTGTTCTGTTATCGTAGTTTTTTTTTACTTAATTTATGATGAATGCCGTTTTTTTAGTTTTTATGTTTGTTAAATAAAGATTGAGAAATTTAGTTTTATTAGAGGACCTCGTTACATAGTGATAATAAGTCTTGTTTATTGCTCTCAAGTCTTTTTAATCACTTACTTACTCTTATGAAAAGCCTTGTCTTTACCATTCCCAACAACAGATGCAAAAACCAACCAACATCATCGTCACCATCCTCTCAAAACTGAAACGTTCCAACTCTAACTTTTGGCGACTTCTCGGTTTTGGCCACCTCTGCTGGATCTGGCAACAAACTTGCAAATTTCAGCAACCTACGAACGTCATCTTCTTCACCTTTCTCTCAAAAGTTTACCACATGAACTTCTTAAATTTTATGGTTTTTTAATACATTTTTTATATTTATTTCTGTTGGTTATTTGGTTTTAAATTTGTTTTGATTATGGTGCACACCTTCATTACCGATTTACAATTAACATCTATCTTTTATGTTATTTAAGGATTTATTTTAGGAAACATCCTCAAACGGCATAGATATATGGTGATTTATTCGTATGGCAAAGATTGTTGGTGATTAAACTTGATTATTTGTGTGGGTTGTTAGCTAAATCTGTCTTCTGATTTAGGATTTATGACAAATTTAAGAAAGCTGTGCAAATAATGGCTGCTGGATAAAGCATAAGAGGGACAATTAATTTTAAGGAAACAGAACATCCTGCTCTTTTGAATAAAGTATTTACAGCTACCCTTTTTCAATAAGATGTGCAAAAAGTGAAAAAAGGTTTTACCAATTACCACCCGAAAAAGATAACACCTTAGTTTTGAGTTCACTTAAACTGAACTTTTTTTCTTTTCCTCAAATCTAGCTGTGTATGCACAACTTGCCGATATGTTTTTGTGTCCAGTTTATTGGTAAGTATTGAGCTTTGACTTTCCACCTTGTTAATTCTTCCGAGGAAGATACGATAATTTCTCTCCAGAAAGTTGGGCTATTTACTTTGTTGTTCCCCAGTAAAGCCTGGTTGATAATCAAGTGTCAATGATGTGAGTGTAACACAGGATGTTTGAAAATTTCTATCAAACACTTTGATTACACTATTACAGTTACAACCATGGAAATCAGTTTGGAGAAACCTGAAGACATCTTAAGTTAACAAGAAAAATTATGTATGAATGTGGTGTGTATCAAGATTGTCTTTTTTCATTATGAACCAAGAAATTATTTTCATTTTTAATGTACAGACTTATATGTACAACAATCAATGCGAAAGGATGACCAATTTATAGATTGAAATTGAAGGAATGCGATCTTTTGGTTATGTGTTCTTGAAACTTGACCTAATGTTGCATGCTCTTAGTGTGACATTTCCTGTTCATGTTTCTGGGAACTATCTTTTTATTAGTTAGAATGGAGCTCTTTTTGTGTCATATTTAGGAATTCCTTCGAGAAGTTAGTTTTTATTACTTTGTGCTGCTTCTCCTCATCTCCTGACAGAGGGTAATGGTCTATAAAAGCTACCTTATGTGCTTTAGCTTAAAACCTAGCTGGTACGTTCTTGCTATTCATAAACTAAAAGTTATCTGTAAGGAAGCTAAATGGGTAAAACGTGCTCACCTGCTGCCACCGAAAACTGTTAACACAGTTATCCACATGTCTCTTATGTCATTTTTTTTAGAACTACAATTTTAACTATTTCACAACATGTATATGTCTTATGTTCTGATCTTTATTCGTGAAGTATATTGCATATTGGAGACTCCTGTTTATTTAATGCAAGGATGCATTTAAGACTGTTTGTTACTTTGGCATGACAGGTGCAGACGAGAAGGCATCTGTTAAGGCAGCTGCAGTTGATAATGATGTTTGTAATCCTAGTGTTTCCTCCTGTCATCTTTCTGATAATCACACGGAGGAACCCACATTCAATTTGGAAAATCTGGAGCTTACAGAAGCTGTTAACTTGAGCTCTGCGCTTAGTGAACTGCTGCAGTCAGATGATACAAGTGCTTCAACTTCTGGTTTTGTAAGATCTACCGCAATGGACAAGTTGCATGTATGGAAAGCAGACATTTCAAGGACACTTGAAATAACTGAATCTGAAATTGATTCACTTGAAAACGAATTGAAGTCGTTGATTCCTGATGTTGGAGGGTCATGTCCTTCTCCGGCTGCTACATGCTCTTTACCAACCGAGTTCAGTGGTAAGAATACCGAGGAAAACTCTGGACCTACTGAGAAGGCTGATGACAGTGTGGAAGTACTAGAAAAACATAACAGGGTTGAAGATTTAGACAGAGAAAGCCCAGGCACAGCAACATCTAAGTTCGTAGAATCAGTTGTTTTGTGCAACAGTAGTATGAACTCTGAGACAGTTGAATTAAGGGATTCTTCTGTCAATTTGGATAGAATACCCGAGAAAGCTGAATGCTCTCAAGATCATGGCGGTGACAATATGTTAGGAGTTGCAACAGGTAGTAGTTATACAACTTCGGTTGTTACTGTACGTTTTGTTGAATTACGTGAGTTAAATGACTATTTGTCGGCTTCAAACAAAGCTACAGCAAAAAGTACATCCGAAGAATTAAGTAAATTATTGCCAACTACATCTCACTGTACCAGAATTTGTAGAGACCCCAATGTGTCAGTGTTAAAGAAAAACTTTACTATGAGGAAGCGTTTTTTGAAATTCAAAGAAAGGGTCATCACTTTCAAGTTTCGAGCATTTCAGCACTCCTGGAAGGAAGATCTTCGTTTGCTTGCTTTAAAAAAATGTGCGTCTAAGTCGCACAAGAAGTTTGAACACACTGATCATCAGAAGCGTCATTCTCGTCTAACTTATCCTGGTAAGTAAGCAAACCTTTAGAAACTTCATTGGGAGTCTATACAAAATGTGGTTGATATATGTACATTTTTTAAGTTGTCTAGTTTTTGTTGGATTGTTTTAATGTAGTCCTGCATCAGGATTCTCTTGCAGTTCTCTTCTCGTTTTGCTTTGCTTGAATTATGCCTGTGTGCTGTACCTTTGAACCAATGACTTTCTACCATGCGGCAAGCGTGTGGTGTTAGATTGGAAAGTTATAGTAATAGCTTTTACACTTGGATCTTTTATTTTTTATAAGAGCAAAACATGACAATTTTGACAAGTAATTGGTTAGTATTTGTTTGACAAACTACCAAAGTAGCCATCTAATATAACTTTAGTGTGTGTTTGGCATCAATTGGTATAGTTGGAGCAAATTTGTTTAGGTTAAATTAGTTTTTCTGAATTTTAAAACATGAAGGCAAATACCCCAGGTTAGTGTTGTGTTTTTCGAGTTCTTATTATGTCTGTTCTTTAAAGTGAGCAAATGCTGTGAAGTCCCCACATTATACATCTAGTATTGTACTTTGCATAATCTCAAATTTAGATAGATTTTTTTAATACTTAATCATTGGAAATTGGATTATTTTCCTAGACAACATGTTAAACCTGATGCTTTTGGTTACAGCTTTTGTATGCTTTCAAATTGTCTAATTACAAACTTTTTTTGTTTTTTGTTTTTCTTAGACGGTAGCTTCAGCATGGTGTCAACAACCGAGATAGTTGAATATATGAACACGCTGCTTCCAGATTCACAGGTCAGGACTTACAGGAATGAACTGAAGATGCCTTCATTGATTCTTGACAACAGGGAACGGATGAGCTCAAAGTTTATTTCAGATAATGGATTAGTAGAGGACCCTATTGGTATTGAAAAAGAAAAGTCAGTTGTCAATGCGTGGTCAACGGAAGAGAAGGAAATTTTCTTGAATAAGTATTCTTTGTTTGGAAAAAACTTCAAGAAGATTTCGTCTTTTCTCCAACGCAGATCAATTGCTGATTGTGTTGAGTTTTATTACAAGAATCATAAGTCTGATCTATTTCAGAAAATAAAAAAGAAATCGAAATTTGAAAAAGGGAGCTCTTCTACTACTACCAACACATACTTGGTCACATCTGGGAAAAGACTAAGCCAAGCCACTTCTCTTGACATGCTTGGTGCTGCTTCAGCAATGGTCGCTAATGTTGGTACATCAAGTGGCGATGGTGATCGGTTAAACGATTTTGCTAATTTGTGTAATGAGCAAGAAACAGCTGCAGCTGATGTATTAGCCGGGATTTGTGGGTCTATTTCACCAGAGGCTTTGGGTTCGTGCATTACAAGTTCCGTTGACAATGGAGATATTCGTCACCAAGTCAGAACATGCCAGAAATTGGGTGGTTATCTATTACAGAATGTGGGTGAAGACGACAGTTGTTCGGATGACAGCTGTGGCGAAGAAATGGAGTCTTGTAATTGGACTGATGAAGAAAAGTCAAATTTCATAAAGGGATTAAAACTGTATGGCAAGAATTTTTTGATGGTTTCCCGATGTGTAAGAACGAAAACGAGCAATCAATGTAAAGTGTATTATAGCAAGGCTCGGAATCTTCTTGGATTGGATGTTACCAAGTTTGAACCTGGTAGTGAAGGTACCACTGGTGCCAACCATGGGGGTGGGAGTGATGATCATGAAGGTACTTGCATGGTCGACAGTGGATCAGTTATTTCTCATGATAAGTCATCCATGGATTGTAAGATGGAGCCTCAGTCATCTGAGTTAGGAGAAGAACATTCTGAATCTGATCTGAATGTAGTAAATAAGGAGCCTGAGCCTCTGGTATCGGATACCAAGTCTGAAGATGAGCTGGTTGGAGAAAGAGGTTCAAATGGTAATCTGGAAGGAGCTGCTGACAGTGAAGCCACTGAAGCCGCCAACCTGGAAATTTCCCCACAAAATACTTGTTCCGATTCTGCATCGGGTGCCAAAGTTGAAGAATCTGAACATCAGTTAGCAAACGGGAGCAGCTGTAATGGCAATGCTATTGAGGACTTGAATTCTACTTCTTTGTACTCTAGAGGCCGTTCGTTGGATCTAACCCTGGATCGTGGAAACGGTATGGACTTGAATGCATCTTTAGAGAACATGTCCACTCAGGAGCCAGTTAATGGTTTGGTGGCGTCGAATTTGTTTCCTCAAGATCCTAGTGTTATTCCAAAGAGGAGGACTGTTAGCCAGGATGATGTATCATCCAGACTTTCTTTTAGGAAGAGCAGTCAAAGATGTTCAAGTACAGATGGTTATCATCTGCATCTTCCCAAACATTCTTTACTGGATTGTGCAGAATCCTCCCAAATTCTTAGGGGTTGCACTGTTTCAGTCTCAAATAACAAAGGGATAAATGGGAGTTCAAGTTACAGTAAAACACAGTGCAATTTTAAGCTGGATGAAAGCCTTCTAATGCCGACAGACGATTCTTTACAGATGTGCAATGAACGGAGACGTAGTTCATCTTCAGATGTTGAAAAGCCAAGCGGGAATGGTGATGTGAAGCTCTTCGGTCAGATTCTAACTAATACTTCGTCTAATAAGCTGCAGCCCCAGCCTGTCTTGAAGGCAAATGGTAGTGCACAAGAGAGTGAAAAACCAAATGGTGTAAAGTCCTATAACTTAAAGTTTGATCATCATAGGAAGTTAGCTTCACTGGATCTCACGCGAAGAAATGATTACTCTTCTGGTGTCGAGCATAATCTTCAGATGAGCAGTCATGGATTCTGGGATGGGAACAGAATACAAACTGGGTTCCCCTCATTACCTGATTCTGCTGTCTTGTTGGCAAAATATCCTGCTGCATTTACTCCCTTTTCAGCAGCCTCAAAGCTGGATCAGGACCAGCAGCTTCATTCTTTAAAAAGAGGTAATAATTTAAATGTTGTGTCTGGTTTTCAGCCTAGAAAACTTAGCAGCAATAATGGAGTTGCAAATTATAACGTGTTCGGCAGCAAGGAAGTTCTGCAGCCTTTTACAGTAGATAAAAAGTTGTTACCGGGGATGCCTAGAAGCAAAGAGCTGGAAGTTATGTCTGGTGTACAACAAGGTATCGGGATTATGGGTATGAATGTGAACGTGGTTGGTGGTGCTTGCAATGGAGTCTCGGACCCAGTGGCAGCTATTCGAATGCACTATGCAAAAACACAGCAGTTCACGAATGGCGGAGGTGAGTCTTGGAGAAGTACCGGTAGTGATATAGGAAGCAGGTGATGATGGTAGAGACGGTGTTTATGGTGGTAATTTAAACGTTTTCTTTTATCACCCATGTAATATATGTTCTGTTGTAAGGAGTTGAGCAGTGATAGGACAGGATGGCTCGTATATTGTTGCCGTCTTTTTTGGTAACTTTAGGTTTTGTAATATTTTGAAACAGTTTTTTCTTTTGATATTTTGTTGTATTCATAAAATACACAAAATAATTGTGTCAATGCTTTAGATAAAGGACCAAGGCAGATGTTCACCTGGATTATCTTTGTTTTTTGCCTTGGAAAGTGAAGGTTCTTTAATTTAACAAACTATAGTTATAGTAGTTGTGGGTTAGGTGGTAATACATGTGGCAAGTGGCTGTCACTATCTGTAATGTGTTTGTGAGGTTGGACTTTAATTTAAAGAGATATTGTTTGTCAAAAGCAGTAATGGTGGTAGGTTGGACTTTTAACTTCATTACTCCTTCCTGGTGCTTTCTTTTTCGTTCTTATCTCATTTGGATATGCTTTTGTGCACTTTTGGATCCTCTTTTTCTTTTGAGTGTGGGATTTTATCTTGTGCTCTCCTATGAATATTCATGATCATATGTTTTTGCTACTTTGAATTTGTATTGTAGTATGCTATGTGTTTCACAGTTATGTTTTGGTTCTGAAGAAAGCACAACACTGGCTGTTTGAAAAAGAGAAGAAAATACAGGTTATGACCCAGCAGGAGCTAAGGTTTGAGCTTCTTGGTTTTGTATAAGCGTTTTTTATTTGAGTTTTGGCCTGGCTTATGTGTTGTTAGGTCACCGCCTTGTTGCAAGAAGGTTTTCTGCAGACGGGTTTGGTTTTGGGGTTATTTTGCAGAAGTAGTTGCTTTTAGCCGCAAATAACTCATTGGCCGTTGTTTACGACACTTTTCTTGCCAAAAGCTGCACTGTTGGACTTCTTTTGCCGAAAACGTTAAGAGTACTTCTTAAAGTTCAAAATTGATATAAGTGTTACTGTTTTTTAATTTTTTTATAAATTCCACCACAATCTATATTTTAGCAACCTTTCACATCAAAGTTTTTGGACTCGGGGAAGCCGTTATACAAATCAACATCCATATGATGTAACAGTTAACAGAAGGGTAGCTGACTGTTACCACCAGGGAAGCTGTCATGAAGTCGACTATTCAAGCCAATAAATATCCAACTGCTTTAAGGTCAACAAAATACAAATAGTCTTTTTGTCACGACGAACAAAGGTTATTTGTTAATTTTCATTCAGCAGTATACACGAGCAATAAACTCAACCCACAAGTCTACAACGCACTCATGATTTCAGAAGTTTCCAAAAGGAACACAAGCGGACTGGAACTTCTAAAGTAAGCACATATGATGAACAGATTAAACTTGGTACTTGGTGATCACGCCAATATCTTAATATTCATTACAAAGCAAAAATGCTTGGGCTCAAACCATCTTAGCTGTTTCTGATCAGACATGTTTGACCAGACATTTTAGTACAAAAAGCCGTAAACTTAGCACCAACACAACAAATTGGATTAAGAAAATAAAATCTCAAATATGATCTAGTGTCTCGAATTGTTGTTGAATCTAAACCGCAGGGACCGAATCAGTATTGTTTTGCCCAATTGGATTCTGCTTCCTTTCTGCTTGGAGTGATCTGCATAATGATTCAAGCTTTTCTTTTTGATTCTTGGTTTTCTCCAGTTGCTTCTTCAAGCGTTCACGCTGCTCACAGGAATAACAAATATTTAATTTTTGCATGTGAAGCTTTTCAAAAAATTTAAAAGGTAAAATAAAACCATAATAGCGTAAAATCAGCACCCACCTCCTCCACAAGTTGTACGAGCGTATAGTCTGACTTATCGGTTTTACCCTTTAGGAAAGTATTTTCCTTTCTGAGTTCCTTTATCGATTTTGCCATCTAAGTTCACACATATGATATTAATAAGAAACATGAAGCAACACAAATATCTGATCTCAGTTCAGAGAAAGACATGCATACCTTTTCAATTTCTTGCTTGAATGTTTCAAAAACCTCATTGCTCTTCACTAATGCATCCTACAAATATTTAACCTTGTTTAAGTACACCATAATACGGTCAATAACAATATATGCATCAAGCGTGAAGAGGATAAGGAAGCAACTATCAGAGTGTACTGTACATAGACTAGGCGTGAATAAATAAGTTTTACCTGAAATTGTTGGAATTTTTCTCAGTCAGCAGTTAACTATAACCGCAAATTCTTTTCTGTTGCCAACAGTTGTGACACCTGCTCTGCATACATGTTCACCTGCGACTGTTCCTTCACCAATTTTTCTTCATGTTGCTGAATCTTTAAATCTGCAATTTGAAGTTCTAGAGATTTCTGCTTCAACTGCATAATCATTAATCAATTCATTATAGTTGCCTGGAGCAAGTTGGAAAGCTTCAGTTACATCGTCACCTGCTAATATACAATTAGTTATACCTGGTGAGCATGCTGTTGCTCCATAAGAGCAACTTGAGCTTCCTTTTGCTTCAATTGGTTTCGTAACCTGAAGAAGGTTTTGTAATTTAAGATCAAGCAAATGGAACTATATGATAACAAGGAAATTATACTAAACATAGATTATGGAATTCTTCTCAATCACCAAATTGCTTTTAAGCAAGATCAACAAAAGTCATGATAATTGATCTTTAAAATGACAGCACGCAGATGTTAGATCGACATGTGTCATGTGTGTATATAACAAGTTTAACTAAGCATATTTTACAAAGCACGGAATTTATCTACAGATAATAATAATTACACAGCAAGCAGGTACAAGGCAAAGGTGCAAGATATTAATCGTCTTCAAAGTAAGTAGTAAGATCAACCTGGCTAACATATGCAGATACACATTTTTCACTTTCTTTTTGATATATAGAATGTTAGATGACGCAGGCATAGATGTATATTCAAGATTTACAATTTCACGCTACTGATAAGTCTAGTGTCAAACGCTCTTGGAACATATTTTCTACTTTAGATCTGTTTGACCTCAAATCTAACAGTTCTGCTATTTCCTTTGCTAATACAACAATTTTAACACTTCCCTAATCATAAGAGCTTATACAAGTATCATTAGAAATATTAGTTGATTGAGCTTTAGTATTCAGCTAGGGTATACTGAGTGTCACTGGGATAGATGGTTTCCTGTCGAAAAGCAGGCCACATTTTGTATTCTATTTCCAATTATGTGTTCTATCATATCTTGTTATTATGCAGATATAAGAAACAGGATGAGTTCATGCAATACATATTAAATATTACTGTATAAAACTTCTACTGTACTTACATTTCATTCTCTTTCAGTTGACTAAGGCTGTCATCTCTTTGTTCCTCCAGCTTAGTAGTAACATCCTATAACAGAGCAAGAACCAAACTAGTTAGATGCAAAATGCATATACCCTATAATTCATAGACACCACTAAGAAGATACTCATACATAGAATTAGAAGAAAAAAAAATATTTAGTTTGTATAAGAAAACAAGCATGTGCATTTTCTTGTAAAAAAATATTGATACCTTTATTGCCTCCTGAAACTTGTTTGATAGCTCTAGTCTTAGGTTTTGACTTTCTGATGATACCCTTTTGCACTCATCCTGCCAAACACCAGAATACTTATAAATACATTCATCAATGAGAACCCAATCAACTCATCGCAGATCAGCATATAAGGTGAAAAAAAATATATATAGAAACAAATTGCAGTGATCCCAAATGAATTAGCTATAGTATGTGCTTTAAATTGTTTATGAAAAACTATATTCCCATGTATCCAAATAACAAAGGTAAACCAACAGCAATCTTGATGGAACAAGAAGCTGTTACCAATTACCAGTCAAGCAAAACAACTATAGATAAATAAAATGATTATCGTAAACTGTATGCTATGGAGAACCTAAACATGATACCGGGCCATGAAGGGAGGCAAAGGAAATTTATCAGACAAGGCAAATGGTTTTCTAGGCTAGATTTTGTAACAGTCACATACATCAATACTGAAATAACCATCATGTTATAACTACTAGTTTTGACAGTACATAAGCAAGACTGAAGCATACCATCAAGATCTTGTTTTGACGTTGCAGCTCCCTACACAACGACTCAAGTTTATCACGCATAGAAATAGCTGACAGAAAGAGAATAACCACATCAAAGTTAGAATTGACAAATTGTATAAGAAGGTAGATCCATCAACTCATGCAGTATCAATGAAAATACACACCTGAATCTCTTTCAGAAAGAACTTTCTGATAACTCAAAGTGAACTCAAAAAATTCCTTTTCTGTCTTGAATGAACGCTTGGCACTTTTAGGTTTTACTTCAGATGTATCCTAAACAGAACACAATTACACGAGTTCAAATTTTTTTAAATTTTTGTTGCCCCTAATACTCCAATCTACAGTTCACAGAAAACAGAAATGAAAAGACTTAACATCATAGATTTCTTAGCTTAACTTTTGCGTCTAATACCTTATACCTCTCCCGGCTCAACAAAAATACTAATATCCTATAACTCACCTTCTCACCTATTAACTCCGTAAATAAATAATGCAACCTACATGATTAATTAATTAGAAGTACAAAGTTATTACTAAATACTTTTCTGCTTGATCCAGAGCTTTCTGATGATACGGTTCCTTGTACATTGGCTGCTTGCATCTCAGCTCCTTGCTCAATCGCTGCAACACAAATGGCATTTTAACTTAATAGCCGAACTCAAAAACAAAATGACTTGGCAATACATCATATATCAAATTCATAAAACCAACTAGCCAAAAAAAGTTACATTTTTTTGAACGCTGACATGTTCCTTGAGCATCTTTGTTCACAACGTTTTCAGGTACAAAACTCGGCGATCCAGCGCCACACTCATCTTTACACTCTTTCTGTGCATCGATTTCAACCAGCTCGGACAATTCAACAGGAAACGTCCTGGCTTGCTCAATACTTCCATCGTCCCCATCACACGACTGAAAATCATCCACCACCAAATCCGGCCTGGACTCAACTTCTACCAACCTCTCCTCCTTATAATCATTCACATCATCTTCTTCTTGCTCAGGCGTTGCGGGAGACGGGGTTAACGGGTCTGCTGAGCTCTCAACAAACCCGTCTGGTAACGAATCGGCTTCGGGGAGGTGGGTTGCTGCAGGGTTCTCCATCTAACCTAAATATGCACAAAGCTTTCAAATTTCATACACCTTTTTTTACTTATTTAGTACTCATAAACTGGTAACATAAAAATGTGAAATAAAGCTAATAAAAAACTTAAAGGTTGAGACTTTACGCAGCAAGATTAAGTTATATAACATACCCAATAAGTTTCTTGAAAAACAGAATCAAAATGGGTCTTAAAAGTTGAAGCTAAATTAATTATTAGGGTTATGAGCTAGCAGTTGATAAAACTTTAATAACTAATCAAGCAAAAAAAAACAAACCATTTTGGAATAAAACGAAGCGTAATTTGTGACTTTGAAAGGGGGGTTTTGCGTACCGGAAAAAAATTAAAAGAACGAAGGGGGTCGACGAATTCAGGGAGCCAAGAGTGTGTGTGTGTACACGTTATGTAACTTATGTTACGCTGTGTTCTTGAGTTTTGTCATTAAAGAAAATCGAAGTAAAGTAAAGTAAAACACTTTACTTCCTTTTCGCCACTTTTGGGAGGAAACAAAATCACACAAATTACACTAATTTTACTTTTATTTCATTTACTTTTCCTCCTTAAGTAAAACTCAAGAACACAATGTGGGAGTAAACATTTTCACTTTACTTCCATTTCATTTTCTTTTCCTCCTTAATCCGACTAGAGAACACAGCGTAAGAAACAAACACACGACCTAACCGTACGTAGTGGTTTCAAAACCTTCTTTTAACATACGGGGTGTTTGGGATTTGTTTTAGGGAGCCTTTGTTTCAAGTTTCAACTTACTTTTAGATTAAACTCCAAAATACATCACTGTAGTTTATCTCGTTTCGCATCATACATCTCTCTCACAAAAGTTTCAATAGATACATCACTCCGTTAGTAAAAGTTAACCTATATACATCCCTCAGTAAAAATAAGGACTAACGGTGCAAATTATTTCTCCGTTATCTCCTAACGAGATAGATAATGTTTACACCGTTAATCCTCTGGGTTAACGGTATTTCTTGCAGATTAATCCTTTTTACGTTACTTCGTTTTTATGTTCTTTTCCATTTTTTTTACGTTTTCGTTCGTTTTTTAATCCGTTTTTAAACGTTTTCGCCTACTTTTTTACAATTTTGTCTGTTTTTTTACGTTTTCAGCTTTTTTTTTTTATGTTTTCGCCCTAGCAGTCAGAGTCAGTACGCTTTCTATTCTCTTTATATTATATATGAAAATAGATAAGAAAGGAGGGCTGCCGAGGCCCGGAACTTCTCCGAGAGGTTCCTTTCGATACTCTGCGCACAGAAGCGGCATCTTCCCTGTTGCCCCTCTTCTTAAAGCCCGAAGAGAGATTCAAGACCCCCCTTAAATAAGCTTGACTAATAGAAAGTGGAAAGAAAAGGGGCGCGCTAGCTGCAATCAAACTAAAGCGCTAACGAGCAACGGGCGCTTCGCCCTTTTTTTTTTTGATTAGAAAGAGCGGGACCTTACTTATTCAGGGGGGTGGGAGTCCCTATATCCTTGTGGTTAGTGGAGAACAACCGTCGGACCGGATTTGTTTACGTTTTCGTCCTTTTTTCACGTTTTCATAAGTTTTTATCTATTTTCATACACTTTTATTGGTTTTCGTCTATTATTCCTTTCATGTTTTCTTATGCTTTTATCCATTTTATTCATTTTATACATATGTATGAAAACAGATAAAATGTATGAAATAGATAAAAACGTATGAAAATGGATAAAAATGTTTCTGTATCGATTTTAAATAACGATTTTGACCCATTTCTGGTCTGAATCATCAAAAGTGTAAAAACGAAAGTTGTCGGAATGATGTTTTACATCAAGACTCATGAGATTTTAACACGAAAATTCAAAATAACGGATGAAAACTTAAAAAGGCAGCGTAAAACGGTAAAATTAAAAATGGTAGCGTAAAAAGCGAGGAAAACAACGGGTGAAAAACGGTGAAAACAAAAACGTAAAAGAACTCGGTGCAAGTACCGCATTGTGAGGACTAACGGTGTAAACATTATCTATCTCGTTAGGAGATAACGGAGAAATAATTTGCATCGTTAGTCCTTATTTATGAGGATGTATATAGGTTATCTTTTACTAACGGAGTGATGTATCTGTTGAAACTTTTGCGAGAGGGATGTATGGTACGAAACGGGGTAAACCACAGGGATGTATTTTGGAGTTTACTCTTACTTTTATTAACTTAGGGTGGGTTTGGTATACTACTATGGGAATGAGACTATAACTATGAAAGTGATTAAAGGTGTTTGTTTAAGATGAGGGGGCCCACCACTATGGTAATGAATGATAAATATATCCATACTCTATATACATCTAAAGAGGTAGGAATGGATATTTAATTGGTGAGGGACCCACCACTACTATCAAACACATACCCATTGTCATTCATGACAACATACCAAACGCACCCTTAGTAGCAGTTTGGTTCATGGGTGTCAAGGGGTATGGTCTCATTCGAAGGCGCTATCAAGATGCAAAAGTGGGGCATGCCCGTAGCATGCCACATGTTCACTTACACGCTCCGAGACTCCGCGAGAATATGGTGGAATGGACAAAAGTTGGGAAGCATTGTAAGTCTAGACGACCTTAAGGCTAAGTTCCGATCACACTTTAGCTAACAGAAGAAGTACACCAAGACCCATCTAGCCGTGCACACCATCAAGCAAAGGAACAACGAAAGCACAAGGGCCTTCGTTACGAGGTACGCCGATGAAACTTTGCAAATTCTGGGATTGCACGAAGATCGATGATCTCGGTTTTGTACATGGCCGGTTCGAAGCTTGGTGGAATTCCGTCACCGATCTTCCCACCACTTACAAGGCACTGTTGGAGAAGACTTACACTTGGATTGAGTCTAAAGAAGTAAGCGAAAGCGGGGCTCGATAGAGCAAAAGGAAGCTTCGACAAGTTCTCCCGAGGGTCCTCACAGGAAGGATCCAAGAATAAGAAGAAAGAGAGGGCAACTTCCTCCATACAACAAAGGTTCGAACCATGGACTCTTGGCGAACTTGGTCAAATCCGGGAGATTAAACTCAGAGCTTCGATCCACCACCTCGGATGTGACCGGCAAAGCGAGGATATGTCCAAGTACTAACATTCCCTTCCATCCTAGGGCGGTACAGCCGGCCCGACCCGTGGGCATCAAAGATGCGTGTCTCAAACAGGGAGGTAAACCGAGCATATATGGATTGCGGAAGCTCCTGCGAGATCATCTATGAGCATTGTTTCACGAAGCTCAAGTCATCTATATGCTCACGAAGGGTGGATTCGAAAACACCCTCTAGGATTCTTGTGAACATTCATGGCCCGGAGGTACCCTTGGACATCACTATAGGCGAAGGCCCCTTATCCCGGACGAGCTCACCTTCGATAGTCAGGTCGATTCTCCTTATAATTTACTAATAGGGAGAACATCTATGCAAAAGATGGGCATTGTCGTTTCTACCATTCATGCGCTATCAAGTTCAGACCCCTTGAGGTAGGGCTGTTCATTCTAATTATGGGACGGATAAGGGTGTATATGGTGTCAAAAGGATCAAAGAAGAATCGGAGGAGCCTCCGATGGCAATTCTAAGGCACGAGATCGGAAGAGCGAGTTGTAGTTAACCTTGGCTACCACGAACAAACGGTGGTAATAGGCAAACAACTCCCGTGAATTTCAAGGCGAAGCTCACAGGTATTCTGGGACTAACCTTGATATTTTTGCTTGGAAATATTCGACATACGAGGGGTACCAAGAACATTGCTGATAGACGGACAGTCCTTCAGAAGGGAGCATAAACTCAATGAGTACAAACACATTGAGCCAATAAAAGCGAAAAGGGAGCCTAACCCCGAAAGCGTGCGGCGTGCAAGAAGTTGATGAACTTACACAAGCAGGCATCCTAAGGGAAGTTAAATACCAAACTTGGGTAGCCAACCCAGTAATGGTAAAAAGAGGCCGGGTGGCGCATGTGCGTTGACTTCACTGACATCAACAAAGCATGCAAGGATTGCTACTACCGAAATTGATGGAAGGTAGAATCCTTGGCGGGCTTCGGCTAAAATGCTTCTTAGATTCCGCGCAAAGGTATCACCAATCTAGATGGCAAAGGAGGAAGAAGAAAAGACAACATTCTACACAAGCAAAGATGTCTCTTTATTCTGAAATATGCCCCCGGATTGAAGAACGCAGGGCAACCTACCAGCCTGCGTAGATAAAGCCTTCAACAAACAGATAGGCAGAAATCTCGAATCATACGTTGACGACATGGTTATCAAAAGCAAGACGGAGGAAGATCTACTCCTCGATGTACAAGAAACCTTTGACCAGCTTCGGGCGATTAATATGAAGCTGAACCCTAAGAAATGCTCCTTCGGTGTCGAAGAGGGGCAATTCCTAGGGCATTTGATTACTAAGCAGGGGATAAAGGCTAACCCCTCCAAATTCAAGGCAATTACAGATCTCCAAGCTCCTAAGTGTCTAAAAGATGTGCAGAGTCTGAATGGGAAGTTGGCTGCTCTAAGTTGATTTTTGTCAAAGGGGGCTGATAGGTCCCTACCATTCTTCAAAACACTCAAAGGATGCGTTGATAAGAAGACTTTTTAGTAGAGTCAGGATGCAGAAGCTGCCTTTCAGAAGATGAAGGAGTTCTTCGAAATCCTTCCAACACTTACAGCCCCAATCAAAGGCGAGGTGTTGTTCATGTACTTAGCATCCTCAATGAAGAGTATTAGCGCATCCTTATGGCGAACGAGACAACGACAGATCCCCATTTACTTTGTCAGAGGGTCTTACAGTAGGAAATCAACTATCCAACATTGGAGAAGCTAATACTAGCCCTAATCTAGCGAAGGAGGCTCGGCGCTATTTCGAGCCCATCCGATCACAGGTCTTAACCGACAAGCCACTCAAACAGATCTTGTCAAAACCTAAAAATCGGGAGGGTGGCTAAATGGGCTATTGAACTCGAGAGAGCGAAATAGAGTTCAAGGGTCGAAACTCTATTAAAGGGCAAATTCTGCAGACTTCTTGGCAGAGACACCTTCCGAGCCAGACTCAGAAAAGGAAGAGCCCAAAGCTAAACTCACTCAAGTACAGGATGACTGGAAACTTTATACAGATGGAGCATCCAGCTCCGATGGTTCTGGAGCAGGTCTAATCTGGTCACCCTAACGGGAAACAGCATGTACTCTTCGTTTTGAGTTCAAAGCCACAAACAATGAAGCGGAGTACGAAGCCCTGCTAGCAGGCCTCCGATTAGCTAAAGATATGGAAGTCAAATCTCTCGCTATTTTCGTAGACTCCAATTGGTAGCGAACCAAGTGACAGGCTCCTATGAAGCAAGGCAGCCCGTCATCAAACAGTACTTGGAAAAAACAAAGGAGATGCTGGAAAGTTTCGGCTCCTACACCATCCAACATGTTCGTAGGAATCATAACAAGAAGGCAGATGCACTGAGCAAGCTAGCCTCTATGGCCTTCGCTCATCTCACCAAAGAAGTACTTGTCGAAGTCTTACCTGAAAGGTCCATCATTCGCAAGGAAGTTGCAGACGTGGTTCACGAAGAAGGAGAGACATGGATGACTCCCATCAGGGAATATTTGATAAGCGGTCTTCTCCCCGAAGATCCTAAGCTAGCAAGGAAAATTCGGGTTAAGTCCCCACAGTACCGGCTAATAGGGGAAACCCTATATAGAAGGTCATTTCTATCACCTTGGTTAAGATGTGTGGGACCCAAGCAGGCTACGAGTATTATCGCTGAAGTCCACGAAGGATCCTACGGCCTACATGCGGGACCCGCTCGGTTGTCTCGAAAATAATGAAGTTGGGCTATTATTGGCCTTGATGCATAGGAAGCGGCGAAATCATTCTCTCAAATAACTGAAGCTTGGAGGACCACTTCTCCAATGGGGTATTGACATCGTAGGACCTATGCCTATGGCTCCGGGAGGAGTCAAATTTTTGCTGGTGGTAATTGATTACTTTACTAAGTAGGTGGAAGCTAAACCTTTAGCCTCCATTACGGGGAGATAGATCGAGAAGTTTGTGTGGGAGAACATTGTGTGCACATTCGGAGTGCCCCACATAATCATATCCAACAATGGAAAGCAGTTCGCTGAAGGAGTCTTCTACGACTTTGTCAAGGGCTCAACATAAAGCAGTCTTGGACATCCGTCTACCATCCACAAGGTAACGGACATGTGGAGGTTACAAACAGAGACATCGTCAAAGGGATCGAGAAAAGGCTGGGACGAACTCACCATGGATGGGTAAATGAACTCCCTCAAGTACTATGGGCCCATCGAACACACCCTAAGTCAAGCAATGGTGAAACCCCCTTCAGCCTAACATACGGAACAGAAGCGGTCATCCCTTCGGAACTAAGTGTACACACGGAGCGTGTGGCAACGTATGATGCCTCCCAAAATGATGAAAGGATCAGGGAGAACCTGGATCTACTAGAAGAAAGAAGAGAAATAGCCTCCATCCGAGAAGCAATGCACAAGCATAAGATCAAAGGCTACTATAATAAAAGGGTCAGGCCTTCCACCTTCAAGCCTGGGGAATATGTGCTACGCCTCAACAGTGCAAGCAAAGCAGAATACCAGGCGGGACCTACTTGGAAAGGACCTTACATGGTAGCTGAGGCCTACGGCAACGGAGCCTACAAACTGGCCACTCTTCTCGGAGAACCCATCGACATGACATGGAATGGTAAGAACCTTCGAAAGTTCTATGTTTAAGAAGTACTTTTACTTTTTCATTCTTGTGATTAGAAGCTTCTCAAGGGAAAGCATACATTATTGGTAGTTGTCTTAGTTTTCATTTCAAGAATGATGTAAACCTCTCTACCAATTCAATGATCAATAAGACATTTCCCAAAAATCTCTTGCTTCGTTTCTTAAACACAAAGATTTGTTCAACCAAGTCGTTTATGAGTTTCAATGTCGAATAAAAGGGCACAAGGTGTAATATACGCCTCATCATTTACGGCTACTTAAACATTCACATTAACTCTCCTAGTAGTTTATGGCGCTTGTGAAAATATATACAAAGTCATACTACTTAAAGGATTTGAGATAGAGTGGGTCGCGACCCTCTGTCAATGATCAAATTTGGTCATTATATTCTTGGTGTTGAAATTTACACACAATGAGGTTGTTTAACCTTAGGATGTAAAACTTAAGCGTCGGAAAAATGGCGTAAGAGAACTTCACAAGACAAACACAAATCATAACCAGGTGTGTAGAGGTATCCCCCTACACTATACCATTCAAAATGAGGGCTAGTGCCCTTGTACCCACTGAGCCTAAGCCCCAATTAAATTGTCTTTGGCCCAAGGCCATACATCACAAGCATTCAAATTGTTTAGAGAACAAGACAAGCATTGTCAAATAAGATAAATTGTCTTAAAGGGTACATGCCACCTTGAAACCAAATTCTGCCAACATGGCAGCTTCTTCATTCTGCTTTTGTGGGGAGGGTCGGAGATGGTTGAACCGAGGTAGGCTTGGCAGACACTGTCTTCTTGGTAGGAGTTGTAGGCTTCAACTTGCGAGGCTTCTTGGAAAGGAGGTCTTCGAGGGGTGCCATAGGATCTTTGGTAGCTTCAGCAAGGAAGGAGTACTCTGTGGTTGCAAACTCATTTCCTGCCTCATCATATTCAACTTTCAAAGTGGGACGGTAGCATTCAATCTTGAAAAGATCCACGGGCTTACCTGTTTTGGCAGCCTCCTCCAACGCCAAGCACCGTCCATGAAAAATAGCTGATTTGATGACCTTCCACATCTGTGCTCCCAACTCATCACTGTGGTAGAGTTCCATGGCTATGTACGGCACCACCTTCGACACAACCTCCGCACGATCCTTTTGCAGCATCTTGTACCTCATCTTCAAGCCATCAATTTCCTCTCTCAACTTAACTTCTACCTCTCCGAGCCTAGCCTTCTCACTTTCCAAACCGGCACATTTTGCCTCAAGCACTGCATTCTGACCTGTTAGGGTAATGACCTTAGCTTCTTCCAACTTAAGCTTGCCAATTTTAGCTGTCAGCTGGGCTACCTTTCCATGAAGGTCTTGGACGATAGGGTTCTTCTCAACATCCCTCTCAATCTCATCACACTTAGCCTCCAGCTCGGCATATTCTTGGTCCCTGTGCTTTTCCCTATCCAACATGACATCCATTTCATGTCTTGCCTTGGTGACATCTTGAGTAGCTCCTAGTGCACCATTTAGATGATTGTCCACACTGCTGCTGGCGACACTCTTATCATGAAGATCGCAGACCCCTTTGATAGACATGTTGTCCAATAAACCCTTCCACATGGAAGGGGTAACATGGTCCACAATGCGGTGGCAGGACATTGCATTCGAAGCTCCTTCATGTCCGGAAGGCTGCGACCATTATAATGCACAACTATTTAGCTACTTATCATACTTAAATTAACATAACTGGAGAATTTCTTACCATGCATCTCTACGGTTATCATGCAACTTCAAAGGAGACTTAACAAACTTCTTGCCTTGTACTCTTTTCGTACGGCCTAGATCGGAGGCAGGGTATTCTTCCTTTTGTTGGTAGACTTAATAACCTTGGCGGCTGTTCCCTTTCTGCTTTTCAACCTGTCAGCTATCCCCGTTGAACCTACAACCGGGACATCCTCCTCCGCAGGATCATCCGAGTCCGCAACATTCTCAACAAGCTGAGAAGGACCCTCCAGCGCAGCTTGTGGGGGTGCCGATGCAACAAGCTCCGGATTCGGAGTATCCTCCTCATTGTTATTAACAGATGTGGAAGGAGAGCCATCACCGTAAGACTCTTCAGCCTTATCCGCTGGCATGAAGCTCAAGTCTTCATCTAAATCTTGGTACATAAAGTTCCTGAATGACATCTCTGCAAAAAAGAAACAAAAAGAAATAAATATCAGTGCTACATTGGTCCTACTTTACAAGAAGTAGAAAAACATACTTTGTCCATGGTACATGATAACATGCTTCTTGGGAGACCCCTCCCAGCTCTGGGCAATCCCAGCCATGTATAAGATGGCTTCGGGGAACACTTGCACATCAACAGGATATTTAGCCAAACGCTGATAGCATGGATCCCTTCGCACATCATAGGTCAAGGGATCATTGTGTCGTTTTGCATCAAACATGTACTCCTTACTCAACAGCTTTGGATAGCTGGGGGGAACAATAGTATTTTGCACATAGAAAAAGCTACCTTTCAAGCCTGTTATGTTGGTGTATACTCTCTTAAACAGGTTCAACACATCTGCCTCAGGCCTTTTAGCTAAGGTTAACCAGTTGCCCCCAGGATACAAGTTCAAAAAACCCCTTAACACCTTTAAATTTGGTTCATAGCCGTATGCTTTACACATTACTATGAATGTGGTCAGTTTGGCTAAACCAAATGGGTTGAACCTAGAGATATGAACCTTGTAGTACTGCATAAACTCTAATATAAGTGGGTGCAGCGGAATCCTAAGGTTGGAATGGCTAAATGCATGAGTGTATAGCCCTACGAAATCTTGGGGAGCATCAAAGATACCCTGATTAGACTTGGGTAACATGACTTTATACTTTGGTGGGATAAGAAAATCAGCTAAGACAATGTACATTTTTGCTGTTTTATGATAAACTTGGAATCCATTTTTTAACAGAAAAAAAAACAAGCTACAAGTGAGAAGGAAGGTTTACCTTTTGGTTTCGGAGTGGTGGCGATCAAATTTTACTGCGTGTAGAAAGAGACGGAGAGTAAAATGGCTAGGGTTTCAATCCACCCCATTTAAATAATCTCTTTCACTTCTCTTAAGCACCGCACACGTGTCCTGGATAAATACTCTTATCCGATTTACATTGTTTTTAAATTTTAAATATAATTCTTTTGGTCTCTGGGTAAAATGGGGAACTGTGATTCCTGTAGCGGGCATCCAGAACGTTTAATTAGCATTAAATGCGCTAAGTTAGGTGCATAGTTATCTTCCAACTAATACGATTAGCAGCGGGATGGTATTTTTTTGAAGCATGAAGTCGAAAGCAATGCCTCTTCCCTCATATACATCACTTTCGACTGGGGGGCTTGATGATGTACCATCCGAGTAGCTCGAAGGACATTCCTCCGAGATGTATCAAAGCCCTTCCATTTGAAGGCCCCAGTTAGGATTCCAGAATATCCATAGGTGTCAAACCATTCGTTATCACGAAGGTTACCTCAGGGGAATTCGCCATTCGAAGCCCCTAACCCTTCGGGTAGGGACGAAGGATTAATGGATAGAAGAACCTCCTGACTTGGTCAAACCCACGATCTCCCTCTCTTTCTTGGCTTCCCCGCCAAGCTTGAGAACGTGGGTCACTAAGCCCTAGCGGTTACCCACAATCATGGACACCCCATGATCTTCGACATTCGCGCAGAAGTGCCTCTAATCCTATTTCTTCCACTATAAATAGGTTGGACGGGCAATGGATTATGGTATGCTCTTTTCACACTCATCTCTTTACTTACACACACTTATACAACCATAACTCATACTTACTCTCACGCCGGAGGTGGTTCGCAGGGTCCTACCCCTGTGTAATCACTTAACGTAGTGTCTTCGTATTTCTTATTCTCTGGTGAAAGACAAGTCTTGGCTGGAACATACACCCCTCATACCTTTGATCATCATCGAAGCCTGGTAGTGCAATATATTGTACAATCAGTATGTGTTAAGTATAATTATCTGGTAAATCGTGTTTATAAATTTAAAACTTGAACACGAAAGAAGCACATTAAGTTTTTGACGCCGCTGCCGGGGATTTGAATTGATTTTTCTGTATTTTGATCTGTTTGAGGTTGTTAGTAGTATTGTTTGTTCAATCTAAAAATCTAAAAAAAAAGGTTTGGCTCGAAGGTCCTACCGAATCGGCTGGCTGTCCAGCCGATCGGTTGGAGCTCTCGGAAAAATTTGTTAAAGTTGTTCTTTTTCAATCTTTTGATTATTTAGTGCCTTGAGTTTATGTTTATGTTTGTTTGCTGTTATTTCCTGTCTTGTTTGAACGCAATGGCGCAATTTTCGTAAGTCGAATTGATCGTTTGCTATTTCAAATGAGCCCCAAATCGCTAATTTGTGAAAGATTGGGAAAATTACAGAAATGCTCCCTGTGGCAGTTTACACTGTTCCCCTTATCTTCTGATTAATTACAAAATCGGTCCTTATGCTTAGTATAAAGGAAAAACATTTTAGGGATAGGGTTTTATCACTAATAGCCTCCCTCCTCCTCTCCTTCAAGTACAGCCACCGGCTGCAGTTCTTCCGGCCATCCTCATGCCACACGCCGCCGTCTACAATACCTACCACCACCTCCTTGCCGTCGTTTGCTGCTGTCAACCAAGAGATCCAAGAGTTATTGATGTCAGGGTAAGTTGAGGGTTAATAAATCGTGGGTCGTTCAATCTCAGTTTCACCTTCTCCTCTATCTCTTTTCTTTTTTGATTTCGTGGGTAAGTCGACCAAGAACCTATCTCGTTTTCTTTCTTTTATTTAAAACTGATGGTAAATGGTGATGAGATTGTTTTCGTGGATACTAAGTTTGATAAAGAACATGCTAAACTTTAAATTCGTATTGTACAAATGCTTGAAAGGGTGTACATTTGATCATTGTCATGGTACATGGCAGTTTATTCCTGATTCAGACTTAAAAGCGTTTTCAATAAAATATTTGAGTGATGAAATGGGTAAAAACGTTTTGATAATAGTCTCGTGTGGTAAGAAATTATAAAATATCGTTTGCTGATTTATTCGTTATTTAGGGTTGCCATTTATTGAACTTGTTTTTCCAGCGGGTGGTTATCATTGTGGTGTTCGTTTTTGTGGGTGCAACCTGGTCTCGAGTCCTTTTGAATCTGCATATAATCTGTAATAGTGTTGTGATGTTTTCGTGGGACTAAAAACTTGATTAACCAAGTTTTGATTAATAATTGGGTGGTAAATGTTCACAGTAGTGTTTGTTTGATCAGTTTTGATAGCGGGTCAGTTCGGACCCATGTCCGGCATCAGATTTATTTTACAGAATTGTAATGGGTAAAGCAGTGTTTAAGATTAATGGTATTTTCGTCTCTGTTAATACAAATATCGTCATTTAACGTTATTTATATTTTATGATATTTACCTAAGTTTTGTTAATGACAAAAGTAAATTTTATTTTTGTAAAGTATAAAGCTTGTCAAGATCAATAAATATTAAAACAAGCTTTCCTTAAATAAAGTCTTCATCACTCAAGCATTTACATTTTGATTAGTCATGTATCAATTAACTTTGATATCCTTCTAAACCATAATGGGTGTCAACATTTTTGGAACAAGTATGTTTTAGTTTCTTAAAACACAACATTACATATGTATTTACATTTAAACATATTATTTCTAAAAATAGAAAACAACATATGACATCATGGGTTGCATCATTGAAATATCTAGAGGATTTCATAAGATATTTTGTTTAGATTTAGATTCAACATATCTTACATGATCTTGGTTAGATTTGGTTGACTTTGGTAAGATCTTTGTAATCTTGCTGTCAGACCGGCGACACCAAAATAATACAAGGACGGAACCATTATTTTGGTTCCGTGGTGACAGCAGAACACTTTGGCTATAAATAGCAAGCCAATCCAAGTTGTTTTCTAATCCCTTTCTAGCATAATCGCATACATTCCTTCTCTCTATTATTTCTAACTCAGTTTCATAATCATTATAGTGATCCTCTTTTGTAGCAAAGAAGATCAAGGCATAATCAAGCTTCAACAAATAGTTGAAAGGCTTGTTTGTTTTGTTGTTGTATGATCTTGTCTTGTTCATACATCATTGTTGTACCAAACCATCTTAAACCTCTTAGTGTGAGTGGTTAGTATTTTAGTCCTCAAAATACATAGTATGTGGGAGTAGTTATACCCTTGTAAAAGAAGTCGACATCTAGCTTTGTGTCAGAAATATTGTGTAAGCGACGTGTAAAGGTTTTCTCCGCCGGTTAAAGGAGCTCGTTGATTAGTGAAGATAACTCTCGAGTTGGAGATTCGGGGAGTGGAGTTGGGCAAGGAAAAAGAGTCCTTGTAGACCGAACCACTATAAAAAACTTGTCGTAGTTTGATTGTTTCTTTCCTTATTTACTCATTACATATTACTTGCATATTGTTTATTCTTCACTAACATATCTTTGATCAATATCAATTGATCTTACTATAAGTTTCAAAACAAAGATTTTAAACGGTAAACTATTCAACCCCCTTCTAGTTTTTCATAATTGGTACCAGAGCCTCGTTGCTCAAGAATTTCTAAAATATATTGTATTTTATAAACTTGAAACGATCCATGGATTCCAAAAACTTTAAAAAAGGGAAATCTATGCAAAGACCACCACTCTTTGAAACCAATGGATTTATCTATTGGAAAAAACGTTTTGAAACATATGTAAAGTCAAAAAATATAGATCTTTGGTTTGTTATCATTAAAGGTGACTTTAATCCTACAACAAAAGATATTTCAAGTGATGAACAAAAGAAATTAATAGCTGAAAATAATGAAGCTAAAATGATGCTTTACAATGCTTTGCCTAGAAAAGAATATGAAATAATTTTTATGTGTGAAACCGCAAAAGATATTTGGGAATCTTTAATTATTACACATCAAGGAAATTCACAAGTAAAGGATAACAAAATTGATCTTCTTGTTCAACAATATGAACAATTTGTTATCCCTGAAGATGAAACCATTGATTGTGGATTTGCTCGCTTTAATACTATTGTCACTTCTCTTAAAGCATTTGATGAAACTTTTCGTAGTAAGAATTTTGTCAAGAAATTTCTTAGAGCACTCCATCCGAAGTGGAGAGCAAAAGTAACGGCTATTGAGGAATCAAAAGATCTCTCAATAATATCACTTGACGAGCTTATTGAAAATCTCAAAGTGCATGAAATGGTGATGGAGAAAGATTCAGAGATCATTAAAGGAAAATAAGATAAGGTCAAATCCGTTGCTCTAAAGGCAAGAACAAAATCTAGTGATGATGAAGAATCTTTCTCGGATAGTGAAGATGAGGAGTATGCTATGGCCGTTAGAGATTTCAAAAAGTTTTTCAGAAGAAGAGGAAAGTTCGTAAGGCAACCCCGAGATGAAAAGAAGTCATTCCGGAAAGACCGAGATGACAAAAAGGGAAAAGGTGAAAGGAAGTGCTTTAGATGCGGTGATATAAGTCATCTAATAGGAGATTGCCCCAAGCCACCTAAAAGCAAAACTCAACGAGCTTTTGTAAGTGGTGCTTGGAGTGATAGTGAGGATGATGAAGAATAAAGCAAGGATGAGATCGCTCTAATGGCACATGAATCGAATGAGGTACATTCCGACTCATCTTACTCTTCTATTGATGATGACACTTTGCAAAAACAATATAATAAATTGTGTGAGCTTAGCTTAAAAATCATAACTAAAAACAAGTTTTTAAAGACTAAAAAGGAATTTTTAGAAAATGAAGTTTATGAGTTAAAAGAAAAGGCAAAACGATTAGAAAAGGGCAAAGCAAATGATGATGGTTGTAAATCATGTCAAGAGCTTAGTCTTGAAATAGAGAAGCTAAAAATCACACAAGAAGTTCTCATCGAACATAAATCTAAATTTAAAAGATTTAACAAAAACATTTCTTGTGTCGATTAAATAGTAAGAATTCAAAAAGTACCATTGTACCAGGAAATACAAATGGATTAGGTTTTAATGAAGTAATGATTCCAGATAGTCAAACCAAAACGGCCGAAAAAGACAAACAAATTGTCACATCTGCTACAGTACAACACGGACCAGACGAACCTAAAAATTTGGTTCCGTCCGTTGACAGAATTGGTTCCTTGGTGTCTGCAGTAGGACAGAATGTTTGCAAAATGGACCGTAGTGAATTTGTCAAAGTAACAAAGAAAACCAAGGATGTTGTTAAACTTAAACCTGCTGTTACATTAGGAGTAGGACTTGCTAGAAATGAATTTAGATCAAAAACTACTCAACAACGGCCTAAAACACCTATTGCCAAACGCCCCTTTCCCAAAAGCAACCACAACATACAACCCAACTATCAACATACCGGTTGGAATCAAAACTACCCTAGACCATATCAAACTCCAAATTACATGCCATGGAACCCTTACCCATCATTTCCATATATGAACGAAGTAAATGGTATGTTTAACCCAAACGGACCCATGAGATATTGGGGACCAAACGCTTGAGTTATTCGTATCATAGGTATGCTTGAAAGTTGGCTTAGAACCTGATGAATGGATAAAAGATAGTGGATGCTCAAGACACATGACTGGTAACAAAAGTCTCTTCTCAACATACCAAGAGTATGACGGAGGTAATGTTACTTTTGGTAGCAATCTCAAAAGTAAAATCATTGGCAAAGGTACGATCGCTCATAACTCTCTAACTATTGAAAATGTTGCTCATGTTGATAGGTTAGGATGTTAGGATTTAGAAAATCCGGTAGTTAAAGAGTCGGTCACCTCAAGTATATGTATTCGTTAGAAAGCTCGTAGTCGTAGTCATTTAGTGTTAGTAAGTAATTTGTTAAGTAACACCGTGGAGGACGGACGGGTCTTTACCCACTGTATGCCTGATCCACAGCCCGTAGGAGGCGTGTCATGTACGAACCTATAAATACCCTTTGCCTAGCAAGGCAAAGGGTTGGAGCTTTTCATAATTCATTTTTCTTTGTCTCACTAAAGTTCCCAACTCTCTTCCACTTTCTCTCTCTAAAACTACATACCATTCGACCCTTATTGTGTTTGTTTGTGTGATTGTGAAAACTAATATGTGACAATTGGTATCAAGAGCCATGGTTTGATCATCTATCCCTCATGTTCTTGGATTTCTAGTGGTTTTCATAAGTTTTGGGTTTGAATGAGTATTGAGTAGTTTTCATCATTTGGATCACTTTTGGTTTTAAAGTTTGAATTTTGATAGTACTTTTGTGTTTAGAATCATCATAAGTGTTTAGGTTTTGAATTGGAAGGCCTCAATCATCTTGGTTGTTGTGTTTTGGGATTGAAAAGTTAGTTTTTAAATGTTTCTTTGAAGCGGGTTGTCCCTCGGATTGGATTTCATTGAAGCGGTTTGATCAAAAGTTTAAGCGGTTTGTCTCTCGGATTTCGTTTTTGGGAAGCGGTTTGTTTCATTTACTAAGCGGTTTGTCCTATGTTGTGAAGCGGTTTGTTAACTAAGCGGTTTGTCTCTTGAGACAAAAAGAAAAGAAAGGACAAAGTAGTGGAAGTAGTGGTCGTACTTGTGTTCCCCTGCGGTTTGTCTGTTAAGCGGTTTGTCTGTTAAGTGATTTGTCTGTTAAGCGGTTTGTCTGTTAAGCGGTTTGTCTGTTAAGCGGTTTGTCTGTTAAGCGATTTGTGTATCAAGCGGTTTGTCACCTTAAGCGGTTTGACACTTAAGTGATTTGACAGAAGCGGTTTGTCAGTAGTGTGATTTGTCTTTTGAGACTTGTCATTTCTTTGTGATACGTTTTACGGTTTTCTTTTGGTTTTGTAAAATCCCGTGAAAGAATCTATTTCCCGGTTTAATCAAAGAGTAGTAAAATCTCGTGGAAATTATGAATTATCAATCATGTCTACAATCACTTCTTCCGTTGTTGATGATGTTCAAGTAGCAGGATTCGACAATCGTCCTCCAATGCTTGATAGAACCGATCATGACTCTTGGGCTTAAAGAGTCAGACTGTATTGCTTAGGAAAAGAGAATGGGGTTAACATCCTTAAGTCAATTGATGAAGGACCGTTTCAAATTGGAACGACTAGGGACATTCTCGAAACTGGAACTGATGGAAATGTTACATTAGGATTGGATAGACCAAGAATGTATGATGAGCTTGATGATAAGGAAAAGAAGAGGTATGATGCTGACATTAGAGCCTCAAATATTATACTTCAAGGCTTACCAAAGGACATTTACAAGCTAATCAATCACAACAATGAAGCAAAGGCTGTCGGGGATAATGTCAAGATGCTTCTCTCTGGTTCGGAACTAACTAAGGAAGATAGAGAATCTCAGCTGTATGATGACTTTGAGAACTTTAAAATGAATCCAGGAGAAAGTGTTTCTGAATATTATGTGAGATTCCACAAGCTTGTGAATCATATGAGGAATATCAAGATGACAATGCCAAATATCCAGCTCAATTCAAAGTTTGTAAACAACATGAATCCTAAATGGCACAAATTTGTCACTGCAGTCAAACTAAACAAAGGATTGAGAAACACCAATTACGAGCAATTGTATGCTTATTTGCTCCAACATGAGAAGCATGCTGCATTTGAACGGATGATCATGGAAAAGTTCAATGCCAATGATGGAGATGCAAGTTCTTCAAATGATTCAACTTCATTCTACACAAATGTGGGAATTACTACCAAAGCATCACAAGTTATACCAACTAGGGATGGTAATCACAAACTCATTCCGGATTCAGCATATAAGCCTTCAGACTCATTCATGGAACACTTTGCAAATCAACTAGCTCTAATGGTTAAGCAAAACCTGAATCTTACTCCACACACCAACAATCATCTCAGAACTGCTTCTAACCTACACAATCATGCTACGGTTAAAGATGGAAGGGTAGTAGTGCAAAACGTGCAAGGAAGATAGAATGCTTATCTACCACATAATGAGCAAGGAAATGTTGGGGTTGGAATCGGTTATAGGAACACAGGAGCAGGTGGAGGTTATGTGGGAAATCATAATCGAGGAAGGATTGCGGGTCAAGGTCAAGGTCAAGGGAAGCCAATCAAATGTTACAAGTGTGGAGGGGAAGGACACATTGCCAGGAAGTGCACTCAACCAAAACATCCATAGAATGCAGAGTACTTCAGGGATAAGATGCTACTGGTGCAAGCTCAAGACAATGGGGCAGTGTTGGATGAGGAAGAGTTGCTATTTCTTGCTAAGAAATGCAAAACTTATGATGCGATTGTTGGGTTTTGGTTCCTGAATCATGAATTACTAAAGTCTTTGGAACCCAGACGAGTTGATATAACCACGAGACGAAGGATGGAACCACGATGAAGACAACCACTGAAGTAGTAGTGTGTAACCATGGACAATATATTGTAACCTTTGCTAGTCTTGTATAGTGGGTTTAGTTTATTGTATTAGATAAATATGGAAAAAGATATTTATCTTGGAGGTTACGTGTTAATATTATGAGGACTCCTTAGTCTATAAAAGGAGGTCCTAGGTTAGATTAGAGATACATAAGTTTTATATCTAAGGTCGATACACTTCAAGGTTGCAAAACCCAATCTTAAGAGTATTCATTATTAATAAATAATATTGAGGTGTTGATTGTTAACTGTTCTTCTTCTTAAGATTAAGTGTTAAATTCCGCGTAATACTTAATAAGCTTTTATTCTAAGTCGGTTTCTATATTAGATCGTTTGCTTTCAATAGGATAAACAAGTGGTATCGAGCTTTGATCTAGAAAGCCGTAATCAAGAAGAAGTGATTAGGTTTTGCTAAAATAGATAAGATGTGGCGAAACACACATAGTTCTTGCTTCAAGGTGCCCATGCTCAAGCATGGTGAGTACCAAATATGGAGGATGCGAATAAGGCAATACATTCGCATGATTGATTATGCTCTCTGGGATGTTGTGGAAAAAAGGTGACACTCTTCCTAAGAAGGGTGATGATGGCAAAGAAATAGCCATTGTTAGTGAGATTGATAAGGATAAGAGAAAGATGGAGATAAAAGCTCATAGTATTCTCTCTATGGGAATACCTAATGAATATGCTTTGGTATTTGAACAATATGAGTCTGCTAAAGAGTTCTTGGATGCTCTTGAGACAAGGTTTCTTTGGTAATGAAGCTACAAAAAATCAAGGAAGAATATGCTCAGCATCAACTTGAAAACTTCACTTGCTCTTAGTGGAGGAAAAACTTGATGGCACTTACTACGGATTCAAAGCGATCGAAATGATTGAAGTCAAGGACTATAATGTTATTCAAGAAGATATAAATTTGAAGTTCATTAAAAGTTTATCTCGAATGGTATTAGCCATATGATTGTGTGGAGAAATAAGGTGGACTTTGATAAATGACTACAGACAATCTCTATAACAACTTGAAAGCCTAGTGAGAATAACATTCTTTGGTGCATCTTACGCGCTAATCGAACATTGCTTATGTTTCAACTAATCACAAAAGTTCACATGATGTATCTCACTTTGCTATGGAATAACCACTGACTATGCAAACAATACCATGGTTAGTGATCGTGATTGATGGTGCAATTTGTGCTTTTAATGCGATTTAACCACCGGTGTTGATGTATTGAATCAAGATCTAGATCAAATTGATCCTGATGATCTTGATGAGATTAATCTTCAATGGCAAATGGCAATCTTGCGACTCTCCAAGCAAGGAAGTTTACGAGGAAGAAATGAAGATATGTCAAATATGATGCTAAAAGAAGAGTTGGGTTCAACAAGCAAGATGGAGTGCTTTAACACAAGAAGAGGTCACTTTGCAAGGGAATGTCGAGCTCCTAAGAGAATTGAAGGTATCGAAGACCACGAGTCACGCTTCTTCTTGGCATTGGTGGCTCAAGATGGTCTTGGTGATTATGACTGGAGTGATGAAATTGAAGAAGGACAAAATGCAGCTTTTCTTGCTAGTGAAGCTTCAAAAGAACATAACTTTGCTCTTATGGCTTATGCTTCATCTTCTTACGGTTCGGATTAGAATCTAATGAGTCTACTTGTTCTTTTAAATCATGCCAAGATAACTTAGAATCTCAAAAACTATCAGAGTTTAAGAAAAGTAGAAAAGGCTGTACATGGACAACCTAGGTTATAGAGTTGGTCTAGAAAGTGTGGAAGAGAGACTTAATTCTGTCAAATGTGAGTTTGATTATGTTGATAAAATTAATATACTAGGTGGAGAAATTGATCTTAAGAATAGGGAGATTAAGATGCTTAAAGAAACTAGAACAAGGAGAGTGTAAAAGTAGAAGAAAAAAGAAAAAACATGTTGTTAGGGTTGCTAAACACAATATGCTTCTGATCTAGTAAATAAACCAATAGGTCAAAAATTGTTCAAGGATGGGCGGCCTAGGTTACAATAATATGCCACCACCTACCCTTATGCAACATGCACCACCTCCAAAAGAGCTCTCATTTAGCAGTGAATTTAGTTTCAACAAACTTGTAGGTGAGACTAAGAAGAATGAATCACCTAAGATAGGTTACGATAGAATCATCCGATGCTCCCATCATTGAAGATTGGGAATCGATTAGGAGAGATGATGTAGAATATCAACACTGACACGAAAGTTAGAACCTCTTAAGAAAGTTGATACTAAGCAAGCAAACCTTGTGCCTAGATTTGGAGCTCAAATTACTAAGAAAGTGGTAGAGTACAAGAGGAAGTACCTAGGAGCAGGATGAAAAGATATATACCTAGGGGTCAGGAGAAACTTTAATGGCCTAATATCTAACGGGTTAGGTAATGAGTTTCAATGTGTCAAAAACTTGTTATAGCTGGTAGTTTTGAGCACTTCAGGAGAAATTGTTATAAAAGCAGACACAAGTTTGGAATCATTGGAGGAGGTAAATACCAAACTTTTCAAAGAAAACAAACCCTCATCCTAATAGAAACATGATTCCTAGAGCAGTGTTAATGAGAAATGGAATACAAAACAATTGTCCACTTACTCCAAAATGGGTTCCAACCACTGCTAAGCAAAGTGTAAACACGGCTAAGCAAAATCAAACCAACGATAAGCCAAAAATCACCACAGAATAACGAAGTTTTAAAACTCCAAGGTGATAACGACGACGGTGGTTGGAAATCATTTTTATCTTTGTTAAGGCCTCGGCTAGTTGAAATAAAACCTAAGACCAATGTTTTACATCATGTCAACTGTGCATCAATGGACCTAAACAAATTTGATTATATTGATGAGCAGGGGCGGACCCAAGTCGATATTGGCTGGGTCCACAAAAGGAACTAACTTGTTTAATTTCATGTGCGGGGCAATCTACAAGATGAGCTAAAAGACAAAGGAGTTTTTGATAGTGGTTGCTTTCGGGCACATGACAGGATAGAGCAACACGGAAGATTTTGAATCTGATGGAGGATATGTGCATTTGGGAATGATCCAAAGGAGGGAAAGATACTTGGAAGAGGCACAATCGAACATGGGGAATTTAGACTTTGAAAAGTCTATTTGGTATAAGGACTTAAGTACAATCTATTCAGGTGTTTCTCGAATGTGTGATAAGCTGGTACTTTTTGGTGGCCTGAAGGTGTGTGTTGTCTCCGAGTTTAAGATGCCTGATGAGAAATTTATACAACTTAGGGTACCTAGGAAGGAAAATATATATTGTTTTGATCTTAAAGATGTAATTCCTAATAGATCCTTAACACATTTGTTTGCTAAAAGCATCACGTGGATGAGTCTAAGTAATGGCATAGAAGATTAGGTCACCTCAATTACAAAACAATCAATAAACTGGTAAAAGGCAACTTAGTGAGAGGGTTACCTTCTAAGGTTTTTGAGTGTAAGGAACTGTGTGTGGCTTGTCAAAAAGGAAAACACTACGAATGACTAAATAATAAATCTTCTTTTGCAAGCAAGTCCTTCCATTTTTTTGTAGGTTTCATCAAATGATTGATTTCCTTGTTCATAGTCCTATTCACTATGCCTTAACTGTCACACCAACCATTTTTAAAGCTTACATACATCGGATTACGGAGGAATGCTAAACTTGAAAAGGTTGATGGAATTGAAGTGTTTGCTGCTTGTTGTGGATGAGCATGCTATTTACATTCGAGAGATCATGGGATGTTTTAAAGTTTGATGATCTTTGATGGTGTTGATAATCTTCGGATGTTGAGATTGTTCTTTTTGGTTTGGAAGGTTAGGTTATACCCACGAGATGATAAGGTACAATATTTTAAGAGTTTGTTTTCAAAACAATGGAAGTTTCTTATTCATACCTTATTGATGTATATGAGTAATAAGACCCGAGGGGTTTAATGACTTTCCTTCCAAAATTGCTCTGCTTATTATTTGTTTGTCTGATGGAAGAAAGTTCAATTGGTTGAGGATGATATTTGAGGGGCTTGTACAAAACATTAGGAAGAAGGGTAAATACTATTTATATCCTAGGTTTGTTCAATTGATTGTGGAAAGTCAAATAGAGAAGCCTGTTGAGCATACTCAGGAGTATGAAGTACATCATATGCTTCCTAAAGTTTTTGCACATATGAGGAATCAACCACAAAATGTACAAATTATAGATGTTCCTTTATTTCCTCATATGCTTATTTTGCTACTTGATTCGAGTTTGATGAAGGTCTTGTATCTCCACCTTTAGTCCTTGAACCCACTTCTAGTACATCAGAACCCATTGCTAGTGCACCTCAAATCACGATAGTTGCTTGATAGTGCACCTCAACCTACTTCTAGTCTAACAAACCGATTACACCTATTGTATGGACTAGGAGACGAAGGGCCTGAGCTACCTCGTTGAGTGTGAGTGGTGTTGCTAATGAGGTAGGGTGGTGGGTGGCATGATTGGAAGGGCTTCCCTTCTTGATTCATGCTTAGATCGTCGGGATAGTGGAAACATACATAAGACCCAACCTTTGGCAACTTCTAATGTGGAGAGTTCCTTGGAACTTAACACATGTGGAGAATCCTACCCGATTGTACTACGGGGTGCATAGTTGTTCAAAGGAGTCGATGCTATGTTTACTATATCCAAGGATTCACCTCTCGAGATTCTTACACTCAAGTGATGAGGATCGTTTTGAACATGAACATGAATTGGCCGGATTACGAGTTTGTACATGATGACTTTCCAATGAACCACCTCTCGGTTGATTCACACAGGTCGGTGGGAGAGATATTCTTGAGCGATTAAATGAATTGACGCTAAATGTACCAAGATGGAGGGAGAAATCTTGAATCTAAAGGAGTTGGTCATGTGTTTCATGGAAAGGATATTAGGAGATTGAAGCCGAGTGTTGGTTTTGGAAAAAGTAAGAAGACACAGGGTTCTTTGTTTTGAAAGCTATGAGACGAAAGAAAAAGAAGGTGGAATCCTCTCCAGCTCTGAATATGGAGGATGTATCCAAACAGGGGAGGAGTGAAGGCTATTAGGAGATTGAAGCCTTGAGAGTGTTGGTTTTGGAAAAATAAGGCGACACGGGTTCTGTTTTGAAAGCTATGAGGCGAAAGAAAAGAAGGTGGACTCTCTCTCTGAATATGGAGGATGTATCCAAACGGGGAGGAGTGAAGGCATAAAGGGGGAGGCTGGCGATGGAACTATGGAAGAAAATAGTGGAGATCAAGAATTTTTGTATCCGATAAAGATGGGAATGAGGCAGTTCTTGAAAATGTGAAGAATGTTGTAGAAGATGTATTGCAAGACATAAACAGCGATGGTACATGTCAAAACCACTGGTTTAGTACTCTTGTAACCTTCTTTGCCGCTTTGAGATATGGGAATTATACCCACTACTATCATACCCACTGCTATCATAACCACTTCCTTTGTTGTGGGAACTCTCTGTATCACTACCTAAAACTAAAGAAGTTGAGAAAGAAGCTGCAAGTACATTGATAAATCTAAGCAAAACCTCATCTATTTCTACATCTATCATTGCACCTGTTTTATTTGTTCAATCTCTTTAAAACTAAACCGAAATCAAAGGAAAAAGTTTAGTTATTGGTGAACCTTTGAAGAAAGAAAGTTCAATCGATATGGAAAAGGTAAAGGGGTTGCGATACCCGAGTAAGTTTAAATCTAAAAGCGAAACAAAGCTTATGATGCGAGTATGCAAACATGGTAGTTGAAGAACAAGCGACTTTAGAGAAAAGCGGAGAAAGAAGAGGAAGCTATTCAGAGAATGTTAGCTACATGGTATGAATCACAAAACTTTCTTGAAGCTTCTCAACAAATACATGATGAATATATTGCACAAGAATGGAATTTGTTGGATGATAAGGAAAAAGCTAGGCTTTTGGGTGAATGGGCAAGAAGGTCGGTGAAAAAAGGATTATAAGAAAGAAACCTCCTTCACTTGCCGGATGAGGAATGTACTAATGAAAATTATTAAGAATTGAGGCATTCACATTTAAAATCTTAATAAATGTTCATTTGAAAGAATTTTTGAGATTTATGAAAGATGTATGAAGATTAATCATGATGATTTTTGTCCAATGAATTCTAAGAAGGAAGATGAGTGGATTAAGAAAGATGATGAGTGGATTCAAAGTAAAAGAAAGAGAGTCCGAGATTCAAGAGACATCTGATTCTAAAAGATTGAAAGAAGTTGAAGATGTAAATCAAATTGTTTCTTATGAGTTTCACCTTAATGATGGAAGTGAAGGAGTTTGGAAAATTCAAAGACTCAACAATGAAGTTTATGAGTATAATAAATTTTCACAAATGCTTCATGCTGAAAAGATGATTTGATGAATCTTTGGAGTCTTTACAAGAATAAGTTTGGTGAAGTACATCCAAATGATTATCATGAGAAGCTATTATAATTTGAAGATTTTATTTGAACCAACTTATGATGAACACGAGTGGAAAGGACTCTACAATGATACTGCGTAACAAGATGGTTTTTATATCAAACTTGTGGAGTTCATATTTTAACTGTTTCTGGAAAAGTTATTCACATGCTTGTAGAAGGTGATTATCCTCGGTTGAATAAGTCTCCGAATTATTGCCCGACAGATGTTGAAGCCCGGTATTATCAAGATCTTTGTTACCCTATGATGGCCAAGCTTATGATTTGTTGATGAAATATGAGAAAATTCTTAAATCACATAAGTGTTTGGCTACATCCTTCAATTCAGATGTTTTGTGCTTAAAGGAGAATGCAATTGGAATGTATCAAGTTTAGGGGAGGATTGTTGGGTTTTGGTTCCTTAAATCATGAATTACTCTAAGTACTGGAACCAAGGATAGAGTTGATATAACCACCAGTTGAGAAGGATGGAACCAGCGATGAGAAAACCATGGCTAGTAGTAGTGTGTAACCACGGACAATATTATTGTCTGCCAGTGCTAGTCTTGTATAGTGCGGTTTAGTTGTTGTATTAGATAATATGGAAAAGATATTTATCTTGGAGGTTACGTGTTGTATTATGTAAGGACTCCTTAGTCTATAAAAGAGAGGTCCTAGGTTAGATTAGAGAGTAAGTTTTATATCTTAAGGATACACTTCAGGTTGCAAAACTATCTTTGTAAGAGTATTCGTATTAATAAATAATATTGAGGTGTTGAATGTTAACTTCTTCTTAAGATTAAGTGTTAAATTCCACGTAATACTTAATAAGCTTTTATTCTAAGTCAGTTTCTATATTAGATCGTTTGCTCAACTGGGATCAACACAGATGTGGATGAACAACCAGTGCATTGTGTAGCCCAGAACAATCCCAATGTCTTTCAAGTTGCAGATTGTGATGCATTCGACTCTGATGTTGATGATGAACCAACGGCCTGACAAACCATTTTTATAACATCACTAATGGTCTTTCCACCTCGGCCAGTGGTCCCTCCAAGGAATCCATCATATCGGAATTATTAAAACTATCACGATGTGGTTGATATGCAAAATATTCACAAAAAAGTACAATCAATGGAAATCATTGAATGGATATTGAAAAATATGGGTAATAGCAATGTTGTCCCATATGATCGATATGTGAAGCAAGATGAAAGTGAAATTGTACCAAGTGATGCATCTTCTGCTGTAAAAAATGACTGTATTTTGATGAATACGAATAATAGATGATTCCATAACCTCTGAACTAAATGCCTATAAGGAACAAGTTGCAATTTATGAACAGCGTGCTAAGTTTGAATTGACTACCCGTGAGCAGGAGATGGATAACCAAATGCGTACACTTATCATAAAAAGTAATTTTAGGGAAGAAATATTAAAACAAGAGTTAACTTCCTTACAAGAAAAACTTAATAAAATTGTTAAGCAAAAGCAAGAACTTCAAGAAAATGTAAAGGTGCTTAAGCAGGAATTCAATGCTAAAGAATCAAAACTCTTAAATGATTTTTACAACCTAAAAACTTTGAAAAATAAACTTGAAAACAAGTTGTACATACAAGGTAACACCCTTCAGACTGCTCACATGATCACTAAGCATAGAGTATTAAGCGATAAGCATAGTACTAGCCTTGTAGAGGAACCCAATCCTGAGTTTGGTAAGAAAGCAAAAGCTGCTCAAAAGGTAATCTATGATGGCAATGAGATTCTTAAGCCTAGAAAAAAACCTTCAGGTATAGAGTACATTGAAGAGGATAGGGAATTAGAAGATGCCTTTAGAGAGAAAATGGATAAGAAACTAAAAGATCCTAAGTGCATAGCGAATAATAACTTTTAAAACACCGAATTATGCTTAGGAAAACTAGATTGCCTTTAATAAGTTTAGACCCTAGACTCAGTTGACCCCTGAACAAGTGTTTTGAAAGAAAGATATGGATAAACAAAAAGCTGATAATCTTGTTGAAAAGAATCCCCTTGTAGGAAGTGCACCTAGCCACGTGTATCCTCCAAATACATGCATTTAGTGCCTAGAACTCTTCCCACTTAAAAGCAAGCGTTAGTCGGCATATGTAGTTAACCAACTATTTGTTGACTTTGAGAAAACATGTAAGAAGAGAATCACTCCAACGGGAATCAGGGGAAAGGGGTTTTGAGCAAACAAAAGAATTTTGAGGTCATGCCTTTCTTTAAACAACTAAAAGAACAATTTGAATCTCTTCAAAAGGCCATAGATACTGAGGTTAAAGATATGAAAAGAATGTTTAATGAGATGGAAAACGAGGTAAGAGATTATGAATGTGAGCTCAAAAGTAATGAGATTGAGAGGGAGAATATTCACATCCTAAATGATAATTTGATTTCTAGATGTATTGCTCAAGATGTGTTTTACACTATCACAAATTATTCTATCCATGCTTCTCAATTTCATGAATTATCTGTTGCTTTTATAGTCTCCCACGATCGTGTCATTGAGCTTGAGACCACGAGTTCAAAATTGCATGATAAAATCGAAAGGGATGATCATGATAACATGGTCAGAAATTCTTCTAAATTGGAAGTTGAATATCTTGCTTTGCAATTAAAATATCAACATCTCAAAGAAAATGTTAAAACCTCGAATGCCAAGACATCCTCGGATGCTCCCGAGTTTGATGCGCTTTTGAATTAAACAAGCGAGATGAACAGATTGGAGCTCCGATGCAACCGCGATCAAAAGGTTGAAAGCCCAAATCTCTCAATTGAAGGGAGAAATGAATGAAGTGACTGGCTCCCATATGCCTCCTCCTTTCTCGGAAATTCTCAAAATTTTCATCTTCAAAACATCATGTATTACAACATGAAAATGAGTGTTTTCTAGCAGAAAATGAAAAAGTTAATCTGCATTTCAAAGAGTTATATAAATCAATTAAGGTCACTCATGACAAGAACAATGAAAAGATAACTTCTTTGCAAAATGAAATTGAGAATATGAAGAGTCAGGTAAAAGGGAAAATGCCAATCACCAGTGGTGAGACTATTGCACCAAAGGTGCCTGCTTGTACTAAATATGCTATGACTGTGAAGTATATTCTCCCTCATCTTAGAAACAATGAAATTTCATATCAAACATATTTTTCATACCTTAAGGATAGTCTAGAATGTCTCCGAGAGATTGTTGAAGAGGATAAGATAGAAAAACCAAATGATAATGCGATTAGGGATGCGTGCTTATATGCCAAAAAATCTCGGGAGCTTTAGAATGTTTAATAGCTATATGTAAAAGCGGTACTAGGAAAGATAGTCTCATTATGCCATGTTTATGCCAAAAGTCAAGCATGTGACCCTTTGATCTCTAGAATCTCAGATCCCATCACTTCTAGACCAGGAATGCAAAAAGTAGTGAAACCAACTAATGTTCCCATCATTCCTTCTATAGGAGTAATTAGTGACACTAAGGTAAGCGTTCAAAGCCTCCAGGCAATACAAAGGAAGATAGGACCTCACAAGCCAAGAGTGATCAAGGGAATGAAGTAGAAGACCACCTTAGGAACAATAAGTTTGAGTTGAATAAGACGAATCGTGTTGATTCTAGTATTAGCTATAAGCGTCATGTAATTAATTCATTCTGCTACTATTTGCAAAACATGTAATGAATGTTTGGTTTCTAGTATTTATCATGAATGTGCTGCGAATGAGTTGAAAAATGTTGTTAAATCCATAGTCAAAATTGTTAGAATAGCAGTTAAGGATGCCAAAAGGCCAATTTGGAAAAAGGTTAGTAATTATTGGAAACCTACAGGGAGAAAGTTCAATAATGTGGGTTATCAATAGAAATCCACGGCGGACGTTCAAAGTTAGCAATTTTGTCCTAATAGGAATAGATCTATGCACTAAGGAATGGAAACTCTACTAGGGATCATCCCTTAAGAAGTAGTCATACTACACATAGGCCAAGTGCTTCTACTAGTATTTCATCCACTACTAATGATGTCATAACCTCTATTTACGATGTGGGTGTTCCAATCGTTTACTAACCAAGTGGAACCCATTCTGCATGGGGATCCAAATTATCCAGATCATCCATACTTATGCGTGTTCAAACACGTCGCATAAATCGATTCATGGTATTTGGACTCGCCGTTCAACATATGGCTGGAGATAAAGCTGCTGACTCAAGAACTTTGTGAATAAATTCATCGGAGACTGTTAGATTCGAGCGACCACTTTGGAGCAATTATGGGTTATGGAGATTATGTGTTTGGTGACATTGTAATCTCCCGGGTATATTATGTTGAAGGACTCGGTCATAATTTGTTCTCTGTTGGTCAATTCTGTGACTCCGATCTTGAAGTGGCCTTTAGAAAACATACTTGCTTCGTTAGAGAACTAGATGGCGTTGAACTCCTAAAGGGAACCGCGTGCACTAACGTACACCATCTCTATCGAAGATATGATGAAGTCTTCTCCACCGCTTGTTGTCAAAGGCCTCCAAAACAAGTCATGGTTGTGGCATCGATGCGTCTCAATCACTTGAACTTGAACCCATAAATGATCTTTCTAGAAAGGACCTCGTGAGGGCTTACCCGCATTAAAAGTATGAGAAAGATCATCTTTGTTCAACATGCCAATTGGGAAAAAGCAAGAAATATGCCCATAAACCTAAACACGCAAACTCAATTATGGAAGTTCTACATACTCTTCATATGGATTTCTGCGACCCATGAAAGTGCAAACTATAAGCGGAAGAAATATGTGCTAGTTGTGGTTGATGACTATTCTCGGTTTACTTGGGTTAAGTTTTTGAGGTCAAAGGATGAAACTCCGGATGTCATCATCAAACTTATTAAACTGCAGGTTCGGCTTAAAAGCATCGAATTGTTCGAGCGAAAATGGCGAGTTTGTAAACAAAAGCGGTAGAGTTTAAAGCATTGGAATCAACCATCGGAGAAGTGTTTCACGCACTCCTCAACAGAACGGTGTAGTTGAAAGACAAAATCGAACTCTTGTAGAAGGACTATCGATTTATTCAAAGGTTCCAATGTTTCTTTGGTAGGAAGCCATTGCATGCTACACCCAAAACGCTCCTAATTCATACAACTCATGGAAAACTCCTACGAAATTGTCCACAAAGCAGCGGATCTTTCTTTTCTTGTTCGGTGCCTTATGCTATCCTACTAATGAAGGTTGATTTGGGTAAATTGAAACCTAAACGGACATTGGAGTTTTCGCTGGTTATGCACCAAACGGAAGGGTTACCGAATCTACAATAAAAGAAGAACATCATGGAATCTATTCACGTCACGTTAGGTAATTTCGATAAGCATACAATCCAATTGACCCCTCGCCCTACATCTTGTAAGTACTCCAAGGCTCTCTCTTTGTACAAAATCACTCCCATGCAGATCCATATGTACCTCCATCTGAAGAAGTTGTTTGATCTGATGTTTGATGAATACTATGAACCTCATGATAATGATAATTATACACCATCAACTGTAGCGACCTCTAATCCAATTAACACAAATAATCCATCAGTATCAATGTCTTTATCTTAAGAAGCGCCAGTTGCAGATCCCTCATCATCATCTAATCTCCAATCTTCGGTTGTACATCATGGAAATGTAGCTGCTAATTATGATGGAGATAACCTCTTTGCTACCCCCGAAGATGCTCTGTTTGAAAATATATTTGCCCCTGAGTCAACTCCTGAACCATCTTCATCAGGGGATCCAAATTCGCTATCATTCCTCATCACCAACCTTACGAACATCTCAGAAAATGGACACATGATCATCCATTGGACAACATCATTGGGAACCCGTCTCGCCTGGTATCCACTCGTAAACAACTTGCCACTGATGCCCTATGGTTCTTCTTCAATTCTGTATTATCAAAGATTGAACCTAAAGATGTTAAAACAACAATGTCTAAGGATAGCTGGTTTAGTGCTACACAAGAAGAAATCCATGAGTTTGATCATCTTGATGTATGGGAATTAGTTCCTGCTCCAGATTGTGCTATGATTATTGCTCTCAAGTGGATCTTTAAAGTAAAGCTTGATAACCACGGTGATGTTCTAAAGAATAAGGCAAGACTAGTGGCTAAAGGATCTTAAGACAAGAGGTATTGACTTTGAGGAATCATTTGCTCGGTTGCACAAATTGAGGCTATCAAAATCTTCGGCTAATGCCGCTAGCAAGAACATGGTGGTTTATCGAGATGGATGTAAAGACGCATTTCGAATGGAGATCTCAAAAGAGTCTTAGTCTCGACCAACGAAGGTTTGTGAATCGAGCATCCTACCCATGTTTATCGCGAAGAAAGCCCTACGGTTTGAAGCAAGCTCCAGTGCGTATGATACATTGTCAAAGTTCATCTTGACAAATGGATTCACAAAAGGAAGCGATTGATCCCACTTTGTTCACCAGGAAAGTCGAAAACATTTAATTCATGTTCAAATTTATGTTGATGATATTAATTTTGCCTCGGCAAATTCTAATGAATGTGACCGATTTTCAAAGGAGATGGGCTCCAAATTTCAAATGTCTATGATGTGACAAATGTCATTTTTCTTGGGATTACAAATTTCACAAAGTCCAGGAGGCATTTTTATTAATCAATCTAAATATGCAAATGAAATTTTAAAGAAATTTGGATTTGATTCTTGTGACCGTGACACTCCCGGGTGGAGCATACAAAAATGGATGAGGACCACTCGAGGATCATGGTTGATCAAAGCGAAATATCAAAGTATGATTGGATCCTTGATGTACCTCGCGGCCGAGAGCATGATATTACGCTTGTATGCATGTGCTGATACGAGCTAAGCCTACCAAAAGCACCTTGGCGGTTAAGCGGTCTTCGGTATCTCCAGGAACCATTAACATGGGACTTTGGTATCGAAGGAAGCCGATATGTCATTATCAGATGAACCATGCGGTGTCAATGTGTATGCGTCAAAGACACACGTCAAAAGTGGTGCTTTCGGTTTTTGGGAGATAAGTTAGTAAGTGGTCTTCAAAGAAACAAATGAGAATGCGTCTATATCCTCTCACAGTGAATACATAGCCATGTCATCTTGTTGTGCTCAAATCTTATGGATGAGATCCCAATTATCGACTATGGCTTTGTATTCAACAAAATTCATCTTGTGATAACAAAGTGCCATTGCTCTCTATGCAACAACATTCAACACTCAAGAGCAAAGCACATTGACATTCGACATCACTTCATCAGGTAACAAGTGGAGAAAGGTGTGGTTGAACTATACTTTGTAATTTGAATATCAATGGCGGAACATCTTCACTAAAGCTCTTCCTAGAGAGCGTTTTGAGTTTATTCTTCACGGACTAAAAAGAGTCTACAACCGGAGACACTCAAACGTCTTCAAGAGGAAGAAGAGGAGTAAACGTATCTCTTCATCTACTCTTTGTAAATATTTTGTCAAAAAGCAAAATACCAAATTATAAAACTAACAAAAAGAAAATAGAAAAATATAAAATTTTAAAACCCATAAAAATCAGAAAATTTTGAAAAAGTCCAAAAATATTGTTTTTCATATCATGTTATCTGATTTCGATAACATCTACGGACAAAGATTTGTCATTAAAAGAATAGCACGGGTCTTTAGATGAAGTTCGAACAGTAGTAATATATTTTTATTTACTTCATTTAAAAAAAAATAAAAGATGGAGAAAAATGATGGTTTATTGTCATTTTAGGCAGTAACCCATTTTTAAAAGAAATAATAGAGCTATGCCTTATCTTATTTTGAAACCTCATGATCTGATTCTAAAACAAACGTTTATAAGGAACGTTTGTCGCCAAAAGGACACATGCTTCCAAACAAATATTTTTCCTTCTAAAGATTCTTCTGAAAAATATTTGTCATCTAATGAAAACAAGATTGCTTAGAAAATAACTCGATCTTTATTTTGAAAATCATCTAGACTTATCATTTTGTCAAAATATCTAACACTCAATCAACAACTTAAGTCATTGATTGAGGGGGAGAGTGATTTCAAACATATCAAAAAGGTTATTTTTCAAACCAATTTGCACGTAAATGAGCAAGGTCTACTTTTGGATATTCATAAAGAAAAATGTTTTTGTACAATTGGATCCAGACCAATGTTGTGTTTTCATAAGATACCCAAGCATGTTTTAAACATTGGAGTTTAAAGTCTTATAATCTGATCCTTATCAATAAAGTGCTTTCAAAAGAAGGTCGCAATTCTCCTCAAAATGCTTTCAATAATAATTTAAATCAGTAGAGATCACAAATCTCAAAGGGTTTGAAAATTGTGATCGGGGGAGAATTTGTGATTTAAATGAGCTTTAAACTGATAATTCGACAAGTGGTTTGTGAAATATAATAACAAGCACTCCTCTCTACATGTGCCAAACGATTTTAAATTTTCCTTGCACATGTTAAGGGGGAGCAATTATCTTAAATTAAAAGGTATTGAAACGTGATTGATTTGTCTCAAAGTGCAGGTTCCCTCTAATATGTGCAAAACCCTTTCGAATATCTATGCACATATTGAGGGGGAGCAATCAAAAGAAAACCTCATCCTTCCCAAAATATTTTTTCCTATGTACTTAAAATACAAATATTTGATCGGGAAGTGATGATGATCATTTTAGAAAATGTTAATCAAAGATTGGATCTTTCAATCTCAATCCAAGATTTCAAAAGATTCTCTTACCTCCAGGTGCTAAAACAATTTCAAACACGTGAAGCACATGTTGAGGCGGAGCATTTCTTAAATATCAAAAACAATTAAGGTACAAAATGCTTTGATTTTGTATCTCAAGTACCTTAATTGATTTTCAAATGGTTTCAAAGGCGGAAGAACAATACCAAAAGACTGACCAAATTTACTTTATGCATGGAGATATAAGGATGGTTAGGTTAGGTATTCGTTCCCACGATCTCGCCAGAGCCGAAGTGATCTACCCAGAGACAATCCACTAGATAGTATAGAAGTCCTTAAGTATGATGAAAAAAAAAGAGAAAAATGAGAATATGGGAAGTGTGCGGACTGAGAGAGAGAGAGCTAGTACTGGAATAAACCCAACAAGGTTCTAGTTATGAAATCTCCGTAAGCGAGAATTGAAGAATGAAAAAAAAAGAATTGAATGTGAAAAAGGGTGAAAAGAAATAGCCCTCCATTAATTCAACCTTAGAAAAGGGTTCAATTCATGTGCTCTTGCCGTTACCAAGGTAACACTAGTATTGAAGACAAGACGTCATGGACCCGGTGGGCACAAAACTTCGCTACTCAAGTTCCTCTTAAAAGGACTTGTTTCATTCTCACAGGGAACCTACATGATCTATCGACTTTCTCTTAGAGATTGTTGATATTGAAGAAGGAGACCCTCTCCATAGTCTCCGGCATAGGAAACCAAAAGTGCACTATTGAGTCTAGAGCCAAGAGATCATCAATTAATCTCATTAGGACACAATTAATGAAGACTTACTGTTTCACACAATGTGGAAAGTAAGATTATATATTAAGAGTCCTACGCATTATCCTTGAGGTTTTGCCAGAACATCCGAGTGATATATTAACATATTTACAATGAAGATGGAAATCCCTCTAGAGCCAAAATCATACAAGCTCTTGGTGGGTGACATGTGAGATCTTTCCAAAAGATCAAGCTTGTGACAACTGGATAAAAACAATAGGGCGATTCACTCTTGAATTAACCTTGGTCCAGGAAATGGATTGACGAATACCTTTGAAAAAAACCGGTCGTTGTGCTTAACATTTCTTTTCTCTAGCACATCGATTGTGTATTAATTTTTTCCAAAAAATAAAAAGGGTATTTATGATTGATAATTGATTTTCCATAAAACCTTCGTTGTATTGCAAAACACTTTCTATTAAGCAATACACTATTGTTTTTCAAATCATTTTTCATCAATCAGTGAATCTCAATTCATTGGTTCACTCACTCCGTGCTGTCTTCTTTGAGACGTTCCGGTTTGAGAACGACATGATTAGCTGCGAAAACCTGGAGGTTCTTGAATTCTACCCGATCTGGTACTTGTCTTGATCAGAACATGGAACCTCGTTCAGCAAAGTGATCAAAGATACTTTCAAAGCACTTTTTACTAAGCGCTTTGTTTGCGAGGGACACCGCCGGTTCGCGGTGATCGTAATTGAGGAGTCAATACATTGCCGCATGCTCACACATCACATTCACTTCTAAAGAAATCATGATAAGTGCATATCTTCATCAGCGGCTCGATATTTTCAATTCATGCTTCTGCTACGCTGCTGCAAATATCATGAATCAACGAAAGCTTCCGCTACTCTAATAAGAAGAAATCATGATCCAAAATGAGAGCATGTCAGTCCAAAAGTCACAACTTCACATAATGATGATATAACAAAGGATGAGTCAGAGATTTACTGTGGCTGATGATCTCAAAGCTGGCTCAAAGAATCACCAACACGTGGATCAGTTAAAGACCTCCACTTGAAATAACCAAACATGCAGAACATGAAGAATGAAAGACTACAGGCTACAGAGCAAAGAACTTAATCAAGAATTCAAGAACACCAAAAATGTAATATCTGTTTGTAATTGATGTAATTGAGGAGACCTCCCTTAGGGGGAGATTGTTAGGATTTAGAAAATCCGGTAGTTAAAGAGTCGGTCACCTCAAGTATATGTATTGATTAGCTTCGTAGTTAAAGTCATTTAGTGTTAGTAAGTAATTTGTTAAGTAACACATGGAGGACGGACCGGTCTTTACCTTGTATGCGATCCACGGCCGTAGGAGGCATGTCATGTCATGAACCTATAAATATCATTTGCCTAGCAAGGCAAAGGGTTGGAGCTTTCATAATTCATTTTTCTTTGTCTCACTAAAGTTCCCAACTCTCTTCCACTTTCTCTCTCTAAAACTACATACCATTCGACCCTTATTGTGTTTGTTTGTGTGATTGTGAAAACTAATATGTGACATAGGATTTAATCTACTTAGTGTTGGGTTTTAGGTTCCACTGAAAGGAATTATTCTAAGTATGGAACCTTCGAGCAAAAAAACCACGGCTAGAAAGATTGAATCAACGCTATGTTAAACCGACTAGTAGTCTATGTAACCAACGCTAATGTATTTAACAACCGCTAGTTAGATATGTCAGTTTAATGTTTTGTATTAGATAAATATGGAAAATATATTTATCTTGTAGGTTATGTATTGTATATTGTAAAGGACTCCTTAGCCTATAAAAGGAGGTCCTAGGTTGAAGTTAGATATGCGTGTTTTGATATATCTAAAATTGATATACAAGGTTGTAAGACCCTAATACTATTCAGAGTATTCATATTAATAATATTGAGGTGTTTAGTGATCATTATTGTTCTTCTTCTTAAGATTAAACATTATATTCCGCGTAGTGTTTAATAGAATATTGTTCAATTAGGTTCTATAAAGGATTGTTTGCTCAACTGGGATCAACAAGTGGTATCGAGCTTGTGATCAAGCTGTGATCAAGAAGAAGTAGTTTTAACTTCGGTCTGTTTTACTCAAGAAGTTTAAGATGTCCGTGAAACTCATATAGTTCTGCATCAAAGGTTCCCATGTTGAAGCGGTGAGTTTCAAGTTTGGAGAATCTTGAATGATGCAATACATTAGCATGATTGACTCCACCATCCGAAGTTGTTGAGAATGGTGATACTCTATCTAAAAAGGGTGATGATGGTAAAGTTATTAGTATTGTTAATGAAGTTGACAAGGCTAAAAGAAAGCTGGAGATAAAGGCTTACAGTATTCTTTGTATGGGAATACCTAATGAGTTTACTTTGGACTTTCAAGAGTATGAGGCGCAAAGAGGAGCTTATGGATGCTCTTGAAACAAGATTTCGCGGTGATGCTACTAAGAAATCCGGGAAGAATATGCTCAAACATCAACTTGAAAACTTCCGCTCCGGTGGGGAGAATCTTGATGGAACCTACATGCATTCTGAAAGCTCATAAGTCATTTGAACCGGTGGACTATAAAATTAATCAAGAAGATATCAATCTTAAGTTCATGTTTGTCACGAATGGGCTATGCACATTTTTGTGGAGAAATAAAGATGATTTTGATACAATGACTCGGACAATCTCTACAAACGAAGGTCTGAGTCCGAAAAGAACATTGCCGCTCATCCTCTTCTTCCGTAATGTTGCTTTTGTGTCTATAAATCATAAAAGCTCTCGTGGAAGCATCCATGGCTAGTTTCCACCTTTTATTGCTAATAATACCATTGTTAGTGATAATATTAGTGATGGTGCTATCTCGTGCATTTTTGGTGATCTTACATCAAGTGTTCACGGTGCTAAATTAGGATTTGGATCAAATAGATCTGATGATCTTGAAGAAATCAATCTTAATTGGCAAATGGCAATGTTAACACTACAAGCTAGGAAGTTCTTAAGGAGGACCGGTAGACAAGTTAAGTATGATGGATGGAAAGAGAAGGGTTTGACAAAAGTAAGATGGAGTGTTACACTGGCAGAAGAAGGGGCATTTTGCTAGGGAATGTAGAGCTCCTAAGAGGATTGGTGAAGGCTACAAGAAGGCTACTAAAGAACGGTTTCTTCTACGCTTTGGTTACTCAGGATGGACTTGGTGATTTTGGTAGGTGATCAAATTGAAGAACGACCCAATGCTGCCTTCCTTGCTAGTGAAGCTTCAAAGAGCATAACTTTGCTCTTATGGCCTATGCTTCATCCTCGGTTGATTCTGAGGTATCTAATTAGTCAAAAAGTTCTACTTGTTCTTTTAAATCTTGTCAGGATAACTTAGAATCACTTTAAGTTATTAATGAGAGTTTGAGAAAAGAGGTAGATAGACTTGCTTTAGATAACTTAGGTTATAAAGTTGGTCTTGAGAATGTAGAAGAGAAACTTAACTTTTTGCATAAAATTTGAGTTTGAGTATGTAGATAAGATAAACATACTAGGTGGTGAAATTAAACTTAAGGATAAAGAGATTAAGATGCTTAAACAGAAACTTGAAGAAGTAGAGAGTGTAAAACAAGAAGCCCTAGAAGAAAAAGAGAAACATGTAGTCAGGGTTGCTAAAACACAATTTGCTTCTGATTTGGTTCATAAATCTATAGGGTGTCAATTAATGAAAAAGGGTTATGGGATAGTGATGCAGGTTTTACTGACCATGTCTTAATATTTATAGTGTCTTGCTATACCTATGGTTTACCCTAATGCACTAACGGGCAGTGTACCCGGTCGTGTGTAGTGTAGTAAATGGTAAAGCCGAGGTCGTCCCAAGAGCTATGTGTGTTGGATTATTACTAAGTCTAGTTGTCACAGAATTATAATGGTTTCAAAAGGTATTTAATTAATTAAACTACTAATGCAGAATATAAAAGAAAATAAATGGTAGAAGTAAATCAATAGAGGAATAGTGGTGCTAACCTAGTTAATCTTCCTAGCTAGTTATGTCTACGTCTACCTACTTCCAATTACTTCAGGTGGGGTCAAATTTGAGAGGATAACATTTGGTGGTCAATTAGCCTAACCTATCAAAAAGATGCCACCACAGGGAGAAATCGGCGCATCGTCATAAGTCCGTTGTTCTGGTCCCCTAAGCCAAGTCATTAAGTACCACTACATGCTAGATTCTAAATAGTGAGTGCTTGGCCGTTAGGAACTTAGACACTACACCCCCCAATTCTTAAGTTCATCCAAGCGATAGGTGATCGTTGGTCAGCACAAGTAGAAAGATCATTGGTTGGTCATATCTTACCCTTCTCCGTCTCAGTCCGGCTCACCTAGGAATTGGGTTGGTCATATCTCCCAGGCAATTGGCCTCTATCGCCATTCAAAACTACTGAACCAAGGGTGACTACCAAAGAACTATCATCGTACACTTAGAAATAATTGTACGAAGTAAAGGTAAACGCAAACAAAACAATTAAGGAATCATAACTAGGCTAGAACCAAATGGTGCTTAGCCGCTCATATTAATCATGCAAATCAATTCAATATTCAAAGGTACAAAATACATGAATTGAAAGTAAAAGAAATAATAAGCGCTAAAGCTTATCGTAATGGTGTGACTTCTCCCTGGTATGACTCAGTATGCTTCCCTAGACATTCCTTGAGCTTTTTCCCACGTTCTCAGAGTGTTGTGTGTGGAATGGGATGCTTTGAAATGCTTTGGAATTACGTGGGGTATTTATTGAGTCAGTGCGGGTTACGGTAACCAATAGAGGAGTTATGCCGTAACCTTCTATTTCTTCCAGTAAATGCACTAGATACGCTGAATTCTGGCGTAACCTTATAAGTGGTTCTGCAGTAGTCTTCAATAAACTCGGTCACATCGTAAGTGATGCAAGTTACGCGGTAAGTATCGGCCCGGCGTGGAACCTCTTTTGACCTAATGGAGTTCGTCGTAACCTTTGGGAAGAGTTCTGCCGTAACCTCTTGATAAGTTGGACTTGAGGGTCACGCAATAGTGGTAATGTGAGAGATGAGTTCGCGTAACTTCTTCAAAAAAGGCATACTGTGATAAATCTTTAGTAATGTTTCCATTTCCGCGTCTCTTTAGCTCCATTGCTCGTAATTTACCTGAAAGTGGAAAACAATGGAAAACAAGCGTCAATCCATATAAATGATATAAATAACGAGCATTATCGGGGGAAATTGACACTTAATATTCATGACTATTTGATGTTGTCAGATAGGTTACAACCATATGGCACCACCCTCTCTTATGAAACATGCACTACCTGGCACTGAATTGTTATTTAGTAGTGAGTTTAGTTTCAACAAACCTGTAGGTGAGATTAGAAAGTATGAATCACCTAAGATAGGTTCTGATAAGTCATCTGATGGTCCAATTATTGAAGATTGGGAATCGAGAGAAGATAGGTAATAAACGATCGAGAAGTTAGAAAATGTTAAGTCTGTTGATTCTAAACAAGTCAACCTTGTGCCTAGATTTGGAGCACCAATTTCTAGGAAAGTTGTAGACTATAATGAGATTCCTAGGGAACATATGAAAAGATACATACCTAGGGGTAATCAAAGAAACTTCAATGGCATAATTTCAAATAGACTAGGAAGTGAGTTTCAATGTGTGAAAAAGGCATGTTTTAAATGTGGTAGTTTTGAGCATTTACAAAGAAAATGTTATAAAAACCAACCACAAGTCTAGAATCATTGGAGGAGGGTGAACCATAAAAAACTTTTCAAAGAACACCATCCCTCACCCAAACAAAAACATGGTTCCAAAAGCAATGCTAATGAGGAATGGTAAAACAAAATCAATAATCACTGCTGCACCCAAATGGGTTCCATCCACTGCTAAGCAAAATGTAAACAACGAAGTGGACAAAATCAATGATACATGACCAAATCCATGGCCAAGACACCAAAGATTGCTCGCTGCATCACCTAGACATGCTTCATGACTAAAGGGAAGGATAAGACATGGGATATATAATTTGTGTAAAATGAAAAACAAGCAGTTAGTTTATATCTATAACTAAGTCATCACCACTTACCGTCTACCCAAAGTTCAAGCTTAGAAGTCTAGAGACCGGATCATGAAATGCAAGGTAGATGTGTCATTAGAGGACGTTGTGATGGGGACACTACCTTTTCTTCTTCAGTTGGTATAACTCCAACTCCAATCTCCTAATGTGACCGAGGTGGCCTCCTCGATACTAAACAATAAAGCTCATACAATAGTGCTTATAACATCTCACTTTACAATAACTCAATCAACTATTTTTTTTAAGCATAACATAATAACATAACATCCCCCCACTTGAGATGAACAATGGGAATTCGGGGGGTCTTCAATGATCTTCATAATTGTTGTCGATGAAAGCGTGATTTCCAAACCTTTCCACTCGAACCTTGAACTTAGGCAAATGATGACTTCCCAATTTCAAATAAAGACTCTGAGGTAGGCTAAGGTGTAAGGGTGTATGAAACTATATATTGGGTTGACAAAATGAAAGGAATGGCTCAGAAAGGTTGTATCTAGGGTATCTTGCACTAAAGGGAGTGCAACAAAAGGGTTTCACATGGGGGTCGAAAAGTCGAGGTGACTAGTCGATAGACTCACAATGGTAGGCTGTTTGGGTGATAATCCTATAATATTGCCTTCTAAAACCGAAAAGTCCAAATACATCGAGCTAACTCAACATACCTCGTCTATGGTCTCGAAATGATGCAAAGGCCAGGTTCTAAAGTTTACAAGCTACCGGCACACTCATAATTTGGTGGATTTGGGGTAAAATATTGGAAACGGATAAGGCTAATCTCACCTTGTAATGTCAAGGGTTGTATGTGCTCGGCTAAGGTCTAATCTAGTTAGTTTTAGAAAAACATGTCAAAATTTTAAAAATGGCATAATTTTTCAAAATAAACTAGAAAAATGAGGGCGAAATTTAGTTCAAGAGATAATTCTACTCCCGTCCCCCCACTTGAATTATACAAAGTCCCTTTTGTACTAGGCATTAAAATAAAGGTGAATAGAAAGGTAGAATTAGAGCGAGAACTTCCCTGAAATTTGCTCCAAAAGAAGAAGCCCGAGAAAGGATCGTGCATTCGTTTAAGCGTCATGAACAAACTTCAATCCATGAAATCACAATACCGACAAGCATAATTCTAAAAAGAAAAATAAAATGAAAAATAAACCTAACTCACTTTCGTAGGAATCACGGTTGCATTTAGCGAATGCAACAAGCCTTTAAAACCACTTGGTGTCCCAAGTGGACGAGTGAAAGTCTCATGAGGTTTACAGGAACACACCACAAAGTTCATTTAAAACAAATACAAGGTTACTTGTGTTTTAAAATGAAAGAATTAAAGCAGGGGAGATTACGTCATAACTCCTATATAGAGGAGTTACGCCAAATGCTGGCAAAACTGGTATGAGCTGGGGAAGCGAATAGTTACGACGCAATAACCACGAGATGGTATTACCGTGTAATTGGTAATCGTCAAGAATTCTGTTTGCTAAAATTTGGTTCGGCGTAATCACCAAGATGAGTTACTGCCATCTTGTTCAATCGACAGCTGCAGCGGTAATACTTCTTTGTTTCTGCAAAAATGGTTAGAAAACACAAAACCCAACAGAATGGAAATAAAAACAAAATAAAGGGATAATTCGGGTTGTCTCCCGAAAGAGCACTTTTCTTTATTAACGAGTCTTTAAGTTAGACTTCGAGAGCGCGCGGGGCTCCTATGGGGGGCCTTTGAGCTTGCCCTACTTCTTCAATATCCTTCATCAAATTATGTCTCATCCATGCAACATTTGAGGCGGTTCGGAGGTATTTATTTATGGTTTTAGATTTTTGAACTTTACAAAATTTCTCTTCCGGACCTAGGTGGTAGCGAGTGAATTAAGTATTTTTCGACTATAATTGGAGGTGGTCTTTTGTAGGGTATCCCGGTTTTGCACCTCCTTTGTTTAAGTAGCCGTCATCTAGATCAGTGAACTCCTCATTTCCTTGCAACTCAAGGTAATCTAGCATCCCTTCGATATCATCGTCATCAGAAGCAGTGCCCTTGAACCATTTTTCATCGAGCAAATTCTCCACTAGAATGCGCTTGCATTCTTCTTTATCATTACTCACCCGCTCTATGTCATCGTCAATTGTTATTTTACTCGTGTTCTTGAGACTTTCGTCGTTTGAATTTTCTTGACCCATGTATTCCTTCCAAATCTCATCTTTTGTTAATGTGTCCACATGCCCATACTTAATTTTTACCCAACTATCGAACCCTAGATTGTCCATCCAAGGTAAAATCGTTCTCTCCTCATCATTGGTTGAGGACCAAAAGAATTAATCTTTTCCTAATCTTCCAGAGTTGCTTCCACCATTACACATATCGTCATACGGGTTGCATGGCCAGGAAATTTCCAGGAGATTTTACTTTTTACTCCGATAATGCGTAGTTCCTTGTTGTCAATTTCACTTAAATGCTCATCCGTCTTTGAGTATATCTTTATTAGTTGCTTCCTTCTGAATGTGCTCCGCGTAATCAATTTTTAGCTTCATAAGAAGATTTGGATTGATCTTGGCATTCCCAAATTGAATTGCGTACCAATATTTAAAGGCCAAATTACCGAATTTAATACTATGTCTTCCACGCTCATGAGGGCATGTGCATGTCCATTCTTCCTTTCTTTAATTGTCTCCTCCATTGCAATACTCGTGGAAGGGGCTGCATGTAGGCCATGCCCTTGTGGTTTCTTCATCGAGAATGACGGCGGAAGTACAGGTGAGTGATAAGTGGCTCTTCTTCATCTTCAGGGAGAGTTCCTCGAGTTTTTGACTTCGTCCATGTCGAGGAATTTTTCGCCCATGTATCCCGTTCACGCGTGGCGGGAGATTTTTAGTTACTGACGTAATTCATTAGAGTCACTTTTCTCGGTATTCTTCACAACCCGTTGTCCCCGTCAAACACGAGGTTCTGTAGTAAATCATTAGGCATGTTACGGCGTAACTTCAGAATCTGTTGACGAAATCGTCCTCTAAACCCGTATCAATGGCTGAACCTTGAGTTATCATCCGAGAAAATTACCTTACATTCCATAGTGGTTTAGATCCTCCAGGGTTTATCGTTATTTCTCCTTACTTTTTCACCGAGCTTTATCACCATGGATTCAAGATTTTCGAGTTGAGTCGTGTTTGGAAATGTTTTGTCGGTGTTTTCCTGGAACTCCTTCAACCTCTCATCTTGCTCTTTTTGTCTTTGGGCTGAATTTTCCAGAAATTTATTAATTGTTTCTTCAAGACTGGGCTTTCTTTCTCCATAAGGCCCACAGTTGTAATTTCCACGATAACCATTACTATTTCGATTATCACCGTAAAATGGTCGATTTTCTCCATACTTAGCCTCTTCAATACCCTCTTCGTCCATATGAGGACAATTCTTCGTAAGATGTCCTCTCCGCATTTCACAACCCACTTGTATGGCATGATGACGGTTTCTCTCGACCTTGACATATCTCGACCGAGACTTTCAATTTTACTAGCGATTGTTGCAATTCCATCGAAACTTCCGCCTTGGTTTCTTTTACTTCCACCGTCGTGCCATTTTTGAGAATGGTGCCGCCATTTTTGAATGGCTTCAATTGCGATAGTAGGAGTCATGTTTGGAACAGGTCCTTGATAGTCCAACATCTGTCTTGTAGTTACATTTATTCATTTATAGAAAATATTGACCCTCTGCTGGTTATTGAGATCATTGGTAGGACACTTATAAAGAAGATCGTTGTATCTGTCCCAAGCTTGATACAGAGTTTCGTCGTCTTCTTGTTTGAAATTGTGGATCTCCAAGAGTTGATTAGAAATCTTTGATGGCGGGCAATATCTTTGAATAAAGTGTTTCTTTAGTAGCGCCCAAGTATTAAGCCCGATGGGTAATCTTTCGATCCATCTTCCATTTTGCTCCAGTGAGAGTCATTGGGAAGACCCGAGCATACAGACATCATGAGACACGACCGGAATGTTGAAAAGGCTAGCGATGTATAGGACATTTTCAACGTGCTCATATGCGTCTTAGTCCCTGTTTCACGAAAAAGGGTTAGCTGAAGCTCCCTCATAAATTGGTCTTTAATCTCGAAATGAACATCCGATCCAATTGCGGTCTTACGAGACCCGACCCTTGATCTTCTCTAGTCAACGCCAAGTATTCCTCAAGAGTGAGGTCATCGATGTTAACAACTTCCATGGTACCCGAAAACTTGAAATATGATCGTGAGAAAAGTTTAAAAATGAAATGAAAGACTTAATATCAATCCTAATATAGCTCCAGCGTGGCGCCAAAAACTTGATGGGGTTTTCTTGACCATGTCTTAATATTTATAGTGTCTTGCTTATACCTATGGTCTACCCTAATGCACTAGTGTACTTACGGTCGGTGTGTAGTGTAGTAAATGGTAAAGCAGCGAGTGCGATCCCAAGAGCTATGTGTGTTGGATTATTACTAAGTCTAGTTGTCACAGAATTATAATGGTTTCAAAAGGTATTTAATTAATTAAACTACTAATGCAGAATATAAAAGCAAATAAATGGTAGAAGGAAATCAATAGAGGAATAGTGGTGCTAACCTAGTTAATCCTCCTAGCTAGTTATGTCTACGTCTACCACTTCCAATTCCGAGGTGAAAATTGAGAGGGCGGCATTTGGTCAATTCGCTTAACCTATCGGCAAAGATGCCACCGCGGGAGAAATGGTAGCCGTAAGTCTGTTTCCTGGTCCCTAAGCCGGTCATTAATGCCGCTACATGCTAGATTCTAAATAGTAAGTTCCGCGTTAGGAACTTAGACACTACACCCCCAATTCTTAAGTTCATCCAAGCGATAGGTGATCAGTTGGTCAAATCGCACAAGTAGAAAGGGTGCCGATGATTGGTCATATCTTACCTTCCCGTCTCGATCACTAGAATTAGGTTGGTTCATATCTCACAGGCAATTGGCCTCTATAAGCCATTCAAAACTACCGACCCAAGGGTGACTACCAAAGAACTATGCATGCATACACTTAGAAATAATTATGCGGAAGTAAAGGTAAACGCAAACAAAACAATTAAGGAATCATAACTAGGCTAGCACCATAGGGTGCTTAGCCATCATAATAATCATGCAAATCAATTCAATATTCAAAGTGCGAAATACATGAATTGAAAGTAACAGAAAATAAGCGCTAAAGCTTATATAATGGTTGACTTCTCCATTGGAAATGACTCAGTATGCTTCCCTAGAACGCCTTGAGCTTTTTACCACGTTCTCGAGTGTTGTGTGTGGAATGGGATGCTTTGAAATCTGGAATTGTGAGGTATTCATAGGCGAGTGCGGGTTACGGCGTAACCAATAGAGGAGTTACATCGTAACCTTCTATTTCTTCGTAAATGCACTAGATGCTGGTTCGGGCGTAACCTTATAAGTGGTTCGCCGTAGTCTTCAATAAACTTCGATTACGTCGTAAGTGATGCGATAGTTCGGCGTAAGTATGTCGGCGGCGTGGAACCTCTTTTGACCTAATGGAGTTCACGTCGTAACCTTTGGGAAAGGATCGCCGTAACCTCTTGATAAGTTGGACTTCAGGTCGCAATAGTTGCAGTAATGTGAGAGATGAGTTGCCGTAACTTCTTCAAAATTAACATCTTTGTGATAAATCTTTAGTAATGTTTCCATTTCGCGTCTCTTTAGCTCCAATGCGTAATTTACACGAAAGTGGAAAACAATGGAAAACAAGCGTAAATCCGTATAAATGATATAAATAATGAGCATTATCGGGGGAAATTGACACTTAATATTCAGGACTATTTGATGTTATCAGATAGGTTGCAACAATATGCCACCACCCTCTCTTATGAAACATGCACCACCTGGCACTGAATTGTTATTTAGTAGTGAGTTTAGTTTCAACAAACCTGTAGGTGAGATTAGTAAGTCACGAATCACCTAAGATAGGTTCGATAAGTCATCGATGGTCCAATTATTGAAGATTGGGAATCGGATTACGAGGAATAGATACGAATAAACAGTCACGAGAAGTTAGAAAAGTTTAAGTCTGTTGATTCTAAACAAGTCAACCTTGTGCCTAGATTTGGAGCACCAATTTCTAGGAAAGTTGTAGACTATTGATTCGCTCCAGACAGTCAGGTTTTATCACACAAGATAACCACTTGTGAATAGTCAACCGTAATAAAATTCAAGCCTTTCGAAACAAATGCAATTAAGTCCGGTATAGTGTTTCCTGGGTCGTTAAGTCCCAGAGGTGTGAATCTTGTAGTACAAGAATCGTGATGGGTGATATTGAATGGAAAAAAAATTTGTGAATTTGGAATAATTACACCTAAAGAGAAAGTTTGTAAATTACTGGGGGCTTAAATGCAAATTAAAGGAAATTAAAAGCTAGATTATATTATAAAAGCGCTATCACTATTTTTAAAGTTGATTTTTCTTGATTTTATAAAACAAAATAACTTAAATAAACTATTTTAATTAAAGCGTAAACTAAATTATCTAAGCGTGACCTAGAATGAACGTCGTTATATGTAAAATTACGAGTCGTAAAGAAATAAAATTTGTAAAATAAAAGTCCCTACGAGTGTAAAAACAATTTTCTTACTTACTATGACAAAAAAAATTTTAGAAAAAAGATTTATATTTTTTTACTTTTATATTTTTTATTATGAATTAAATACTATTTTAAACTAAATAAATGATTAAAATACTAAAACTATTAAGAAAATTAAAACTTTTTTATAAAATACTAGATACTATCATTAGCCTAAGAAAAATAAAATGGGGATACTTGACTTATTGGAATAAAATTTGGTAAAAGCTAAATGGACAATAAGCTATAAGTACTAAAAGCATAAAAGGAATTAAGGTGCAAAGACAATGCAAAAGACCCAGGGCAAACATGGTTCCAGTACATCACTATCACTCTACAAAGGGAGGTCTGGAGTTGAGCATGCCTTTTGTTTTCTTTTTGGACTTTTTCTGAAATTGATTAAACAATATGAGATAAGCATTAAAAACTAAAACTTTTATAAAAACCAATAATAAGCTCAGATTGAGCTTATTATCTGTTTACAAAAATTGAATAAGCACAAGATTTAGCTATGGCTAATAATAAAATAACGGTTAAAATAAGTTTCTGATAATCTAATATAACTTAAAGCATAATGACTTAAAATAAGCACAAAATGAGCCACATGAACCAAATAAGCAATTAGTCTTGACCAGTAATTTATGGGACAACTTTGAGCTAATTTACTCAGAATAAGCGAAATGAAAATAGTGAGCTGTACATATACGAGGCTTTCTAAAAAGCTAATTTTCAAAGATTGGATTACACTAATAAGCTTGTGAGAAGCTTATGGAAGGCTGGTAAACAGCGATTGATTAATGTACACAGAAAATGGACAAAACAAAAGCGAACATTAAATAAGCTAGGAATGGAAAAATGAGAACTGGAATAGAGACCGCAGCTAGGTGGGCTTTCCAAAAAGACAAAATACACAAGTTTAAGCTAGCTAATGAGCTCTTGATGAGCTTATGAAAGGTAGCTCAAGCTGTACCGCAGGGCATGCTTTTGAAAAAGGGTCTAAAATAAGCTAAAAGTTAAGCAGTTTAATAAGCTAATTACAAATTATTAAAAATACTATTAGGAAGATGAGGCGGTTAAATATTGATATACCAAAAGCTCAAATCTTTAAACTTAATATTAAACCCTATATAAAATTATCTATTTTATTCAAAAACTGATATTAAGAAAATTTTGACTTTTCTAATTACTCTATTAGGTTGACTTATATGAACTTAGGATTGATTATACTAACTGATTATTATGTTATAAGGTTAAGTAAGACTAGTTTGATCTATATTAACAACTTATAAACATAAATACATGATCATGAAACATGAAATTCCAGCAGATTAATGACAAAGACATGATCAAAGGTATTTTTGACTTTTTACTAAATAAGGACTAAATTTTATGCTTTAGCGGAGCTAATATGAACTAATGAGACACAAAACAACAACAAGCAATAACACTGATGACCTCAGCACATGTAAAACAATGAATCCAAACACCCTTTTAACAAGCTGTTTTGAAACTTTTCAAAGCTTAACACAGATTAAGATCATGTACTTGATTAAAGACTTTATATTATCAAATAATAAGACTAAATAAGCATTAAACAACGATGATACAAACTTAAATCTTAAGATTAAATAATATGCTATAAAAATTGTAAAAATGAGATTTTAAAGCAACTACTAATTCTAAATAACAAGCAACTTTGTTTTAATGTTTATTTTTACTTAACTATAACTAAGAAACATAAACTTACCAAGATTAAAGCTTTAAACTACTTATACAGTGAAATGCAAAAATTCTTAAAAGCTTACAAAAACTTTTCCAAAAGAACCATGAACTAGGAATTAATACCACACCTAATAGCTTTCCACAAAGCTTCTAAACCCATGGCAATCCAATATCATCCTTGACTTCTTGATCTTCCTTTCCATGATTTTTTATTTTTAACTAATTTATTTGTATTTTTGGTGATTTTTGCTTTTTGGTACTAAACAGACTTTTAAAAGTTTCTAATAGCTTTAAACAAGCTATATAGGAGCTTATGTGATCTTATGAGTCCAAAGCAACAACTGCTTAACAACATTCAAACATTCATGAGATTTTTAAACTTGAAAATTTGAACAACTGAAATGAAACTTGAAACTTGAAATTACTTATTGCAAAAGTTGTATAATACTGAAATTAACAAGGAAGTACTTGAAAGCTTTAAATTACACTGGAATTGAAAAATTAACTAAGTCTACACTACCTAAACTAAAATTACTCTACTTACACTTCACCTCTGCTTTTCCTTCTTCTTTATAGACTTTTGAGACTCCCATATGCAGTTTTCCAACCACCATTGGATCTCACACATCTTAGCCTTTGATTTGCAAATTGGCAAAAGTCTTAAAGCGTTTATAGCATTTAATGCTTCTTGGGTGGATATGGAGGTGGAGGGTTGGTATCTTGTGGAGATAGCTAGGTGAGGTGGAAAGTGGTGGTGAGTGGTGAAACCTTGGTTTTGGTATAACATGTGTGGGAGAGATAGATGAACAGTGCTGGCGGTTTTTCATTTTTTTTAAACTTTTGGGTTTGGGCTTATATTGGGCTTGGGCTTATATTGGGCTTGGGTTAACTGGTTTTGGATTTGGGTTGTGGTTAATAACAAAGAAAAGGGTCCGTTTGGTTTTAAGTTAGCACAAGGACCATAGTTGTAATTTGGTAAACTTGAGGACTGAACTTGTAACATTTCCAAAGCTCATACAAGGGTTAAACTTGCCAAGTTTCATTTATCAAAGGACCATAAATGCTAATTTCCAATTTTATCGTCGAAGGTAATTTATGTCATTTTTTAAACTTGAGGGACCAAACATGTAATTTCTCCAAAGTTCACCATAAGGACCAATTATGCCACATTTGAATAGTACAAGGGTGTAGTTTAAATTTTCCTTTTTAAACAACAGGTGATTTTGACACTTTTGTAAAGTTGAGAGACCAAAGTTGTAATTTGTGATTTTTAAACTTCAAAGGACAATTTCTTACAACTTGTGAATCCCAAGGACCTTTTATGACTTTTATAAGTTTTGGAATGACCAGGGGACTAGTTTTGACAACTTTTTTGGGGGAATTAAAAGCGCCAATTATGCAAACTTGATCGTTTTTCAACCATTTTGGTATTTTTGTATTTGAAACACATAAAACACTTATTTGTGATATTTTCATCATTTTGATGCATTTTTGAGTGTTTTAGGATGTTTGCGGTCTAGATGGTACAAAATGATGAGTATTTAGACACTCATCTATCCCCCACACTAAGATATTGCTAGTCCCTAGCAATCTTTTGAGAAAACTTAATGGATTTCATCTCTTTACAAAAAGCCATTACTTCTGGAGTAGCCAATTGTTTAAGTTCAAGTAAGAACTTTGGTACAATGATAACCAAATGATTTGAGCAAATCATAAAATTGTATGCAGTTGATTTGTCTTTACCGAGCCGTTGCTTGGACTAGCCAACTCTTAGATAAATTATCAATATTATCTTTGGTGAGTCGATTTACCAATTATGGTTTTTCAAATTTGCCTTTACCACAGCCATAAACTTCTTGGGGCTAGCCAACTCTTCACTAATTAAAGATATGGTGAAATGAGACACCATACAATTTTTTAGCAAAATGCAAGCCGAATCAGCAGTTTGAGATATCTTTACCAAGAGCCGTTTGCTTCTGGATTAGCCAATCCTTATGTGTGTTAGACATGGTGGACTGATTACCATTTGTTGTGTTTAGTACATAGTACTTCCACTAAAAATTTCAAATTTGGCCATTTTGGGGAAAAAGGACTAAAAGGACATTGCATTTATGATCAAATTAGCAGAATTTCCCCACAGAAATGAATATTGTCCTCAATATTCAAAGTTCCGAACTATTATGCGAATCCTTGATCGTAAAAAGATAACATTACTAGTCAAGTGTGGAAACACAACAATTATTCTCTTTTTTTTTTTTTTTTTAGATCTATATACAACATGTGGGGCATCACCCCAGCTAGGATTAGTACACACGGGTGAAAACCCATGTGGTGTTTACTACTCTTGTTTTGATTACTTAGTCGCTAGCTAACTGACTTTCGACCCGTTCATTGGTTCATGGGGCAGTAAGTGGAAGAGACAATCTCCATCGGACTTTCATTCAAGATGTTTGGACAAACATTTGAAGCACGTGAAAGTTCACTTACGATGAGATATACATAGAAGCCGACAAATGATAAATGAAAATGCCGGGGTCAAAAATAATGTCTTCATTCGAAGGAGTGAAGAGCGAGGCTCACGGGATAGGTGAAGAAGAGAAAGAAAGTCATGATAAAAATCATGACTAACTCTTCATCCTCAATAGGAGAATTCATAGTTTCATGAATATCATCGTTAAGCTAAAGATCAAGACATATTATGGGTGTGTCTAGATCAAGTAGAAATTATCATACTCGTAGGAGATATGATATGAAAGAGTTCACAGGGAGAACTCCTCAAAGGCGAATGATTCATATTCGGGATTGATTTGAGTGAGTTCCTTTGGGGAACTCCTCAAAAGTGAATGATTCATAATCGGGGAGAGAATTATGAGAGTGAGATGTGGTAATACCACTAATCTTCTCTCCCATATGATCAAAATTGAGCGTTTGCAATTCCGGAATAGAATCATCGAACAAAAGTTCACTATCCTCAAAAGGGGATAGGATATGAAATGAGGCTTTTCATTAAAAAGCCTCGATTCTAGAAATGAGAAGATTAACATTCAATAATGTAAGACGAAGAGCTTAGTCTTGGATTATTCTTCATCATTATCTTCTCCTAAGCGAAGCGAATTTCGAAGAAGTAATTCCCCACATAACTTATGTCTCCACAAGATAAAGAATAGTCCTCATCGAATCGAGAGAACATCTCAATATGATCATTTCGGAAGACAAGAGGAGGAGGGATATCACACACATGATCAAGAATTCCTTGTGATTCTCTTGGAATTTAGACAAGGTTCTCAACACTAGACTTTATGAATTCGTCAGATTCCTTTTCAGGGAGCGATGTCAAGAAGCTCATCCCCATGTGTTTTAGAGAGTGAGTGAATATCGGGTGTGATAACAATGAGGGAGTTGAGAAGGACTAGCATACATATGTTTTATACTTTCCATTTGTTTTTTACTAGTAATTCCATCGTAGTCTTTTCTCCCTGATTTTTCATGGACGGAATCTCAACCTGATGAACTTGATGAATCTTTATAAAATTGTAGAATATCAAGGATATCTTCATCATCATAAGTCATCAGAGGAATGAAACGGAATAGAGAGCTAGATTTGGCTGCTTTTTCTTTTGCAATTGATTCCCTAATAGATTTTTCAAAGGCAATTTGGGAATTTAATTTAGCAACCATCTTGACTAACAAAACTTCCATGGATTTTTGATTTGGATTATCTTGGGAGTGTTTACATTCCTTCAAATATTTCACTAAATCCAAAAGATCAAGAAGAAGATTTTGAGGAAGTGGCTCAATTTGAGGTGGTGCTTTGATTCATTTGGTACTGTAGAGGTTGGTCATGATACGAAGAGTCTTAATTGTTACAAGGAAATGGATTCCTTGTTTGACAATCAGAGCTAGAGTGAGGACCTCAACAATACTCACAAAGATAAAAGCTGATGTGGTGTGAGTCATATGTGTTGTAGTCATAATTGTTATCGGGAACTGCTCATTAGACAAGCGTGTTTCCCGATTGACAATCAGAACTGCAGTGTGAACCACACGTACTATAACAGATAAAAGCTATTTGAGTCTGTGGTAGTAGGTGATGGAATAAATCGGTTGTGTTATGGTAGGAATAGGGATCACGGTTATAGAACAGGACCGTTTCACGACTCCACCATGCTACAACCGGGGGCAATTGCCACCATTATAAGGACCACCACACCGTTGACAACCAAGAGGGTGAGGATAAGACATAGAAAGAATCAAAGGTTTGGAGGGTAAAAAATATAGAATCAAAAGATGTGAGAGGGTAAAGATGGATATTTTTGGATTTTTGGATAAACATTTTTTAAAAATAAGAAAGAAAATCTTTTGGTTTTGTGTTTGTTAATGATTTTAAAATGTTTTCGGTAATCGATCCGTCAAACGAATTAACTTCACGATAATTTTGGTTTTATATGAAAACAAGGAAATATGGACAAAGATGGTAAATATACAATGGTTGTATATTCAACAATCACGATGCTTCAAATTCGTAGTCTGCTGACACACCTCCGGCGGCCCGGTAAAATTTGATTCGCTTCCAAACGGTCAGGTTTTATCACACAAGCTAACCACTTGTGAATGGTCAACCGTAATAAAATTCAAACTGCTCAGAAACAAATGCAATTAAGTCCAGAGGAGTATAGTGTTTCCTCGGGTCGTTAAGTCCCAACGAGGTGTGAATACTGTAGTATAATGAATCTGTGATCGGGTGATATTGAATGGAAAAAAAATTTGTGAATTTGGAATAATTACACCTAAAGAGAAAGTTTGTAAATTACAGGGGCTTAAATGCAAATTAAAGGAAATTAAAAAGCTAGATTATATTAAATAAACGTTATCACTATTTTTAAAGTTGATTTTTCTTGATTTTATAAAACAAAATAACTTAAATAAACTATTTTAATTAAAGCGTAAACTTAAATTATCTAAAAACGTGACCTAGAATGAAAACGTGCGTTATATGTAAAAATTACGCGAGTGCGTAAGGAAAAACGTAAAATTTGTAAAATAAAAGTCCTACGAGTGTAAAAACAATTTTCTTACTTACTATATGACAAAAGAAAATTTTAGAAAAAAGATTTATATTTTTTTGACTTTTATATTTTTTTATTATGAATTAAATACTATTTTAAACTAAATAAATGATTAAAAATACTAAAACTATTGAGAAAATTCTGAAACTTTTTTATAAAATACTAGATACTATCATTAGCCTAAGAAAAATAAAATGGGGATAACACTTATTGGAATAAGCTGGTAAAAAGCTAAATGGACAATAAGCTATAAGTACTAAAACGGCATAAAAGGAATTAAGGTGCAAAAGACAATGCAAAAGACCCAAGGGCAAACATGGTTCCAGGTACATCACTATCACTCTACAAAGGGGGAGGTCTCAGGTTCGAGCCTGCCTCCCAAACTTTTTGTTTTTATTTTTCTTTTTTGGACTTTTCTTCTACAAACTGATTAAGCAATATGAGATAAGCAAATTATAAAACTAAAACTTTTTATAAAAACCAATAATAAGCTCAGATTGAGCTTATTATCTCAACAGTGGTACAAAAATTAGAATAAGCACAAGATTTAGCTAAATGGCTAATAAGCTATAAAATAAGCAAAAGTTAAAAGAAAATAAGCTAGACACTGATAATAAGCTAATATAACAACTGAGAAAGCATAATGACTTAAAAATAAGCACAAAATAAGCCACATGAACCAAATAAGCAATTCAGTTATCTTGAATACCCAAACAGATTATGGGACAACTTTGGAGGCTAATTTATGCTCATGTAATAAGCTTGGAAATGAAAATAAGCAATGGAACTAGCAAGTATACCAGCTAGGCTTTCTAAAAAGCTAATTTTCAAAGATTGGATTACACTAATAAGCTTGTGAGAAGCTTATGAAGAAGAATGGTAAACAATGATTGATTAATGTACCGCAGAAAATGGACAAAACAAAAAAGCACTTAGCGAGCTTAAATAAGCTAGGAATGGAAAAATGAGCTGGAATAGAGAACAGGCTAGGTGGGCTTTCCAAAAAGACAAAATACACAAGTTTAAGCTAGCTAATGAGCTCTTGATGAGCTTATGAAACTGGGTAGCTCAAGCTGTGCACAGAGGCATGCTTTTGGAAAAGGGTCTAAAATAAGCTAAAAGTTAAGCAGTTTAATAAGCTAATTACAAATTATTAAAAATACTATTAGGAAGATGAGCAGTTAAATATTGATATACCAAAAGCTCAAATCTTTAAACTTAATATTAAACCCTATATAAAATTATCTATTTTATTCAAAAACTGATATTAAGAAAATTTTGACTTTTCTAATTACTCTATTAGGTTGACTTATATGAACTTAGGATTGATTATACTAACTGATTATTATGTTATAAGGTTAAGTAAGACTAGTTTGATCTATATTAACAACTTATAAACATAAATACATGATCATGAAACATGAAATTCCAACGATTAATGACAAAGACATGATCAAAGGTATTTTTGACTTTTTACTAAATAAGGACTAAATTTTATGCTTTAACTGAGCTAATATGAACTAATGAGACACAAAACAACAACAAGCAATAACACAGATGACCTCTAGCACATGTAAAACAATGAATCCAAACACCCTTTTAACAAGCATTTTGAAACTTTTCAAAGCTTAACACAGATTAAGATCATGTACTTGATTAAAGACTTTATATTATCAAATAATAAGACTAAATAAGCATTAAACAACAGTGATACAAACTTAAATTTTAAGATTAAATAATATGCTATAAAAATTGTAAAAATGAGATTTTAAAGCAACTACTAATTCTAAATAACAAGCAACCTGTTTTAATGTTTATTTTTACTTAACTATAACTAAGAAACATAAACTTACCAAGATTAAAGCTTTAAACTACTTATACAGTGAAATGCAAAAATTCTTAGAAAAAGCTTACAACTGTTTTCCAGCCAAAGACCATGAACTAGGAATTAATACCACACCTAATAGCTTTCCACAAAGCTTCTAAACCCATGGCAATCCAATATCATCCTTGCTCCAGCTTCTTGATCTTCCTTTCCATGATTTTTTATTTTTAACTAATTTATTTGTATTTTTGGTGATTTTTGCTTTTTTGGTACTAAACAGACTTTTAAAAGTTTCTAATAGCTTTAAACAAGCTATATAGGAGCTTATGTGATCTTATGAGTCCAAAGCAACAACTGCTTAACAACATTCAAACATTCATGAGATTTTTAAACTTGAAAATTTGAACAACTGAAATGAAACTTGAAACTTGAAATTACTTATTGCAAAAGTTGTATAATACAATGAAATTACTTAAACAAGTACTTGAAAGCTTTAAATTACACTAAATTGAAAATTAACTAAGTCTACACTACCTAAACTAAAATTACTCACTTTTTCTTCACCTCTGCTTTTCCTTCTTTTTATAGACTTTTGAGACTCCCATATACTTCTGAGTTTTTCCCAGCACCATTGGATCTCTGTAACACATCTTAGCCTTTGATTTGCAAATTGGCGCCAAAAGTCTTAAAGCAGGTTTATAGCATTTAATGCTTCTTGGGTGGATATGGAGGTGGAGGGGGGTTGGTATACAGCTGTGGAGATAGCTAGGTGAGGTGGAAAGTGGTGGTGAGGTGGTGAAACCACTGGTTTTGGTATAACATGTGTGGGAGAGATAGATGAACAGTGCTGGCGGTTTTTCATTTTTTTTAAACTTTTGGGTTTGGGCTTATATTGGGCTTGGGCTTATATTGGGCTTGGGTTAACTGGTTTTGGATTTGGGTTGTGGTTAATAACAAAGAAAAGGGTCCGTTTGGTTTTAAGTTAGCACAAGGACCATAGTTGTAATTTGGTAAACTTGAGGACTGAACTTGTAACATTTCCAAAGCTCATACAAGGGTTAAACTTGCCAAGTTTCATTTATCAAAGGACCATAAATGCTAATTTCCAATTTTTATACGTCCAAGGGTAATTTATGTCATTTTTGAAACTTGAGGGACCAAACATGTAATTTCTCTAAAGTTCACCATAAGGACCAATTATGCCACATTTGAATAGTACAAGGGTGTAGTTTAAATGATTTCCATTTTTAAACACGAGGGCTGATTTTGACACTTTTGTAAAGTTGAGGGACCAAATTTGTAAATTGTGATTTTTAAACTTCAAAGGACAATTTCTTACAACTTGTGAATCCCAAGGACCTTTTATGACTTTTTATAAGTTTTGGAATGACCAGGGACTAGTTTTGACAACTTTTGAAACTTGGGGGACTAAAACTGCCAATTATGCAAACTTGATACGTTTTTCAACTGATTTTGGTATTTTTGCATTTAAAACACATAAAACACTTATTTGTGATATTTTCATCATTTTGATGCATTTTTGAGTGTTTGGATGTTTTGGTCTAGATAATTTACAAAATGATGAGTATTTAGACACTCATCAATCACTAAGATATTGCTAGTCCCTAGAAATCTTTTGAGAAAACTTAATGGATTTCATCTCTTTACCAAAAGCCATTACTTGGTAGCCAATTGTTTAAATTCAAGTAAGAACTTTGGTACAATGATAACCAAATGATTTTGAGCAAATCATAAGGTTCATTGTAAGCAGGATTTGATTTGTCTTTACAGAAAGCCGTTTGCTTCTTGGACTAGCCAACTCTTAGATAAATTATCAATATTATCTTTGGTGAGTCGATTTACCAATTATGGTTTTCCAACTGCCTTTACCACAAGCCATAAACTTGCGGGCTAGCCAACTCTTCACTAATTAAAGATATGGTGAAATTTGAACACCATACAATTTTGGGCAAATTGCAAGCCGTCAACGGAATTGAGATATCTTTACCAAGAGCCGTTTGCTCCTGGATTAGCCAATCCTTATGTGTGTTAGACATGGTGGACTGATTACCATTTGTTGTGTTTAGTACATAGTACTTCCACTAAAAAATTTCAAATTTGGCCATTTGGGGAAAAAGGGACTAAAAGGGTACATTTATGATCAAATTCGCCAGAATTTCCCCACCACACTTAGAAATGAATATTGTCCTCAATATTCAAAGTCGGCTATTATGCTTAGAATCCTTGATCGTAAAAAGATAACATTACTAGTCAAGTGTGGAAACACAACAATTATTCTCTTTTTTTTTTTTTTTTTAGATCTATATACAACATGTGGGGCATCTCCCCCACACTAGGTGGTACACACGGGTGAAAACCCATGTGGTGTTTGCTACTTGTTTTTGATTACCGAGAGTGCTTGACTTCGACCCGAGGTCATTGGTTCATGGGGCAGTAAGTGGAAGAGACAATCTCCATCGGACTTTCATTCAAGATGTTTGGACAAACATTTGAAGCGTGAGAAAGTTCCACACCGACGAGATATACATAGAACCGGCTCACAAATGATAAATGAAAATGCAGGGGTCAAAAATAATGTCTTCATTCCCGAAGGAGTGAAGAACAGGAGAAGCCACGGAATAGGTGAAGAAGAGAAAGAAAGTCATGATAAAAATCATGACTAACTCTTCATCCTCAATAGGAGAATTCATAGTTTCATGAATCTCATCAGTTAAGCTCGCTTAATCAAGACATATTATGGGTGTGTCTAGATCAAAGTAGAAATTATCATACTCGGCGGAGATGATATGAGTGAGTTCACAGGAGAACTCCCAAAGGCGAATGATTCATATTAGGGATTGATTTGAGTGAGTTCACTGGGGAACTCCTCAAAGTGAATGATTCATAATCGGGGAGAGAATTATGAGAGTGAGAAGTGGTAATACCACTAATCTTCTCTCCCATATGATCAAAATTGAGCGTTTGCAATTCCGGAATAGAATCATCGAACAAAAGTTCACTATCCTCAAAGGGGATAGGATATGAAGTAGGCTTTTCATTAAAAGCCTCGATTCTAGAAATGAGAAGATTAACATTCAATAATGTAAGACGAAGAGCTTCGTCTTGGATTATTTCTTCATCATTATCTTCTCCTAAAATGACAGAACAAGGTAATTCCCCAGCATAACTTATGTCTCCACAAGATAAAGAATAGTCCTCATCGAATCGAGAACATCTCAATATAATCATTTTGGAAGACAAGAGGAGGAGGGATATCACACACATGATCAAGAATTCCTGTGATTCTCTTGGAATTTGGACAAGGTTCTCAACACTAGACTTTATGAATTAGTCAGATTCCTTTTCAGGAACAGTGTCAAGAAGCTCATCCCCATGTTTAGAGAGTGAGTGGGAATATCGGGTGTGATAACAACAGATTGAGGGAGTTGAGAAGGACTAGCATACATATGTTTTATACTTTCCATTTGTTCTTCGGCTAGTAATTCCATCATAGTCTTTTCTCCCTGATTTTTCATGGACGGAATCTCAACTGATGAACTTGATGAATCTTTATAAAATTGTAGAATATCAAGGATATCTTCATCATCATCGTCATCAGGAATGAAACGGAATCGAGAGCTAGATTTGGCTGCTTTTTCTTTTGCAATTGATTCCTTAATAGATTTTTCAAAGGCAATTTAGGAATTTAATTTAGCGACCGCTCTTGACTAACAAAACTTCCATCGATTTTTGATTTGGATTATCTTGGGAGTGTTTACATTCCTTCAAATCTTTCACTAAATCCAAAAGATCAAGAAGAAGATTTTGAGGAAGTGGCTCGGTGAGGTGGTGCTGATTCATTTGGTACTGTAGAGGTTGGTCATGATACGAAGAGTCGTAATTTGTTACAAGGAAATGGATTCCTTGTTTGACAATCGAGCTAGAGTGAGACCTCCACAATACTCACACTTGAAAACTGATGTGTTTGTATGAGTCATATGTGTTGTAGTCATAATTGTTATCAGGTAACTGCTCATAGACAAGCGTGTTTCCCGATTGACAATCAGCTGAGTGTGAACCACCACAGTACTCACACTTGATAAGCTGCTGAGTCTCACGGTGTGGTAGTGATGGAATAAATCGTTGTGTTATGGTAGGAATAGGGATCCACGGTTATAGACGGACCCGTTTCCTGATTCCACCATGCTACAACTGGGGCAATTGCCACCATTATAAGGACCACCACACCATTGACAACCAAGAGGGTGATGATAAGACATAGAAAGAATCAAAGGTTTACAGAGGGGTAAGAAATATAGAATCAAAAGATGTGAGAGGGTAAAGATGGATATTTTTGGATTTTTGGATAAACATTTTGTAAAAATAAGAAAAGAAAATCTTTTGGGTTTTTGTGTTTGTTGTGATTTTTAAAATGTTTTTGGTAATCGATCCGTCAAGCGATTAACTTCACGATAATTTAGGTTTTATATGAAAACAAGGAAATATGGACAAAGATGGTAAATATACAATGGTTGTATATTCAACAATCACTTGATGCTTCAAATTAAGTAATCTGCAGCACACACCTCCCGTGCGTGGCGTACAAATTTGATTCGCTCCAAACCGTCAGGTTTTATCACACAAGCTAACCACTTGTGAATGGTCAACCGTAATAAAATTCAAACTGCTCAGAAACAAATGCAATTAAGTCCAGAGGAGTATAGTGTTTCCTCGGGTCGTTAAGTCCCAACGAGGTGTGAATACTGTAGTATAATGAATCTGTGATCGGGTGATATTGAATGGAAAAAAAATTTGTGAATTTGGAATAATTACACCTAAAGAGAAAGTTTGTAAATTACAGGGGCTTAAATGCAAATTAAAGGAAATTAAAAAGCTAGATTATATTAAATAAACGCTATCACTATTTTTAAAGTTGATTTTTCTTGATTTTATAAAACAAAATAACTTAAATAAACTATTTTAATTAAAGCGTAAACTTAAATTATCTAAAAACGTGACCTAGAATGAAAGCGTCGTTATATGTAAAATTAAAGTCTTACGTAAGGAAAAACGTAAAATTTGTAAAATAAAAGTCCTACGAGTGTAAAAACAATTTTCTTACTTACTATATGACAAAAGAAAATTTTAGAAAAAAAGATTTATATTTTTTTTTGACTTTTATATTTTTTATTATGAATTAAATACTATTTTAAACTAAATAAATGATTAAAAATACTAAAACTATTAAGAAAATTCTGAAACTTTTTTATAAAATACTAGATACTATCATTAGCCTAAGAAAAATAAAATGGGGATAACAGCTTATTGGAATAAGCTGGTAAAAAGCTAAATGGACAATAAGCTATAAGTACTAAAAACGGCATAAAAGGAATTAAGGTGCAAAAGACAATGCAAAGACGAGGGCAAACATGGTTCCAGGTACATCACTATCACTCTACAAAGGGGGATCTCAGGTTCGAGGCTCCTCCCAACTTTTGTTTTATTTTTCTTTTTGGACTTTTCTTCTACAAACTGATTAAGCAATATGAGATAAGCAAATTATAAAACTAAAACTTTTTATAAAAACCAATAATAAGCTCAGATTGAGCTTATTATCTCAACAATGGTACAAAAATTAGAATAAGCACAAGATTTAGCTAAATGGCTAATAAGCTATAAAATAAGCAAAAGTTAAAAGAAAATAAGCTAGACACTGATAATAAGCTAATATAACAACTGAGAAAGCATAATGACTTAAAAATAAGCACAAAATAAGCCACATGAACCAAATAAGCAATTCAATTATCTTGAATACCCAAACAGATTATGGGACAACTTTGGAGGCTAATTTATGCTCATGTAATAAGCTTGGAAATGAAAATAAGCAATGGAACTAGCAAGTATACCCTAGGCTTTCCAAAAAGCTAAATTTCAAAGATTGGATTACACTAATAAGCTTGTGAGAAGCTTATGAAGAAGCTGGTAAACAACGATTGATTAATGTACAGAGAAAATGGACAAAACAAAAAGCACTTAGGCAGCTTATTAAATAAGCTAGGAATGGAAAAATGAGAACTGGAATAAAGACACAGCTAGGTGGGCTTTCCAAAAAGACAAAATACACAAGTTTAAGCTAGCTAATGAGCTCTTGATGAGCTTATGGAAGCTGGGTAGCTCAAGCGTACACAGAGGCATGCTTTTGGAAAAGGGTCTAAAATAAGCTAAAAGTTAAGCAGTTTAATAAGCTAATTACAAATTATTAAAAATACTATTAGGAAGATGAGCTTGATTAAATATTGATATACCAAAAGCTCAAATCTTTAAACTTAATATTAAACCCTATATAAAATTATCTATTTTATTCAAAAGCGATATTAAGAAAATTTTGACTTTTCTAATTACTCTATTAGGTTGACTTATATGAACTTAGGATTGATTATACTAACTGATTATTATGTTATAAGGTTAAGTAAGACTAGTTTGATCTATATTAACAACTTATAAACATAAATACATGATCATGAAACATGAAATTCCAACAGTTAATGACAAAGACATGATCAAAGGTATTTTTGACTTTTTACTAAATAAGGACTAAATTTTATGCTTTAACTGAGCTAATATGAACTAATGAGACACAAAACAACAACAAGCAATAACATGAGATGACCTCAGCACATGTAAAACAATGAATCAAACACCCTTTTAACAAGTTTTGTTTTGAAACTTTTCAAAGCTTAACACAGATTAAGATCATGTACTTGATTAAAGACTTTATATTATCAAATAATAAGACTAAATAAGCATTAAACAACAGTGATACAAACTTAAATTTTAAGATTAAATAATATGCTATAAAAAATTGTAAAATGAGGATTTTAAAGCAATTACTAATTCTAAATAACAAGCAACTTTGTTTAATGTTTATTTTTACTTAACTATAACTAAGAAACATAAACTTACCAAGATTAAAGCTTTAAACTACTTATACATTGAAATGCAAAAATTCTTAGAAAAAGCTTACAAGCTGTTTTCCAATAAGACCATGAACTAGGAATTAATACCACACCTAATAGCTTTCCACAAAGCTTCTAAACCCATGGCAATCCAATATCATCCTTGCTCCAGCTTCTTGATCTTCCTTTCCATGATTTTTTATTTTTAACTAATTTATTTATATTTTTGGTGATTTTTGCTTTTTTGGTACTAAACAGACTTTTAAAAGTTTCTAATAGCTTTAAACAAGCTATATAGGAGCTTATGTGATCTTATGAGTCCAAAGCAACAACTGCTTAACAACATTCAAACATTCATGAGATTTTTAAACTTGAAAATTTGAACAACTGAAATGAAACTTGAAACTTGAAATTACTTATTGCAAAAGTTGTATAATACACTGAAATTACTTAAACAAGTACTTGAAAGCTTTAAATTACACTAGAATTGAAAAATTAACTAAGTCTACACTACCTAAACTAAAATTACTCTGCTTTTTTCTTCACCTCTGCTTTTCCTTCTTCTTTATAGACTTTTGAGACTCCCCACATGCTTCTGAGTTTTTCCCACCACCATTGGATCTCTGTAACACATCTTAGCCTTTGATTTGCAAATTGGCGCCAAAAGTCTTAAAGCAGGTTTATAGCATTTAATGCTTCTTGGGTGGATATGGAGGTGGAGGGGGTTGGTATACAGCTGTGGAGATAGCTAGGTGAGGTGGAAAGTGGTGGTGAGGTGGTGAAACCACGGTTTTAGTATAACTTGAGGTGTGGGAGAGATAGATGAGCGATCTTTGGCGGTTTTCATTTTTAAACTTTTGGGTTTGGGCTTATATTGGGCTTGGGCTTATATTGGGCTTGGGTTAACTGGTTTTGGATTTGGGTTGTGGTTAATAACAAAGAAAAATTCGGTCCGTTGGTTTAAGTTAGCCAAGGACCATAGTTGTAATTTAGTAAACTTGAGGTGAACTTGTAACATTTCCAAAGCTCATACAAGGGTTAAACTTGCCAAGTTTCATTTATCAAAGGACCATAAATGCTAATTTCCAATTTTTATCGTCAAGGGTAATTTATGTAATTTTTGAAACTTGAGGGACCAAACATGTAATTTCTCCAAAGTTCACCATAAGGACCAATTATGCCACATTTGAATAGTACAAGGGTGTAGTTTAAATGATTTCCATTTTTAAACACCGGGGGTTTGATTTTGACACTTTTGTAAAGTTGAGGGACCAAAGTTGTAAATTGTGATTTTAAACTTCAAAGGACAATTTCTTACAACTTGTGAATCCCAAGGACCTTTATGACTTTTTATAAGTTTTGGAATGACCAGGGACTAGATTTGACAACTTTTGAAACTTGGGGACTAAAAGCGCCAATTATACAAACTTGATCACGTTTTCAACCTGATTTTGGTATTTTAGCATTTAAAACACATAAAACACTTATTTGTGATATTTTCATCATTTTGATGCATTTAAGTGTTTTAGGATGTTTTGATCTAGATGGTACAAAAATGATGAGTATTTAGACACTCATCAACTATAATGAGATTCCTAGGGAACATATGAAAAGATACATACCTAGGTGTAATCAAAGAAACTTCAATGGCATAATTTCAAACAGACTAGGAAGTGAGTTTCAATGTGTGAAAAAGGCATGCTTTAAATGTGGTAGTTTTGAGCATTTACAAAGAAACTGTTATAAAAACCAACCACAAGTCTGGAATCATTGGAGGAGGGTGAACCATAAAAAACTTTTCAAAGAACACCATCCCTCACCGAAATAAAAACATGGTTCCAAAAGCAGTGCTAATGAGGAATGGTAAAACAAAATCAATAATCACTGCTGCACCCAAATGGGTTCCATCCAATGCTAAGGAAAATGTAAACACTACTAAGCAAAATGTTTCCGTTCTTTAGCTAAGCGAGAATATCACAGCTAAGTCAAAAGAAGTTTTAACTATTCCAAGGTGATAAGCGACCTGGTGATTGGAAGCCATTTCTATCTTTGTAAAGGCCTGGCTAGGCTAATGAAAACCTAAGACCAAGGTTTTACATAATGCCAATAGTGCATCAATGGACCTAAAGA
>OU343218.1:188977180-189010566 GCA_910596185.1 Chrysanthemum makinoi | reverse complement strand
TTGAGGGATCCGTCCAGTGTAAACTGGGGGAACCGTGGGACGCTCCTCTTTGCCCATGGGTTTTGGGTCATGGGTCATGGGTCATGGGTTATGGGTTATGGGTAATGGGTATCCTAGACTTTTGTTTTTCTCTCTCACCCAGTGATGTTCATATAGATTACATTTGTTGCTATGATTGTGGCATTCTTTGTAAATAATATGATGAAAATTTGCAATATTAAATTATTTAAAAAGGTTACATGCAACCGCTTTAAATAATAAGATTAAATTATAAAATATCAAATTTTTTTAAAAACGGTTATATACAACCGATGTAAATAATAAGAAAAAATTCAATAGAGAATACAACCATTTTAAATGACACATTTTATATTACGTTTTCTTTATTAAATGTAGTATATAATCTTTTCCAAATTATTTAGTACGGTGAGATTGAAAACCATTTTAAAAAATTCGTTGTAAAATACCATTCTCTACTAGTGATAAGTGTCAAAATAAGCCACAAAATTGTGACTTATATTATATAAGCCGAACACATATAAGCTAATAAGCCATATATAAGCTTAAACAAACGCCCCCTTCATAAAGTGTTACGAAGTTTGCAAACAGCCATTAAAGTATTATATATATATTACAATTCTTAGGCTTCGGAGCCCACTCTTCTTTGAATACGGATCTTAGATGACCAAATGATAACTTTTTGTGTTGGTACCCGATGTCTACTATTTCCTTTACCTCACAACTCCTTATCTTGAAGCTTCAATCGGGTTTTGCTCCGACCAAGAATCCGTCGCTGATTAACCGCTACCCGATCCAAGTTAATGGGTTTTTTTGTTGCTACAGTTGTTTGAGTTACAGTAGAACGCACGAAAAATTGATTTTTTTAATCCATGGGTGGTTGTTTTTTTGCCAGATGTTATCGTGTACAGGTTTTTCTTTTCTCATGGCCACATCTTTTTTTTTTTTTTTGGATTCGGTGAATAGGTTGTCGCAACCTTTGGTTTTCGACAGGTATTGGAGTTTTTTTAGATATGTTATGATTTTTTTGGTCTTTCATAATGGGGTTTGTTATTCTAATTATTTAGTTAATTTAGATTAGATGGTTAAAGTTCTGAATTTTTATTGTAAATTGAGATTAGGTTTTAATTGTGTTTGCGTTTTAATGATTGGGTACTTAGATGACTACATTTAGAATAGCTTCTTTGGTCTTTATGTGTATGGGCATCTTTTAGGAGACTCTCACCATTGTTGGGGATGCTTAAATAAAACCTAATCCTTACCTGTTGAAAACCAAATTGTGATTAGTTTCATTTTTTAGGTATTAATTGTAGCTTTCTTATGTTTTCAACAAGTTTTTAGGCACTTACTGATTTTTGGTGTTAAGGAAGCTAACGTGATTTCATATATGATTTTGACAGGGAGAGTATGCAGCCATGGAGTGGCAAATGATTAGCTTTACATCCATGGAGTGGCAAATGATTAGCTTGGCAGCCATGTCGTGGCAAATTATTAGATTTGCAGCTATGGCGGGGAAATTATTAGATTTGCTGCCATGGCGGGGAAAAGATATAGATTTGCAAATTGAAAATAGGCAAAAGCATGCAGTTCATGCGATATTGCATGGTTTGGTAGCTGGAATCTTGATGGTACTTTCTAAATCAAAGGGTTTTTTGAGTTTGATAGGCCTAAAACACTTAAAGTACAGAAATAAGAAAGGTTTTCCAGATAGGCTATGATGATTGTTATAATATGAGGAAATAAAATGAGTCATTGAAGATCCAATCTTGGCTTGGCGAGGCAATGACCGGATGGCATAGCATTTACGGGTGCTGTGCAACCGGGGTGCTATGTAGCCATAGCGAAATACATCAATGACATGATTATCATATACATATCTGAGCCTAATCATTTATTGCACCACAAAGCAAAAAATACTCTTGCTTATATTTGTGATGGCCTTCATTATAGATCTCTAGATTTCAAGTTCGCAACATGCTTGATGGTAAGTGGCCTTCTAAATGTGTTTCAAGTTAAATACTGATAGAAAAAAGTACTATGACTTAATGATTTATGAAATACAGATGTCCCAGCATCACTCCAAGTCACGACCAATGTGAGATTTGCCTAGGATGTTACAAAAATTATTGAGATTTACAAAAGTAAATGATTAAGTATTAATTCTCATATAAAATGGTAGTAAATCAGAAATATAAATGAGATAAATGATGCAAATAATTATTACTTATTTTATGTCATCACTCCACCACTCCTCTCACCCAATCACTTTTCACTTCACTTAAACTCCCTATAACACTCTTCTCTTTACCCCATACACTCAACCCTTCCATTCACACTCATCTTTCCACATACAAAAGAAAACACTCTCTCTTTCCTCTCCTCTCCCCTTTGGCTGGCCACACCCCATAAACCACCATACAACCACCCAAATATTAGCTAGGAACTCCAAGAACACCACCAAAATACTTCGTACAACCACCTAACCGATATCCCATAACTTTCATCCACAAAACATCATTAACAAACCCTACTTTAAACCTTCTAAAAACTTAGTAGTAAACTCATTCCCATCATCAAATCCAAGCCAGAAAGGTATTTTTTTGTTGGAAGACGACTTTGTGTCGATCTTGCACCTAAAACCCTTATTTTGGTCATATTTGGTGTTTTTATGAGCTTGTAAATAAAAATGAGTAAAGCTGCTGTAAATATATGTTTTAAAACTAAATAATACTTTAATGAGGTTGTATAAAAGAGTTGGGGTCTTTGTTTGAGTCATTTTTGGTGACTGATAAAGGAAACATGGGTTTATAATGAACTAGAAATCTTGACATCTTGTTGTTAGAAAATTTTAGTCGAATTAAGAGGCTATAACTTGCTCATATATTATCATCAAGGCCTATTATTTATACCTAAACTTAGATTTATGAGTTATCTTTCAAATCCAAGTAGATTGGTTGAAAGATGTGGAGTTTAACTTAGCCAAACTGGTGTTACAAAAAAATGTGTACAAACTGTCTTTTTAGGACTGTTTTGGTATGTCAACTTCTAAGGGTCATAACTTGGTCATATTTTAATGTTTTTGGTTAGTTCAACCTCTGAAAGTTAAGTTTATGTTTTGTCTTCAAAACCCCCAGTAGTCCCATTAGGAGAATTCAAGATTTTGAACCCCAATTATTCGTAAAAATTTAAGGTACTAAAGATGTTTGAACATGCACGGATTTTAACCAAACTGTACATGCTTATAACTTGGTTATTTTGTATGCAAAATTATTCATTCCAACTCTGAGACTTTATTTTAAGTATTAACAATAATATCTAGGTGGTCTTGTTTTGTAAAAAGTATTTTGAACCTCTTAAGGGTCAATACAAAATGGGTTACTAAAACTGGTTATTTTGACAGACTTGAGTGACTAACTTTACATAGTCATATCTCACCCAAAAATACAAGTCTAGACCTAATTTTTGGTTTGGTAATAGTTTAACATGATGTTTAAAGTGTACCAAAATTTTAGAACCTCACTCAATGATTTTGACCCTCTGGTATAGGGAGTTTGTGGACTGGTCATGTAACTTTCCAAATTTGATGTGAAATTTTATCCAAGTCTTTTTGCATGACTTAAACCTTCCTAAAAAATTGTCGAAATTTCATGACAGCACCTAAGATATAGTACTTTCAGTTGTGAAAAGGATTGGTATTGAATCACTTTTATCATGGCTAAGTGGCCACTCAAAGTGACTACATTTTTTGGACAATTTGTAATTTCATGTGTAGTAATAAAAGTGACGCATAGTAACGAGTGACTTAACTAGCAAACGTTCTTTTCATTCGAGCATATCGTTTAGGGTTTAATGAGTACCTTTTTACTTGCTTTTGGTCGCGGTTAGAAGGTACACATTCGTCGTGTTTCCTCGTTGATCAATGGTTGAGCCGTACTTGTACTAGTCTCTCTTAAATGTCAAGGTGAGCATTCACATCCACTTTTTACTGTTTACTCATTTTGGGGTAGAAAGCATGACACGATTTCATATAATTGTTTTGCAACTATCTTATGAACTATTTTGTGCGGATTTACGACTTGATGAATCTTGCTTGTGAGTTTTCACAGCCCTGTTTAACGTATTTTTTAGGGTGAAATGCATGATTGATACTTGACATAAACTTGGTTGTACTTTTATGAATTGGCGTATTTTTTACATGTACGTGTGACTTTTACAAATTATAACTTGTACTTTTGACTTTGACGTGCTTTGAGGCATAAATGCGACTTTGACGGACTTTGACACATACTTATGACTTGATGTACTTGGACTTGGACTTATGCAAATTTGTAAATATATTATTGTTGTTATACCGGTTCACACTTTAAGTCCCTCGTTGGTGTACCGTTCGTACCCCAATTTGTCGTACTGTTCGTGCGTTCTCTCTTGTCTACGGAGTTATAGGTATTATGGATAGCGTTATTAAGGGTCGGCTAACCCCTCGTTCCCTTGTCTAGGGAATGCATAGTATCATTTTATTTGGGGCATTTGTTTGTACGACACTATTATACCGTTTTACAATTTTGCACTTTTGTACAACCAAATGTCTATGATATCACTTTGAGTGTTAAAAATCCAATTTGTTACGAGTCTTGTATGAGCAGGGCTCGTACCAGTATGATTGACTTTATTTTTACACATCCACTAAGTTGGATGATAGGACTTTTATGCGATATTAAAAACCTATGAACTCACCAACTATTTAATAGTTGACATTTCTCTCTTATCATGTTTTTCAGGTGATCATCAGTAGGTGGAAGTCTAGGAAAGCATATGCATAGGTGCTTTCATTTGTGTCATGATTTATGATGAGTCTCAAAAATAATGTCCTATCTTTTGTGAACTTATGTCATATCTTATTTCGTGGTTATCTTGAAACGTGTATTTCAAAAAAATTTGTAATTTGGGATGTTCTGTGCGATCTATTATCTTATGTTTTGAGACTTGAGCTATTACATTTCGTGTTTCCGCTTTAACAAGGTGTGACACTAAACCTCTAGAGAACCCGCGAACCTGAGTTTCGATACCCGATACCCCTTGTTGTAAAGACCTACAACAAATCTTAAAATATAGAGCGGATAACTCGATAATGTGAAAACGAACAAGCAAGCAGATTTATACGTGTTAATAGAAAAGTAAAACCACACAAGACCCAAACGATTATATTGTATTAACCTTTGTATAAAGAAAAGAATGAATTACATGACCATATCACACTAATTTGACTAAAACCAACCGAACTTTTATACTCTTATTTGACTAAAACAAGAACTAAAGTAACACTAAGAACCCTATAAATTTGACTAATATACATAGTAATCCTAACATGACCATATCACACTAACCAATTAAATTAGGAATCTCTTTATGTAAAAATTACAATATATGAACAGTCGGATTAATGCACGATCCAAACATTATTCTCGACCAGTTGCCACTTCTTGGGGGCAGTGTCATCTCTTCTTCACCTACACCATTCACCAGACCTAATCTTGGTGGACTAAGACGAGTCTGCCTACTCCTTAAATCCGAAATTTCCATCCTTGTCGGAGACCCACCAAATCCAAACAATAAGGTTTTCTTTGATGACCTTCTCCGCGGCCTCGAAACCGGTGCCATATTAGCCAACTTTCGATCCAAAGAATCAACACTTCCAATATCATTCTCTTGCACGGGAAATGTTTTATGTCTTGAAGATTTTTGGGATTTACTAATTTTTTTCCGGTCGTTTTCATGTGCATGGATCGACTTACCAAAGAAAACAATTTCTTTAGGTGGGGTTGGATCAACGATTTTAAATCTAAATGACGAAAATGAACTCTCGTGATCTTGGTCTCCTTCCGATGAACTAGATCGATCAATATAAATTTGAAGGTCAGAAAGAGAGAGAGTATCAAAGGCTTCTTCATCACTAGTTTCATACATATCCATGTTTATATGTTATAAGCAAGTATGTTTTCAAGCATATAAACACATGACATATATATACCGTTGAAATTGTTGGAAGTGCGTCACTGCGTCATGCATGATCCATATGATTTCATTTGGTTTGTGATTAAAATTTAATTATTTTAGGAATATTAATTAAATACTCATGCATATGATTTTGTGGCGTATTTTTTAACAAATGGTCGGTAATTAGATATAATTAACTTGATAAACGTCAGCTATGATGCATCCTCACACGCGGTTAATGTTCAAACTTTGGTTTATAGTTATGCTCTTATTGATTGATTCTATTGTTAAATGTTAAATTCAGAACTTTTTAAAGGCGGCATAGTGCTTTCTTTTTCGAAAGGGTATTTAATGGATAATTATATTGACTGGTCGTAAAATAAAATTTTCAAAACCACGATGAATGCTAAAGTAAAAAGGTCATTTTGGTATGATTGCTACAATTTTGCAACGACGAGCTGACCAATATAGAAAAGTTGGCCCTCTCGATTTTTAGCCTGCAGTAATTTTGACAAGAGAAATAGTTAATTCCAAACCATGCGATTGCTAAGAGAACCAACTATGTCCTCTTGTAATGAAAGAAATTAAGTGACTTTGAATACCATTGTTTGATTTTCTTTTTGTACTTATACTAATTAATACATAATAAGCAACGTTCATCGGCCCAAGAGCACCCTTTCGAGTACACTCTGATCGTGCTCCTCTTTAGAGGGTCGCTTTCTGTTTATTTGGCTGGCAGCCAATTATTTAGTTAACAGTAAATTCGTATAGTTGTACTTTTTTTTTTTTTTTTTTTTTTTGTTAAAGGCTTTTCATCTGATAAATATAGGGTTAATGGTCCAAAAAATATACAAACTTGCCACCTTTTACTATTGTGACAAAAAACTTTTAATTTTCCGATTAAAACAATTTTTTTTTTAATGACTCTTATTGTAACCAAAAAACTTTCTTAATGACTTTTATTGTAACCAAAACTGACACGTGACAACATTAACTAACCCTTAACTCAAAAAAATCATTTATACAACATTAACTAAAACACTTTCTTCTTTTCCACAGTCCAAATCTCCCACCACCAACACCCCTTATCGCCAGCACCCTCAAACGCTGGACCCCTTTCACCGCCGGAACCCCTCAACCGTCGGACCCTCCACCGCCCGACCTCACTTCCATAGATCCTCACTACCGAAACCAAACTATCACCGAAAATACCTCTCCACCATCGAGAGCCGTACCACCAACACCACCGAGATCTACAACTTCCTGAAACCCCTCGAATAAGACCACCACCACCGAAACGCCCGGCATCACAAATGTTCCAGTTTTATTTTTTTTAACTATTTATCTTTTGGTCATATCAATTTATATAATATTTTTTTCAGATCTTGCCCGAATCCACTGTTGTAGTCATTGCTGATGCTTCCGCCGCCGCTGCTTTTGACGACCAGCTGTTGCCGCCGCTGCTATTGCTGCCGTTTTGAGTTATATAATATGAGGTTTTGGGTCTTTTTCCATATAAATATGAGTTTCTTTTTTAAATCTTTAATCAGAAGAATTTTTATTTTTTATTTTTTTTTTTTTATTTATTTATTTTTTAATATATGAAAAATCCGATTTTTAGTGTTATTTATTAGATCTGATATTTGATTTTTAACTTTTATAGATTCGATTTTTGAGATTTGTTTCTAATAATTCGAATTTTTATAAATCGATTCTATTTTATAGTTTTATAACTCGATTTTTAATTTGCTTTTTTACATCTAATTTTTCGAAACTTTTATAAATTTGAGTTTTTAATGCTATATGAATATGATAATCTGTGTTTTTAATGCTATATGAATTATGAAACGAGTATAAATGATTTTTTTGGGTTAAGGGTTAGTTAATGTTGCCACGTGTCAGTTTTGGTTAAAATAAGATTCATTAAGAAAGTTTTTTTGTTACAATAAGAGTCATTAAGAAAGTTTTTTGTTTTAATAGGAAAATTAAAAGTTTATTATCACAATAGGAAAATGTGGCAATTTTGTATATTTTTTGGACCATTACATAGACACTAAAGCATACATAACAAGATAAACTAATCTTATAAAAGAAAAAACACTAGACAATAGCTTACATTTGACTCATAAAACACCAAACATAAATTCTCTTCTAATTTGACCACAAATATTAATATCATCGCATCAAAAAATGACAATTGTTCTTTTGTTAAACCATCAAGCTCATAAGTATCATAGATGTTATAATCTTCGTCCTCATATAAACTTGCATCATTTGCACCTCTGCTAGCCATGAATTGAGGAGACTCGTCGAAAACCCCATCAACATCACTATCACTCTCTTCCACGGCCTTCTCCGCATACTTGACGGTATTACCAACGTTTCCAGCTATGGAGGTATCTACGGTATTACCAACGTTTCCAGCAATTGTCCTTCAATGCTTAAAACGAATTCTTAAGAGTAACAAGCTTTATATCATCCAAGTTCACAGGTCCCTTATTATTAGAACTCGACGCCATATTAGTTGTGTCTTTTTTAAAAGTCGTGGCCCCTTTTTCTCTTTTTCACTTCCATTCTTCTTTGACATTCTAGCCCCACTTGGGTTAGAAACAATATGATAAACAAATGTCTTATTCAAAGTTGGAACTTAAATCATCACCTTCCAAATCTTGGGACATTGTGACTAGCTACTTTCCCATACATTGGTCTTAAACTGTTCTATTATTAACTAAAACTCCAGCTAATACATAATTGAACAATAATCAGATCACTGTTGTCGATCTCAACGAGACCATGACAAGTTATACATCCTAATTTCCGCGAATTTTTTGCAAAATTATATTTTTATCCTTCTTGGTTGATTTTTCTTTGAAAGAATATTATAATTTCCTTTTATTTGAATTTGCAAAATTATAATGGTTGTTAGGTTAAAATAATTATTCCTAAGTTACTTATCAGAGGTGCTAAATAGAAATGGAATTTCTCTTTTGTTCTTAAGATTCTAGAAGTGTGGTCAACACTCAACAGATATATGGAAGTCATCAATTTGGGCTAGTCTTGCAAAATTGTAATGGTTGTTAGGTTAAAAAAATTATTACTTATCAGACGTACTACCAATTGTTACTAGGTTTTTCCAACATTTATTTGATAATTCATAAAATTTGATTTATAAACAAGCATCAGTATTCTTCTATCTACATTTCGGTATTACTCGTATTTCTTTCTGCATTTGAAAGAATTGTAAAAACTTTTATGCAATTCTTAATTTCATATGCCACGTGTGTTTTTTTTACACATTTAGTTATTATCAAATTTAATAGAAAATTTACCAAGTTGATATAACTAAACAAGAAAACTGCACCGTTCATTTCTTGGATTTTGGAAAATTTATATATTCTTTCGTCAACACTATGTTAGGTAAACTCTATAAATAGTTAACGTACTTTACATTTAACGTGTGGTTGGTCAAATTAAGCCAACAACTTAATCGATTGGGAAGTGATTTGTACACTCACATGATTGATTGATACACTCAAATTATGAGTGCTTTGACATTTATACCCGTACAGGGTGAAAATAAGTAAAAGTGATATGATGGTATAAATGTCAACACACTCATAATTTGAAGCCCAATCAATTTTATGTGTGTACAAATCACTTCCCTAATCGATTGGTTTAGGATCTCTGACACAGGTGATTCTGCGCTATGAGATATTTGATGCGTTGTAGATACATGTAACATGTATATATCACATCGTGCTCAATAAATATAATGATCAGTTTTTTATTATTAGCTTGTTGGTCAAATTAAGCTCGCATGGTACGTACGTAATGGGTTTACTAATAATTTAGGGTTTACTTAGGTTTTCATGATGTATCATTATGCGTCAAGATAAATGTTTCTGTGAAGCTGCCAAGAAAATAGTCATTAGCTAGCTTTAACTTTTAAGGGTTAAACCAGTCCGTAATTTTTAGTAATCACTGACTCGCTAGCTATTATAAAATAAAATGCAAACACAAAAACAATACAAAAAGTTACAGCCGGTAATTCTTCGATGCTTTACCGACTATTAAAATTTGTAAAACCATAGTATGTTTTGAAGGATTACCAAAGGGTTAGTAAAGTGTCAATTTGTGAGTAATAATTCTATGCGGATAAAATATAAAATTGAAACCCTTATGAATTATTATCGTTCTATTCGTATTATTATATCATGTTAAAACAAGGTTCATAATTAATTTTCATTTATTTTAACTTAGTTTTTGGCTGTTTCATCTTTTTCTGTTTGTTGAGCTTGTTTCGTAAGAATTAATGTTTCTTAGTCATGGTTCCGTGTATGTATATCTTCAATTTATTGCTAGTTTTTCTATATGAATTTTACGTTTTCACAAGGATTATAGTGATAAGGTAATCTAGTTCAGTGCACTTAAGCCTTAATTAGTCAGTAACTACTATGGTGTCTCGATCTTTCATATCCAGTACCACATCCAAGAAAATCATTATATGTCCATTATATGTTAGTATTTGCTTTACTAACATCTTGTGAATTGGTGGTATAGTCTTCGATATGAAGATCAGATAGAGAAAGGGTATCATCTTCGTCATGCACATGATTTTCCATTAGTATTCTACAGATTTTTGGTATTGATGAAATTTTTAGTAGAATTGTGTCGTTTGCTTTGTGATTTTGTGACATATTATTTGATGTATGTATAGCCCAGGATATAATAAGTAAGATAGATGAAGATTCTTAAAAATATTTTACTAGAAGCTTGGAATGATAAACATAAATATAATTCACGGAGTTTGACCATGTTTATTTGGTTGACAAGTGTGACTATGGTTGATTGGTCTGTGCTTTAACGATATGATGTTGATTGGACTAGAACATGGACTGTTTATGTTATTTTATACATTAGATTAGAATAAATTGCGTACCAACGAAGGGAAACTTGTTCGAAAGCAGTCAATGTTTTCTCGATTGAGTTGAAGCGTAGAGAAGAACTAGAAAATGATACCCACCATCAAAATAATAGATGACAATTTTTGGCCATATATAAACGACTTTAAAGGTATGTAAATGCGTATAAACTTTGTTGTAGTTACATTCGGTATTCTTTTAGTCTTTTTTTTTGTAAAAGGTCAAAAACCCGGTAAATATATTACTCAAAAAAATGTTTAAGTACAAAGAATATGGATGAATCACATATCTCAGTCCGTTACATAAGCGGACAGCTTACATAACAAGAAACTTCCTATTCTCTAAACAAGAAAATAAACCACTACTCAAAAGATAACATTAGACTCCTATGAGAACAAAATTACTTCCTACCAAGGCCTTGGAGCTTGATACTATAATGATGTCATAATAAGCATCCAAATTCACGGAAGATCGTAGACCGATCCGCATATAGTCATCATAAGCATAATCATCATAATCATCTTCACGATCATGACCGCCACCAAAAAGGTTCATTGACTCATCAAAAGTATTTGCATCCTCCTCTTCATCACTATCGGAATCAACAATCTCTCCCACATTTGAGAATGGGTTAACCCTCTTAGTAGAAGAAGTAGACGGAAAATCCTTTTTATTACCTGGATAATCAACATTTTTAATAGGATTACCATCATCATCAATAAGAGTAGCTTTCCCATCAATAAAAAGCTTTTCAAACTCCTCAATTTTTTCAACAATAGGGGTAGGACCACCCTCGTTAGCTTCCATTGAATCACTCACAAGTGGTTCTTGTGATACATTACCGGTCTTAACAGACCCAACCTCCTTAGCTTCCAATGTACATCCAGAATCTACTACATCATTAGGAATACCACCTTCATCTGAATCGATCATATTAAGTGCATCAAAAGGATTAGATGTAGCAATCTCCGTCCCACTCGAACTAGCCACTTCAGTGGCTTTCTTCTTTGTATTATTCACCTTCTTGGGTTCAGGAGGAGGCGCTTTAGGTTGATACTTAAACTTAGGACTCACACCAGGTTTAGTAAAACCTCCGTTACCTGGAACACTTTGACCACCATTCCTCCCCTTATTCTTGTTATTGACGGTTTGAAAACCATCATTAACACTCTGTTTAGGCTGAGTAGGAGGTGGAACAGATTTAGGACAATCAAGTAGCGTATGACCAAAAAGCTTACACGTATCACACCGAGGCGGTTTCCATTCGTATTCAACCCGAATCTTTTCAATAGTAGAACCTGTCCCATCAAGTAATGGTATCTCAACAGTGATGCTCTCCCTAAGAACCTGATCCGCCTTAACTTCAATCAAGCACCTAGCAAAACTACTTCGACCCCATGATTCCAAGCACATTTGACTAGTGTAAGAATCTAACATTTTTGGCGTACCAATCAATGTGGCTAGGAGGCTGAGACCATCATCAGAAAATATAGCAAGGGGCACATCATGGAATTTAACCCATACCGGAATATTAGTCAAATCCTCTTTAAGAAGGTTGGTGTTTAGGGTCAAATGTTTAAGAATAATAGGCACATTACTAATCATCCACGGGCCGTTTTCAAGTACATCATCAACACCTTTCTTAGAATTAAACTTAAAGAAGAAGAAACCCTTAGCATTCATCATGACCTTTTGAACGCCATACTTAGCCCACTTATTACGTACATAATAATCAACAACTGGGAAAGCAATACGTTTACCAAGAAAATAGCCATACAGAGTATTCTCAAATCTGGTATTTACCTCTTCAACCACTTTCATCGAGACGGAAAGATCAACCCCATTGGTTTCCAACCTACGAAAGTTAGACATTCATTTCATAGGATCATTAGATGTAGCACCCGCATAGGAAAACGGCTTCCCACTAGCAGCCACCTCTGCATTCTTCAATTGGATATCATGCATTGCAGCCTCAAAGTCCTTACAAACATCTAAAACCACCTTATTAATACCATTAGGGCTGATCATTGGGCGAAAACCGGACCGGACCGAGACCGAATCCGGCAAAAAACCTAGACCGAGACCGAGACCGAGACCGAGACCGAGACCGAATGTGGTCGGTCCGGTCTCGGTCGGTCCGTCGGTCGGTCCGGTCCAACAAGGCTAAATTTTCGGTTTGTGGTCCGGACCGCGACCGAATTTGCCAAAAATGGTAGACCGAGACCGGACCGCCGGTCCTTCAGTCCGGTCGGTTTTTGTTCGGTCCAATCGGTTTTGTCGGTCGATCCGGTCCATCCGATCCGTTTGCTCACCCCTAAATACCATTGTTTTCACCATTATCAACCAATGGTGCCTTGAGTTAATCAACCATAGGGTATTGCGTGGTACCCGTATCACCCCTTATCACCTTATTAGTAACGGAACCAACACATGTAGCTTTAGGTGTAACAAGACCTAGTCCACAAGTATTCGTCACACCATCCTTTGAAGATACAGGAGCTGCAGAAAAACCACTAGATTTAGGTGCTTCAAAACCCTTTAAACGTTGCATACGAGCGTTCAAAGCATCCACATCAACACTAGCCATTGGACGTGGCATAGTAGTGTTCTCCTCTCCCAAATTCGACATCACAATAACCTTAAAACCCTTAGACAATAAGTCGCATAAAGAAAAAACAATAACAAAAACGCCTGGTCTTCAGTTCCAAACGAGTGAAACCCTAGTTATAAAACTAAGGTTTATAAGCGATTAAGCGCAATAGTTCAACCCATAATAGTAGTCAGATGATAATTGTATAATGATTGTCGGTGTTTGATGCAATAACTGGACTAGCGATTAAAAAACCCTAAAAAAACCAAGAATCCGATCGGACCCACACAGAAAACTAATAGCAAAATTGATTTGATCTAAGGATTAACACAAAGTGATAATTCAAAGACCAAAGTCAAAGATGGTAGACAGATTTTGATGGGAATCGAGCAAATAATAGTCGAAGTTAGGGATATTATTTGTCGCCCAAATCGCCAATCAGTGGGAGATATTATTTTGACCAATTGTATATCTGTTTTATTGGCTAATTGTTTTTTTGTTTTATTACTGGGTATTTCTTGATTTCTTACTATAGTAATTTTCTCATTGTAGCGATTTTTCTGTTTCTTTAATAGGTGTTTCTTTTAATCTTGATTTTCTTATTGTATTTCAGCTTATATTGTATAAACATGTATATTTTTAGTTTATTTCTCGATTTATAATTTTTATTCTTCCCCTTTAAATCACAATAAGTTAAAAATTTACCAAAAAATAATAACAAAGGCTTGTGATATATATATGACAAAAATCATATTCGCTCGTAAACCTGAACTTAATCAAAATCCATCTAAAACCATCTTGAAAACCTAATTCAATAGATGATGTTTAAGTCAAGAGTTGAAGGGTGGTCCCATGTTATAGACAATCATTCTTTGTTTAGAGCTCGATCATATCCAAAAGGTGAATTTACAGTAAATCGGCTTTTAAATCTACTCGACATGAGCATATTCATCATAGGTAGCGGATCCTTTAAAAAGAGGGGACTTTTTAGAAAGTCTAAAAAGATTTCTGGTTATGCCACGTGTCCCCCCTCTTTTTTTCCCTCAAGGACATATATGTAATTTTACACCCCCGTATTCTTTCTTCTTTCTTTTTTCTCTTTCTATTCTCATCTGGTATTTCCTTTCTATTTTGATCGGATCTTTTTTACTTTTCCGGCCATATATAAACGATTTTTCCACGATGATTTCCATTCAGTTCATTCATTCATTCAATTTCCCAATTTTCTCATTCTTTCAGTTGTTCATATTTTGTAAATTTAGGGCTTTTTTGCTCTCTTTTGATATTCGATTATTTGAATCGTTATTTGTTCTTCAAATTGTGTTAATTCTTCATATCAGTTACGAATTGATCGTTCAATCTCATAATCGGAGGAAATTAGGGTTTTTAATCTTTCAATTGGTTAATCGGAAGAAATTAGGATTTGTAACTGGTCAGTCTCTTAATTTGATAAAAATTGGGGATTTTTAACCGTTCAATCGGTTAATTTGATAAAAATTGGGGATTTTTCACGGTTAAATCGGTGTGTAATGGCGATTGTTGATGCTCATCGGTTTAATCAAGGTAATTTTATTGTTAAGAGTTTGATCAGTTTATGCAGTTTTTCTATTTTTATTTATTTTAATGTTTGGTTCATCAGTTTAGCTAGGTTCATGAGTTTATGTTTTGTGTTCATCAATTTATGCAGTTTTTCTATTTTTATTTATTTTATGTTTGGTTCATCAGTTTAGCTAGGTTCATGAGTTTATGTTTTGTGTTCATCAATTTATGCAGTTTTTCTATTTTTATTTATTTTTATGTTTGGTTCATCAGTTTAGCTTTTATGTTATCTTTAGGTTCATCAGTTTATGTTTTGTTATAGCTTATATTCATCAATTTATGTATTTTGATTATTTTTATGTTTGGTTCATCAGTTTAGCTTTTACGTTCTCTTAGCTTCATCAGTATATCTTTTGTGTTCATCAATTTAAGCATTTTTTTATTTTTTGTATTTTTATGTTTGATTCATCAGTTTATCAATTATGTTATCTTAGGTTTATCATTTTATGTTTTGTTATCTGCTTATGTTCATCAATTTATGCATTTTTTGTGTTTTGCTTATTTTTATGTTTAGTTCATCAATTTCGCTATTATCTTATCTTAGGTTGATCAGTTTATGCTTTGTTTGTTCATCAGTTTATCCTATCTGCCATTAGGTTCATATGTTTTTTTCTTTATTGCCTATTTTTATATTAGGTTCATCGATAAATTGAAACATTATTGTATAATTTTTCACAGATAATGAGTATGAACCTGTTCCGCATTCTGTTGGTATTGTTTCTGAAGTGGAGGGTTGTAAGATTTGGGTTCCTGATATTCCTATTGGTCAAAAGCCGGCTTATGGTATGATGTATCACTCACTTGAGCAGGCTTATCAGTATTACAAAGATTATGCAAAAAGAGCTGGTTTTGAGGTTCGTTTAGGACAGCAGTATATATCTAAGAAAAATAAGGAAAAAATTCTCGATTTGAAATATTTTGTTTGTAGTAAGGAAGGTACAAATCCTGCCCCAAAAGCTGGTGCATTGAAGAAGAAGAAGTCGAGTAGTAGGAAAGTGTCCTCTAAGCGTACTAATTGCAAAGTAGTTTTTCGAGTTAGGCATATTCCAGGGAAAGGTTATTGGTGTTATGATTTTGTTGAGGGTCATAATCACAGCCTTGTTAGTAAGAGGATAGCGTTTTTTCTTGTGTTTCTTCGTGAAGTTACTTATACTCAGCATGTTTTTCTATATCAAGCTTCACAAGTCAATCTTGGTCCAGTGAAGGGTTTCAATTTACTTAGGCAGTATATTGGGACTATGATTTTATTGGAGCTAGTTCGGTTGATTGTAAAAATTATAGGAGGGATGTGCTTGATTTCATAGGAAAAAACGATGCACAGATGTTAGTTGAGATGTTGATGAACAAGAAGGATTTTCTTCCTAACTTTTCATTTGAGTATCAAACTGGTGACAATAATGCTTTGACGAATCTTTTCGGGGCTGATGAATATGCAAAAAGGAACTATTATGCTTTTGGCGATGTTATGTCATTTGATGCTACTTTCAAAACGAATAAGTAAGTTCATTTTTTATAACTTATTAAGTATTAAGTTTTATACTTCTGTCAAGTTATAAGTTCATCAGTTTTTAAAGATATTCAATTGTACCTTCAAAACCTAATGATCATGTCAATCACACAAAAAAATGGGCTCAACAAGCTGATGTTCATCGGTATAAAAATTACTTACCGTTGCCCATCATCTTTGTTCTGGTATTTTGTGTCTGTTTGAGATTATCAATGGGATTTAAAACCTAGAAACATCCATTATATAGTAATGGTTCATCAGTTATATTATAATGTAAATGGTTCATCAGTTAGCTAATAATGTAAATGGTTCTTCAGTTATTTAATAATGGTTCATCAGTTATATAGTATTGGTTCATCAGTTATATAGTAATGGTTCATCAGTTAGCTAATAATGTAAATGGTTCTTCAGTTATTTAATAATGGTTCATCAGTTATATAGTAATGGTTCATCAGTTATATAGTAATGTAAATGGTTCATCAGTTAGCTAATAATGTAAATGGTTCTTGAGTTATTTTAATAATGGTTCATCAGTTATATAATATTGGTTCATCAGTTGTATAGTAATGGATTATAATTTATATTTTTATAGGTATAAAATGGTTTTTGTACCATTCACTGGGATTGACAATCACAATCATTGTGTTACATTTGGAGCTGCTTTTTGTCATCAGAAATAAAAGAATCTTACATCTGGTTGCTTGAATGTTTTAAAAGAGCGTTTGTTCGAGCACCGAAGGTTATTGTGACTGACCAGGATGGATCAATGAAAGTTGCTATAGAGTCAGTGTTCCCGTTATCTCATCACAGATTATGCATGTGGCATATCATGCAGAAGTTGACTTCAAAGGTATGTTCGACAATCATCAGTTAGTGTTTGTTGTTTAAATTTTTTGCTCATCAGTTAGTTTTATAAGTAAATTAATCAATGTCTTTTGTACATCAGTTACTGTTTGGCCATTTAACTATTTTTTGTTCATCAGTTAGTAGTATAAAATTAAGTTCATCAATTAGCTCTGTTCATCAGTTTATTGTTGTCCATCAACTATTTTTCATCACATGTTAGTTTTTTTTAATATTTTGTTCATCAACGAGTTTTTTTTAATATTATGTTCATCAGTGACTTACGTTCATCATTAAATTTGATTTTTCATTTTTGTAGGTTGGGCCTGTTTTAGCTAAAGATCTTACTTTCAAAAGGAGAATATCCGATATTGTTTGGGAATGATAGAATAGAGCACGAAGAGTTTGAGGATTTGTAGGAGCGATTGTTAGTTGATTTTGATTTGAAGGGACACAAATGGCTTTCAGATATGTATAATTTGAGGCAAAAATGGATACCAGCCTATTATAGGGATGAACCGATGTTGGGATTGATGAGAACTTCTTCTAGGTCAGAGAGTGAAAACAATGCTTATGGTAGATTGACAAGTATTGATTTGACTTTATGGGAGTTCTATAATCATTTTGATAGTGTGGTGGGGTGCCAAAGATTTTCTCAACGTAAAAATGATCATGACAGTCGTTATACTATTCCAGATATGCACACTGAACTTGATTTAGAGCAGGAGGCTTCAGAAATATATACTCGGTCGATTTTCTTTGATGTTCAAACTGAGATTTATGCTTCTGTGATTTCATGTATGTCGGTTAGTGTTTCGGCTGATGATTCTGGCAAAAAATATGTTATACAAGATATTGGTGAAGATGAGCAGATTTCTAGGCGACATCGTCAAGTGGAGGGCGTTGTAAATGAAGTTTTTTGTGAGGTAACATCTTTTTTAATCTGTTCATCAGTTTTTGTTCATCGGTTTTTTATTGTTATAAAATTACTTTTTAATCATCATATCTTTTATTGTTCATCAATTTTTCGTAATTTACAACAGATGTACTACTTTCTTTTTGCGGGTGTCTTGTGTAAACCGGTGAAAGAAAGACTTTTATCGATTAATACGTGCAAAACGTTTTGAGTCATATGGACTTTTATGTCGTCATATTTTTATGTGCTTCGTTGTTGTGCAAAGGTTAAAAGTTTCCAAAGAAATACGTGCTTAGGCGTTGGTCAAAGGATTTTAGTCTGGTTGTGTTACCACCAGACAGTCATTCAAGCCAGGTGATAGTCCCGATATGATCTACGTGCGGAGATATTGAGCGTTTGAGTATTGTGAATCGTTATGCAGATTATCCAGAGCTACTGCAAAAGTTTAGAGATCATCAGGTTCAGTTAATGGCGAAGGAAGATGCTGATGTTCCTATACCGAAAAAGACTAATAAACGAGATAGGCTTGCTTCTATTCTTGGTGTGTCGCAACCGGTAGAGACCATTGTAAATGTTCCAAAACAGGTTAGTACTGTTGTTCATCAGTTAATGCTTTTTTTTAGTTATTATAGGTTAACAGTTAGTTTTATGATTTTTAAGTTGATGAACATTATTGTTTTTGTTCATCACCTATTGACTTTTAACTATTATGTTATCACATAGGTTCATCAGTTTGTTGTTAATGTTTTGTTCATCATTTTTTTCCTTGTGTTATGATTTTTTTTCGCAAAGATGTGTTTTCAGCATTTTTTTGATCATCTAATTTTTATTACCTGATTTGTTTTCAAAATACGTTAGTACTAAAGGTTCTAGAAAAAGGATTAAGAGTATTCTTGAGCGTTCAGTTAATCCAAGTGGGAAGTCTAGGAAGAACTGTAGATATTGCAAATGTAGCATGAAAGATCATGATCAAGCCAACTGCAATGCTATTAGAGCTGAAATTGCTACTAATAAGGCTAGTGATAAGGTACGCTACAAAAAAAAGCAAGCAAAAGGCGAAGTTGGTGCTAAGAAGGAAGTTGTCTGATATGAATGTTTGTGTTGTTACTTAGCTTTTGTTTCCTTTTTCTTTTATTGTCAAAATAAAGGTGTACTTGATATGTTTTTTTGATACTCTTATATATAATAAAGGTTTAGTTGTTGATATGTTTGTTCATCAATTTATCAGTTTATAGAAGCAAGTACATGTTTGTTCATCAGTTTATTAAAACTATTTGTTCATCAGTTTGTTCATCAGTTTATTATTAATGTTTTGTTCATCAGTTTAAGAATAATGTTCACCAGTTTAATAATAACAATAATAGTAAGTAATAACAATAATAATAATTAACTCATGTACATTTTTCATTAATTTATCAGTTTATAGAAGCAAGTGCATGTTTGTTCATCAGTTTATTAAAACTATTTGTTCATCAGTTTATTTTTAATGTTTTGTTCATCAGTTTAAGAAAAATGTTCACCAGTTTAATAATAACAATAATAAGAAGAAATAATAATAATAATTAACTCATCAATTTATCAGTTTATAGAAGCAAGTACATGTTTGTTCATCAGTTTAATGTTTTGTTCATCAGTTTGTTCATCAGTTTATTTTTAATGTTTTGTTCATCAGTTTAATAAAAAATTTCACCAGTTTAATAATAACAATAATTAACTCATGTACATCATTCATCAATTTATCAGATGATAGAAGCATGTATAACATGACCAACCAACCAAATATTTCAACATACTTGACAAAAAAACCTCAAATATTCCAGATGTTCATATTAAACAAAACATACGAATCTAAGTAACAGAACCAAACATTGTTTTCACTTAGTAACATTGGCCGTAGGAATAATATCGAAGTAGTCGCGTACGGCTATTTATGGCTTCAACTGATTCTTGTTGGAGTTTTTTCCTTGTCTTCAAATCCAATTTCAGATATGCTTGAACTTCTTTTTCAATTCCTTCTTTGTTTTCATTGGAGTCAGATAGCAAAGTCTTTGTGAGATATTTCATTCTCAAGTTCCTTATCTGCCCCTCTTGTTCTTTTCCTTCTGGTACAAATTCAGCATCATATTTTGCCATGCTTCCTTGATATGTTTCCATATGTCGCATGGCGAAAATGCCACAATCAACCACATTGTCTTGTGTTCTCCATGGCATCTCAACAATGCAGAGCTTGTAATCCTTCAAGTTTGCTACGCGTGGATGCTTTTTTTGCTCAACAACTTTTAAAAAAGTGCTTTCTGTAATAACATATTAATAACAATGAGTTTCGTATTTTTAAACGCATGGTGAAGATAATTTGAAACGGTGGAATACTTACCAAATTACCCGATTTCCTCCCATATCTAACTCCCAATTTCATATTGTGAAGCATGTTGTCTAGAACGTGAATTTGAGGATATTTCAAATTAAAACAGACAACATAATAATGTTCATCATTGAGCAATATTGGGAAAAATACCTGCCATACAAGGAGTGTTCATCACTATTAATATACTTTGTTCATCAGTTTTTTATCTTATAAGAATTAATACAAATAAAATTGTTTACCAGATCTATTTCAAGAATAGATTCATAATTTGACAGAATACAATATTTCATGTTTTCCTCAAACTTGTTATACAACCAAGCCTTCCTTATATCCTCTTGCATCATCTTATTTGTCTGTTTTTCATCAAAATTCATAAGGGTAATTGGATTTAACTAATGAAAAATATTTTGTTTCTTTTATATAACTTACACAATCGCCTGATCAGAATAGTTTTTTCAACGACTGAGAACTTCTCTTTTTTTCACCCATATTTAGTAAGTGTGTCCACATGTCAATTACCGCAGCAATTACTTCATTTCCAAATTGCAAGCTCTCAAAATGTATTCTCGCACCATCAAAAAGTAGGACTTAAACAAAATATCACCGCCAATTAAAATTAATATAATATTTTAGTAAAAAACATTCCTATTTTTTTTGATTTTGATGAACCAATATAAATTTTAAATTCACGAGCATAATTTAGATTACTTACTTACATTTCAGCGGAGAAGATAGTCTCAAAGAACCTTTTTTCGCTAGTTTCATGTGGTTTGTTTTTCATGACCACCACTCTCTCGAAGTAAGGAGACTTGAGTGCTTCTGTCGGCCTACCTTTTCTTTTTCCCAAGTTTTCTTCTTTTTGCATTTTTTCTTTTTGGTCTGGCATTTTTAGCTTTTTAGCAATTGTATTGAATGAACTTAGTTGAGTGGTTTTCAGCTTAGTTCTGGTGTTTCACTCAACCATGATATCCTTTTCGCTTTTGTTCTGCCACAAATGATATCGGCATTATCATCTGCTTTTGTGTTGAAAATTCTTCGTGTTAAGTTGTTTCAACTTTTGAAGCATCCTTCGAATTTTTGGCCAAGTATCCTTTCATCGCCCAAGCATGATCAAATGATGATGGTTCAAGAAAGATAAGTTGGCAATTAATTCATCCACACTAATCAATCGTTTTGTCTTTTCATATAAAATGATATCGAGACTCTTATTTTTCTCCAGCTCTGTGATATTGAACAACGGGAATTCTGGTTTTTTCATTTCGTTTTGACGCTCTGGTATCCCATTCAAAATATTTCACGAATTCGATCATTGAACATTTGAGTTAGTGTTGGTTCATCAGTCTGTGTTGGTTCATCACCAGATTTCATCACTCATGTTGTTCATCACCAGATCCTCTTTATGTTCATCTTCTTTTAGTCAAGGTTCATGTTCGTAGCCATCTTCATCAACATCTGAATCAGCTTCATCACCTTGAAATTGTGATTGATGAACAACAATTTCCTTCGAGCCACCCACTCGCTTACTAACCTATTCATCCATTCTGACACCTAACAAAGTTGTATGTCGAGGGTATTTTTCCAATGCAGCTCTTAACATGTCATCAATTTCTATTTTCAGCTCTTGAAATATTGTTAACATGTTCCTCAATGAATGGTCAAATTTCTGTTATTATTTAAAATTTAATAAATATGATATACAAAATAATTATTACTCTAAGATATATTAAAGATTTTTACCTCTGGTGATTTGAATTGTGAATAAATCCCTTGAAATTCTAAACCATCGCATAATTGTTGTGTGAGCTTAATATCACGTGACAAGTTTTCCTTTTGTTCATCCTGCTTCATACTTCAGCCCAAATGGATTACGAGTTTCAACACCATCATTCCGATCATTTGATTTCCGAATCTGTAAATTATTGAATGAAATTTTAAAAATATATCTTAATAACTAATCTATGTTCAATATAAACAAATTTCAAAGATCACATAATTTTTTTTACCGATCATATCTTCATCAGACCATTGTTGCTCGCCAATATCATCTATATGAACACTCGTTATGTCTTCCCTTGTATGAAGAGTATCATGAAGTGCTTGACCTTCAAATGTATCTTGTGCTGCAATGTCACCATCAATCATGTGCTCTTTTCTCCCCAATTTCACCTTCAAACTCGTGCTCTTCCTCTCTAATTCATTATCACCTATCTTTTCATAATTTTCTTCAGATTTATTACTCTTGCCCTTTTTCAACAACAAAAGGTATTTTAATTAAAATGATGAACATGTTTTACACAATTCATCATTAATATATACATACTCAATTTTACCATCTTTATCGCCTTTTTCCACTTCATATATGTTCCGTTTTCTCGCGCATCTTATTTATTTTTCTTGTCCACCATCCATCTGCTAAGCAAGTTTTTTTAATTAAAACTGATGAACATATATGTTTAATCGATGAACATATATTTTATTAACTCGATGAACATATAATAAAACCGATGAACAAATAATAAAATCATATGTTCACCTGTTATCAAATTATTATACCTTCTTAGTATTACAACCCTTCTGTGTAGATATTTCTTTTCACATACACATCAAACCATAACACAAAGTGGCATGAAAGGAATTTAGAGAGAGAAAGTCAGAGGTTTAGGGAACTTAGTGAGAGAAAGTGAAAGATATTATTATGAGCTCCAACTCTACCTTGGGAGGTAGAGAGTATTTATAGTCTTACATAAATCGCCACACAACGGTGGATCGCATACAAGTGGTAAAGACCGTCCGGTCCTCCACGGTGTTACTTAACTAAATACTACTTAACTAATATAACTACTGACTACGAGCTTTCTAACGATTACATATACTTGAGGTGACCGACTCTTTAATACCGGAATTTCTAATTCCTAACAATCTCCCCCTATGGGAGGTCACCTCAAACATATACTAAAATGACATTGAATACAATCAGATATTACATTAACAATTGATCTTGCATTCTTGATGTAGTACTTGCTCTGAAGCTCGTAGTCATTGATTCCACTCATTGCATGTTTGGTTAATCCAAGTGGAGGTCTTTTCTTGATCCACGCGGATAATAATGTTGAGCCGCTTTTGAGATCATCAGCTAGTAGAAAATCTCAGATACATCCATTGTGGTGTTGGTATTATGTGATGTTGTGACTTTCGGACCGACATGCTCACATTCGGGATCATGATATCTTCTCATCGAGTAGCGAAGCATTCGTTGATTCATGATATTGGCAGCAGTAGCGTAAGCATGGAGTTAAAAATATCAGAGTCATTGATGCACTAATCATGATTTCTTTTGAGATGAATGTGTTGTGTGAGCATGCGGCTATGGATTGACCGCTTCATTCGACAACAAACGCCGGGGTGTACCTGCATTCGACAGTTAGCAATAAAGCGCACGAAAGTGTCTTTGATCACTTTCGATGAATTGAGGTACACGGCCCACGGTTCCCGTTGATCAAGACAAGTACCGCGGATCGTGTATAATTCAAGAATTTCCTTGACAGGTTTCGCAGTGCTCTAGTCGTTTCAAACCGAACGCTCAAAGAAGACAACACGGAGTGAGTGAACCAAATAATTTAAGTCCATCGATTGATGAAAAGAGATTTGAAAACAATCGTGTATTGCTCAATAGAAATTGTTTTTGCAATATAAAGAAGGTTTTAATGAAAATCAATTATCAATCATAAAACACCTTTTGATTTGAAAAATTAGTACACGGTCGACGTGCTAATGAAAAGAGTTTTAAAGCACAAAGACCTGTTTTTCAAAGGTATCCGTCAATCCATAACTGAACTGTGATTGATTCAAAAGATTGAATCGCCCATTGTTTTCGCTCAGTTGTCACATGGTTGATCGTATAATAGATCTCACATGCCACCTACCAGGAGCTTGTTAGATGTTGGCTCGTAAGGCTTTCCATCTTCATTGTGAATATGTTAAACATATCACTCGGATGTTCCGCAATACCACAAGGATAACGCGTAGGAATCTTAAGATATAATCTCTCTTTCCACATTGTGTGAAATAGAGAGTCTTCATTGAAAGTGTCCTAATGAGATTTATTGATGATCTCGTGGCACTAGACTCAATTTGTGCATATTTGGATCCTATATCAGAGACTAGGGAGAGGGTCTCCTCTTTCAATATCAACAATCTCTAAGAGAAAGTCGATAGATAATGTCGGTTCCGCGGAGAATGAAACAAGTCCTTTTAAGAGGAACTTGAGTGGTTTGGAAAGTTGAAGTGCAAGCGGCCACCGGGTCCATGACGCCTTGTCTTCAATACCGATGTTACCATCCAGAGCATATGAATTGAACCCTTTACGCCTCTAAGGTTGAATATATGAAGGGCTATTTGTTTTCACCCTTTTCTCATTCAATTCTTTTTAATTCTTCAACCCTTCAGTGCTTACCGAGACTTCATAGCTAGAACCTTGTTGGGTTTATTCCAGATTCTAGCTCTATCTCACCAAGACTCTTCCCATATCTTTTTTTTCTCCTTTTATCATCATACCTAAGAACTCTACACTAACTAGTGGATAGTCCTCGGTAGATCCTCCTTCTCGCGGATCATGGGAACTAATACCTAACCTTATCATCCTTATATCACCATACATAATGTAAAGTTGGTCGGTCTTTTTGGTATTGTTCATCCGCCATAGGAACCAATTGAAAACCATTTGAAAATCAATCCAGATACTTATGATATTTTATCAAAGCATTTTGTACCAGAATTGTTTTTGATATTTTTAGAAGAAGAACTCCCCCTCAACATGTGAATCAAGTATTTGAAATAGTTTTCCACACGGAGGCAAGAGAAAGAATTAACTTCTTTGATTACCATTTTAAAAATATCAACATCACTTCCCTAATCGAATCAAGTAGATAAAGCATTTTGGGAAGGATGAGGTTTTCATGATTTTGCTCCCCTCAATATGTGCCTCGAGATTTGAAAAGAGTTTTGCACATACTAGAGGGAACCCGCACCTTGAGATAAGTTATCACGTTTCAAATCATAGGTTTAAGATAGATGCTCCCTCTCAACATGTGCATGGAAAATTTGAAATCGTTTGTCACATGTGGGAAGGAGAGCTTGTACATCCTTATAAAACCATTTACCAATTATCGTTTAAATCCAATTTAAATCACACATTCTCCCCGATCACAATTATCAAATCATTTGAGATTTGTGATCTCTTATAGATTTAAATTGATTTTGAAAGCTTTTAAGGAGAATTGTGACTTGATTATGAAAGCGTTTTAACTGATAATGATCGGATTTTAAGACTTTAAACTCCATTGATAAAACATGCCTGAATATCTTTTGAAAAAAATTGAATGCCAAATAACTTTTTAATTTAATTGAAATCATTCTCCCCCTCAATCAATGACATAGGTTGTTGATTGAGAGATTGATATTTTGACAAATAAGTCCGGATGATTATCAAAAATAGAGATCGAAGTTATTTTTCAAAGCATTTAGTTTTCAGCAGATAAATGTTTAAAGAATCAGAGCATGGAATTTTGAAAACATGATAAAGTATGGCTCGTTTCTTTCTTTGAAAAGCGGGTTATCACCGAAATGACAATAAACCATTGTTTTCTTTCTCCCAAAAAATATTTTTGATTTTTAAATTCGAACTACATCTAAAGTCCCGTGTCATTCTTTGAATGACAGCACAAAGACCGTAGATATTATCGAACCGAGAAAAAGCATGACAAAATGACAATATTTTTGAAGATTTTTCGAATTTTTCTGATTTTTATGGATTTTGAAGGTTTTATAATTTTGTATTTTGATTTTTGAATAGATATATACAAGAGATAGATGAAGATAGACCTTTACTCCTCGTCTTCCTCCTCAAGACGTTTGAGTGTTTCTGGTTGAAGGCTTTTCAAGCCAAGTCGTGGAAGAATAAACTCAAAACGTTCTCTTGGAAGAGCTTTGGTGAAGATGTTCGCTAACCGATATTCCGACCTCACAAAATAGAGTTCCACCACACCTTTTCCACTTGTTCCCTGATGAAATGATGTCGAATGTCGATGTGTTTTGCTCTTGAGTGTTGAACGTTGTTGCAAGAGAGAGCAATAGCACTTTTTATTACACAAAGATGAGGATTTTGTTGAATTCAAAGCCATAGTAAGATAATTGAGATCTCATCCATAAGATTTGAGCACAACAAGATGACATGGCTATGTATTCAGCCTCTGTAGAGGAAATAGAAGTACTCATTTGCTTCTTTGAAGACCAACTCACAAGCTTATCACCCAAAAATCGAAAGCACCTCTGCATGTACTCGACGAGTATCTTGACACCTGCATGATCGCATCTGCATAGGTCGTTAGTGACATACCAGAGTCCTTCGGGTACCAAAGTCCCATATTGATGGTTCCTTGGAGATACCGAAAGACCCGCTTAACCGCTTCAAGGTGCTTTTTAGTAGGCTTAGCCTGGTATCTAGCACACATGCAAACAAATAACAAGATGTCCGGTCTACTAGCCGTGAGGTACATCGTGATCCAATCATACTACGATATTTTGTTTGGTCAATCATGATCCCCGAGTGGTCCTCATCTAGTTTGGTTCGATCAATCATGGGAGTGTCAAGGTGGTCACTTGAATCAATTCCAAATTTCTTTAAGATCTCAGTTGCATATTTAGATTGATTTATGAAAATGCCTCCTGGACTTTGTGAAATTTGTAATCCCAAGAAAATGACATTTGTCCCATCATTGACATTTGAAATTTTGAACTCATTTCATTAGAAAAACGATCACATTCCATTGGGTCACTCGAGGCAAAAATAATATCATCAACATAAATTTGAACGTGAATTAAATGTTTGCCCGACTTCCTGGTGAACAATGTTGGATCAATCGCTCCTTTGCTAAATCCGTTGATAGAAGAAACTTTGATAGTGTATCATACCATGCCCGTGGAGCTTGCTTTAAACCGTAAAGGGCCTTCTTCAAACGATAAACGTGAGTAGGATGCTCTTGATTTACAAATCCTTCAAAGTTGGCCGACGTATCGACTTCTTTAAGATCTCCGTCAGAATGCCGCCTTTACATCCATTTGATAGACTACCATGTTCTTACTTGCAAAGATTAGCCAAAAGATTCTAATTGCCTCGACGAGCCACGAGACAAAAGATTCTTCAAAGTCTATACCTCCTCTTGACGGTATCCTTTAGCAACTAATCGAGCCTTGTTCTTCAACACATCACCATGCTCATCAAGTTTCACTTTGAAGATCCATTTTAGAGCAATAATCATAGCACAACTGGAGCGGTACTAACCCCATACATCTAGTCGACCGAACTCATGAATTTCATCTTGCATAGCATTGAACCAGCTATCTTCATTCATGGCGTTTTTAACATCTTTTGGTTCGATCTTAGAGAGTACGGAGTTGAAGAAGCACCATAAGGCATCGGTTGCAAGTTGTTTCCGTGTGGATACCGGACGAGAGGGATTTCCAATGATGTTGTCTAATGGATGATCGTGAGTCCATTTTCTCAGGTGTTCATGTGGTAGTTGTTGAGGGATCAAGTAGCGAGTCGATGTCTCCTCAAGAAGATGGTTCTCGGAAGATTCAGAGCAAATATGTTTTCAAATGGAGCATCTTCAAGAGTCGCAAAGGGATTAACTTCATCATTGATGCGTAAACATTTCCATGATGTACATTTGAAGAATGATGATTTGTTGATGAGATCAAGGATCGCCAGAAGGCTTCTTGACTTAAAGATATTGAGACCGAGGATTGACTTCATTCAATGGAATATGAGCAACTTGTAGGGATCAACACCTCATTAGTACTCTGATCATAAAGTTCATCAAACATAGGATCAAACAATTTCTTTAAATCATCTTCGGATGGAGGTACATATGGAGTTTCTTGAGAAGAGTTTGGAACAAGGGATGAACCAATTGATGATTTGAAGCGGTCCGTGAATCAATTGTCCAGAGCCATTTGACCGTCACTCATCAAACGTAACGTGAATTGTTTCCATGATGTTTCGGGTTCTTTTGTTGTAGATTCGTATCCCTTTTTGTTTGGTGCATACCCGACAAATACTCCAATGTCTGCTTTAGCTCTAAGTTTGCCTAAGTCTTGACCTTCATTAGTTGGATAGCACAATGCACCAAACACACGAAGGAAAGAGAGATTAGGTTTTCTGTTGTGGACAAGTTCATATGGTTTTCCATGAACAAGGTGAATCGGGAACGATTTTGTGTGTAGCATGCAAAGGCAATAGCTTCAACCGTGAGAAACATTGGAACTTTTGAGTAAATCAGCATTGTGCTAGCGGCTTCTACAAGAGTTCGATTTCGCTTTCAACTACACCGCTCGTTGAGGAGTTCGTGGAACACTTCTTTGATGGCTGATTCCAATGCTTTCATAAAATTCACTAAGTTGTTTGTTAACAAACTCGGCCCATTGTCCGTCCGATAATTCGACCGTTTTGTTAAGTCGAACCCGCAACTGCTTGATGAGTTTGATGATGATATCGGGAGTTTCATCCTTTGTCCTTAAGAACTTGACCCATGTGAATCTAGAGTAATCATCAACTACAACTAACACATATTTCTTCCCAAAGATATTCTCAGACTCTCATTGGTCCACATAAATCCATATGAATTGTATGAAGAACTTCGTGATGAGTTAGTAGGTTTGGGTTTATGGGCATACTTCTTGCTTTTTCCCAATTGACATGCGGAACAAAGATGATCCTTTTCATACTTTAGTCGAGGTAAACCTACAACTAAGTCCTTCCTGGAGAGATCATTGATGGTGCCGAAGTTCAAGTGATTGAGACGTCGATGCCATAACCATGACTTTGTTTTTGAAGCCTTTGACAACAAGCAAATTGGAGAAGACTTCATCATATCTTCTATAGAGATGGTGTAAAGATTTGAACCACGAAGTTCCTCTTAAAAGTTCCTTACCATCAAGTTCTCTAACAAAACAAGTATGTTTTCCGAAGGCTACTTCTAGATCAATCACGAATTGACCACAGAGAACATTATGACCAAGACCTACCACATAGTATACTCTAGAGATAACACTATCACCAACAACATAATCACCATAACCCATAATTGCACCAAAATGATCATTACCGAATCTAACTGTCTCGATGAATTTGCTCACGAAGTTCATGAGCCGCGACCGGTCTCCAGTCATATGCTTGGAATGTACGAGTCCGGTACCACGTAACGATTTGAACGATCCGCAGTTGAACACGCACAAGAATGGATAATCGATAATTGGGATCCCCATGCAAGAATGGGGTCCACTTGGTTAGTAACAGGAATTGGAACACCCACATCGAATAAACATCCATATCGTAAGTAGAAGCAATGGAATCATTGGGAATAGATGCAATGTCGGGTGTCTCATTTGACCTATTCAAAGTATGTTCACTTCTTAAGGGAATAGTTCTACCAAGAGGCATCCATTTTCTAGTGGGCATAATCTTAGCAGTTTGAGAGCAAAACCGATTATTCTTATGGCCAAAAGGTATCCAATAATAACCTATCTTTATAAAAGTTCTTCCTGTGGTTTCCACTGTTTTCTAACAATCTTTCGCTTTTTGCCTTTTTCATTATTAGCATTAACATTTTTAACTAGGCATTTGACAGCATTAGACAAAGCATTCACACCACATTCATGATTAGCAATGTAATTCAAGCGCACATCATTACAAGGTTTGCAAATAGTATCGTAATTCAATTAATTACGCATTTAAGGCTAATACTAGAATCAACACGATTCGCTTTATTCAACTCAAGCTTAAAGTTCCTAGATTGGTCTTCTACTCTCTTCCAATGCACATTCTTAGCTTGCAAGGTCCTATCATTCCTTGTATTGTCTTGAGACTTTGACCGGCTTGCTTTAATGTCATTGATTACTCCTGTAGAGGGAATGGGAACATTAGTTGGTTGATCTAATTTTTGCATTCCCGAACTTGATGTGCAAGGATCTGAAGTACTAGAAGGCACATTAGTGTATACTTTCTAAGAGCGGATTTGAGCTTTTGCGTGCACACTAAAGTTCATCTTAGCACTAACATATCCGAATTGAACTACTTGAAGGCACATTAGTGTTTTCTTAAATCAAGAACGGATTTCCCGCTTGGCACTAGGCATAGAACAAGGCATCACAGCCTTTGCCTTTTTCACCAGGAAGGATTTTGGACATGTTGCAATTACACATTCTAGCAACTCTTGAGATCGCTTGGCCCGAGGCAAGCAAACCTAATATCTCTATCAAGAGGTTTGTTAATGAAATCCTCTTCGACAATCTCACTGAGACATTCTAGACTATCCTTAAGGTGAGCACAATATTCATGAAAAGCATGTTCATTATTCCTAAGATGAGGAGGAATATATTTAACTGCCACAAGTGTATTTGCAACTAAGGGTGACTTTGAGACAACATTCTTATTGAAAACAAGTGGCAGTTTCCCATTTCCGACTTCTGATTCTCAATTTCCTTTTGTAAAGACGTTATTTTTCGTTGTTTTGGTCACGACATTGAATCATATAACTCTTTAAAATGTCGCTTAACTTTTTCATTTTCTTCTAGAAAACTCTCGTTTTCCTTTTGTAAGGCATCAACTAAGTTTTGAAGATGAAAAGTTTGAGAATTTCGAGAATCTAAAGGAGGAGGCATTTGGGAGCCTGTCATATTGTTCGCTTGACCCTTTAATTGAGAGATTTGGGCTTTCAACTTTCTCGATCGTAGTAATGAGCTTGAATTGTTCATCACGCTTGTTAATTTGAAAACTGATCAAACTCGGAGCATCCGAGGATGTCTTGATATTTGAAGTTTTGACATTTTCTTTAAGATGTTGATATTTTAGTTGTAAATTAAAATGCTCAACTTCTAGTTTAGAAAAATGTTTAACCAAATTGTCGTGATCATCCAGTTCAATTTTCTCGCTTTAGTTCGAATTAGTTTTTTCAAGCTCAATGACACGATCATGGGAGACTTTCGCAACCATAATTCATGAAATTGAGAAGCATTAATGGAACAATTTGTAGCAATGAAAAACACATCTTGAGCAATACATTCAGAAATCAAGTTCTCATTTAGTGTATGCAAGTTCTTCCTCTCAATCTCATTATATTTTAGTGCTCGCCCATAGTCACTAACTTCAACTATCATTGCATCAAATTCCTTTTCCATTCCCTTAATATCGTTTCTATCCCTTTTTTAAGAATCTCAAAGTGATCTTTTAGAAGTTTAAAGAAAGGCATGACCTCGGTTAAATAACATTCTTTCATTTGCTCAAAACCCTTTCTCCTTCCGAATACCAAGTGTGATCCTTTTCTTACAAGTTTTCTCAAAATCAACAAATAGTTGAAGTATAACATATTGGCTAATTAAGGTCTTGCTTTTAGTGGCAATTGTTCTAGGAACAAGATGCATTGGTGTATTAGGAGGATACACACGCTTCTAGGCATTTTCCAAAGAGAGGGTTTGTTTCAACAATATTTTTCTCTTATCTAAATCCATTTTCCAAAACTTGTTCGAGTCAACAATGTCTAAGGTTTAAACATGTTCAAGGAAATCCAGTTTTCCTTCTTGTAATCATGGGGTGTGATAATTATTTTCTTTTCTTTACATTTAGGATCATCTAGTTTCTTGTTCATCTTTTCCCTAGTGATTTCATCTGATTTCTTATCTTCCTCATGCACTCCGCACAACTAGGTTTTTGTCTAGGCTTAAGGATTTCATTGCCATCATAAAGAACCTTATGAGCATTTCTAGCCTTTTAATGACTCTGATTTGGTTCCTCAACGGGGAATGCTATGCTTATCGCTAGGACTCTATGCTTAGTGATCATGAAAGCCGAATGGTGTTCCTTGTATGTACAACTTGTTTTCAAGTTTGTTTTTCAAAGCTTTTAGATTAGAAAAATCTTTCAAGAGTTTTGATTCCTTTGCATTAAATTCTTGCTTAAGCATTTTCACATTTTCTTGAAGTTCTTGTTTTTGCTTAGCGGTTTTAGAAAGCTTTTCTTGCAAGGAATTTAACTCTTGTTTTAATACTTCTTCTAAAAATTACTTTTCTAATAATTGTACGATTTGGTCATCCATTTCCAGCTCACGAGTGGTCAACTCAAATTTAGCACGTTGTTCATAAATAGCAACACGCTCTTTATAGGCATTAAGTTCAGAGATTACAGAATCATCGGGCACATGCAAAGGTATTCATCAAAAATATAGTCATTGTTGATTGCAGGAGATGCATCACTTGGTACAACTTCACTTTCACTTTGTTTCACATATTGATCATATGGGACAACATTGATATTACCCATATTTTCAATATTTGATACAAAAGTTTCAGCTGATAGTACTTTGTCATGCATCTTTTGCACATCGATCATCGTATAGTTTTAGTACCTCGAGATGAGTTTGTCTTTGGATGGGCCACTGTGTGAAGAGGAGACCTTGGGAGAAACCATTGGAGAAATGCTAGCCATAAAGATTGTGTGTGCAAAGGGTCCATCATCCACATCGAGTCGATGCATCACAATCGCCGACTTGAAAGGCATTCTCGATGATTGTGACCTATCT